>JACGWL010000012.1:1409977-1583675 GCA_034509725.1 Sesamum angolense
TTAGCGACCATTTTTATTTTTATTTTTGTGAATTTCACTATTGTCTTAAATGATATATATTTAGTGACATAAAGAATTTATTTGTCACAAAAGTTATTTCTAGCAAGAACTAACGACAAAATACTACATAAAGTTATCATTATAAATGTGTACTAATTATATTCGGTGGCAATTTTATGTTTAAAGTTTGTCTCTAACGGTTATATTGTAATAAGATCAAAATTACTGTCATTTATATTCATATATATTTTAGTAATAATTTTAAAATTATCACTTTATAGTTTATTACTAACATGATTTTTTATTATCAAAACAAATATTATAGGCATATAAAATAACATTTGCCAAACATCCTAATGCTACATTTGGATTTATGGATTTGGAATTATGAATTTCAAATTCCTAATTATGAATAATTTGAATTTATTTGAATAATTCCAACTTTGATCGATTTCGACTTCTTTTAATAGAGTTATTTGCAATACTTTCTCCATCAAATCCGTCAATTCAAAAGTACTCTAACGCTGTGTTTAGATTTGATAGGAGAATTTGAAGGATTTCAAATAAATCAATTTTATATGAATTTGAAATCCATCACAATGTTACAGAATATAGTTCAAAATGGAAGCCGGCGAGAATTTGAAATGCCTTACAGCATGAATTATCCAAACAAATTTGATCAATTTATTATAACAAAATTCAAAATTCTTGAATTTAAACCCAACCATCCAAACAAAATATAAAAATATTTTATTGGGGTTAAATGCAATTTACACCCCTATTGTATGTTAAACGAACAAATAAACCCTGTGAAAGAAAAATTAGTAAATTATCCCCACGTATTTAAAAAATGAAGCAAATTACCCTCTATCAAAACTTTTAATAAGGGATAATTTACTCTATTTTTCAAAAAATGAGAATAATTTATTTTTTTATTAAGAATTTTTTACTCACGTTTCGTATCACAATAGGGTAAATTTGCAAATTTTTCCTACTTTTGCTGATATACATTTCACATATCAGATTAGACCTCCCCGACATAGATACGTAGCTACCACAGCTATAAACTGGTGTTGTACATATGTGACCAATAATTCCAGGGTCAATTTCAGACATATTATTAAGATGTCGTGGGAATATCGAGTACATTAATTTATAGTATGCCGTCTTACTTCCAATCTGCTTTATGAGATTTTCCATCGAACTGAATAGAATCTTTGTCTTTTCTGTATAAATGGTTTTTCTAATAGTAAATTACACATATATAAATTAAATTTCATTTAATTTGAAATACATTCATATTAGACAAAAAATATTACAATTATCCCCGTCCGAGGTTTTCAAGACATTACTGACCCTATGAAAAAGTATAAAAATAACTAAATACCCTAGCATTTTTCCAAAAAAATAAATAAATGAAAAGATACTGTGATAAATAAAAAGAATTGAGATTCGAAATTTTTTTGCGGGTGTACGTAATTTATATAAGTGGAATATGGAATAGGATTAAATACAATTTACGGACTGTATCTTTTGCATTTTTGAGGTTTTAGTTCTTTTTATTTCTAGGATAACTTATAGGTCCTGAAACTTTTTAATTTTTGCAAGTTTAATTTTTTAGTAGCTAGAGTTTACAAATATTGTAGAAAGAAAGCATGTGCCCTGTGCGTGCTTTTCATTTTGGGGCTTTTATTTTCATTGATCAATTTAATGGATCAAAATCGTGAAAAATTAAAAGTTAGAAAACCTATTTGCTGCCCTAAAAAGGTGTTGAACTAATGCAACAACCTAATGATGCATCCACCATTGTTAAAGGAACAAAGGTTGAAGAAGATGAGGTTAAAGATGCAGTAATATTTCTTGATATTGGGTACTAGAAGTCGCATTTTTTATGTCACGTTTTCTGGTTTATGCTTCTTGTATACTAATGTGTAGAGTCACTATTTATTTTGTTAATGATTGGACTACGTCAGCACAGATGACAGTTCGTTAGTTGGGATTTTCCTATGTATTTAACTGGAGTCGTTCCTCCATGTCTATACTTTTTCTGGAGATTTTTACAAAGAAACAGAGCAGTTTCTATCATGATTTTCTTGCGTAATTCATTCTTCTGTTCCTTCACTTTGCCATGAAATTTAACATGGTGTCAAGTCTTCCTTGTGAGGGTCTCTGCATACTTTGGATTGTTTATGTTCGATCAAAATCAAAATATAGATACATCTCCTGGAAGGAGGCACAAACATGGCAGATGCAGCAGCAATAGGGACAGCCACTCGGAGACCTGGTAGAGAGGCGAATCAGCTTAAAAAGAGATGCACTATATATACATCCATCTGAACATTCAATCTGGTATTAACCTCGTATCCACTAGATGGTACGAAGTTTCTAGCTAGGCAACGAGCAATTTCTATTTCACTTGGAACCAAAATGAAGCTTAACTTCATTGGTGACAGTTTTCCACGACCTGCATTTGGTTCACCAAAATTTGAACAATGGAGACGTGTTGATTTAATAGTGACATCGTGGATCTAGAATTCTATGTCGAAGGACATTGTAGAAGTGTTTATGTACTCCGCATCATTGCGAGAGTTGTGGATTGCTATACAGACAAGGTATTGGAGAATCAATGGCCCATGGTGTATCAGATACAAAGAGAAATCTCTTCAATTTCATAGAAGGACCTTTCTATTACTGCTTACCTCACGAAGGTACAAAGTTATGGAATGAGCTAACGTGCTTGGCTCCAATGCCTAAGTGCACTTGTGGAAGATGCACTTGTAGTGTAAATAAAGCTATTGCAGATCTTACTGCGTCTACTCAACTAATGCAGTTTTTCATGGGACTTCATGAGAGTTTTGATAATGAATGGAGCCAATTCTTATGCTAGATTTGTTACCAGATATTCAGAAAGCATTGTCAATGGTGTTTGTAGTTGAAAAACATAGATCAGTTCATCTAGATCCTTTAGTCAGGTGGAATGTCATTCAGCCTTGAACAAGAATAGGAGAGAGAGAGAGTAATGATAAGTATGCACAAAAGAAAAAAAAAACTATTTTGTAGATAAAAGAGGTTTGATTTGCATGAATTGTAGCAAGCCAGGACATTTGCAAGATACGTGATTTCAGCCTTATAGAATACCTAACTAGTATAGAGACAAGAAGACAAAAGGAAATAAGAACAAAAACTTTGTGGAAAATGTGGATGAGAATGATGATAGTGTTTTTTTTTTTTAAAGCAGCCTATGCCTAGGGGGGGGGGGTTTGACGGACCCTTACCTGTTTATTACCAAGAAAGAATTCAAGATATGTACAATTGGAAAAACTGGAAACAATGAGTACTTATTCCCTTTACAAAAGAGGGAAAGATACCTACTAAAGAATAGACCCATTGTCCCCACGTGTTGTTCCCATTATTCCCAATCCTGACCACAATACCTCCTCCACAAACTCCTGGCCCATGTCGTGAAACCATCATCTCCCCCGGCGAACGTGAGGGACTCCTCGTCTGTCATGGAGGAGAATACCTCGAAGAACACCTGTGATATCATCATGGCGTAACACCCTAGTCAATTGTAAAGAATCAGCCTCCTTCGCAAGATGGCCAGCCGCCCCATTCGCCTCTCTAAAAACTTGTCGAATGTCTGAGAAATTGTTGGATATGTACAATGCACATAATCAGATGTTGTACCTCCCACTTCCCAGAAACACTGGACTGTAAGAGTTGAATCACAGCCATGGCATCCACCTCCACCACAAAGGGGGCTAGATCGTGTGCCAGGGCAAGCTCCAAACCTTGCCAGACGGCAGTGAGCTCTGCAATCACACTGGTCCCTGTGCCCAGTGCAACCTGATATGCAAGGTGTACATATCCATCCATATCTCTGATGATGCCCGTTGCCCCCGCCAAATCTAGATTCCTAAGAGATGAGCCGTCTGTGTTAAGCTTAAACCAAGATTGAGATGGTGTACTCCAACGCACGATGCTAGGGGTCGAGGAACCGTCTGTCGGAATACGAATCCCATTACTCCATCCCGATGTAAATTGCTCTTCCACTGTGTGCTTGTCAAGGTCCGTGCTGCATACAGTGTACGGAGATGGCGCTGACCTCAAGAATAATGCCGTCAGTCGAGAACTGCTCCCCATGATACTTTGCAGCATTCCACTACGTCTATGTAGCCATAGATCAAGAATGGTATCAGCGTCTGAATGTGTAGATCCAAGTGAAACGGGGTGGAATACCGCCAGAATCACCATATGAGTGAGGCTCCCCGTGTCATAGTGGCAGAGCCCAAAAAGGGTAGCAAAGTGCTGCCACACGCCCTGCACTGCCGTACTCTCAACAAACAGGTGGGAAATCGTTTTCTCTGCATCTCAACACTGACATTTAGACGGAAGGCTTAATCTCTTTTGCTTCATCCTCGCATCCATTGGAATTCTATCTTGGAAAATCCGCCACAATAAAATTGAAATTGTTGGCCGCAAGGAACTGTGCCAGACATGTGTTAGTAGCTGCTACTGAGGTGAGGCTTGTCAAATAGCCTCCCATGCCGATTTTGTTGAGAAAGCTCCCTCACTGGACCCCGTCCACACAATCTTATCCCCTTGACCTGCAATAGGAATCTGGCAAATAGTTTGTGCACAATGTATGGGGACAGTCTGAAGAATCCGAGGAACATTCCAATCACCCTTGTGCCAATAATAATCACCGGCTCCATAGTATAGGCATCCCCGTCCAGGAGCTGGGCTAGAGGCTTCTCTCCAAGCCAATTATCGTGCCAAAAGAAACTAATCCATCACTCGAAGTCCAGAAGATGAATGGCTCCGCCACATCCCGAATGCGACAGAGTCGATGCCAAATCGGGGAATGATTTCGATTATAAGGCACAGTAGTCGAATGCAGATTTCGATAGTAGTGACCATGCAAGTATTCCGACCATGAGGATGACTTGCTCCGAAACCACCACCACAACTTCATGGAAAATGCCCGAACATAGTCTGCCAGATTCCAAACACCCAATCTACCTTCTGCCACTGGAAAATATATCTTTGCCCAGGAAGACCAATAGATATGCCTGCGCCTATTGTACGAGCTCCAAAAAAAGCCATTGAATATGCACTCAATGGTGGTCAAAACTGATTTGGTTGTTCCACATTCACCCAACTTGGCAAACATGATGTCTGAGTTGCTTAAACTCTTACAGAAAAACAATACACCAATTGATCTACTTACCAACTTTGCAAATTATGCGCATTTTGATGAGGATTTTGCAGGTAAGGTGCTTAAGCTTACTGATATTGACTTGAACTGTTGGATTATTGACACTAGGGCAACTAACCATATTTGTGCAAATATTGCGCTTTTCCAGTCCTATTCTACTTCTTTGCAGTCACAATTTATTCACTTACTAAACTGTACCAAGAGATATGTTTTAGACACTGGTGTTGTCCAACTAAATGATAAAAACACTCTTGAAAATGTCTTATACATACCTGAGTTTTCTGTTAATCGTCTTTCTGTGAGTCAGTTGTGTCATCACAAGCCATACAACTTTGATTTTTTGTGTTGTGCTACAAATCTTAACCACACAAAACCAAATTTCACAACGGAGCACTTAAATGCGTCATGGTTGGTTAAACTATGAATAAAAAAGTATACAACTTATAGGATTTGGATAATCATTTCACACTTATATCCAGGGATATCCATCACTATGAAAATTTATTTTTTATTCTTTTAACTCACACTCTATTCCATCCAATTGTCATCTTCTTGTGGTACCATTGCATTTGGACAACACCTCAATCCCTCCTTTTGTCGAAGAATGGCCTACTATAAATTCTTCACCACCTATTCCTTCATCTAGAATTATGTCTCCTTCTCCACCTTCCACACTTTCCACTCCTGCTCCTCCTACTCGTAGAATATCTCAAAGACATACAAAAAAAAAAAAAAAAAAAGAACCTAGCTTGATGATTTCATTTCATACTCCATTAATCCATCATTATTACATTCTAGCAGCAATGCATACATGTCGTTTGTAGCTTTTTTGTCAGCTTTGCAGGAGGCAAAGTCTTTTTTAGAGGCAGTGAAACATGTGGAATGGAGGGAGGCCATGAACACTGAGCTTGAGGCCTTAGAGCATAATCATACTTGGAAAATTACTTCCTTGCCAGTTGGGAAGCGAGCCATCGGATGCAAATAGGTCTATAAGACTAAACTACGTGCTGATGGAACTGTTGAACGCTACAAAGCACGTCTAGTAGCAAAAGGTTTCAACCAGGTGGAAGGGGTTGACTACACTGATAGCTTCTCTCCAATTGCCAAAATAATGATGGTGCATTTTTTGGCACTTGTTGCAGCTCGTGGGTGGTCTCTACAGCAAATGGATGTCAATAATACATTTTTTCATGGGTATTTGGATGAAATTTATATATGATACCTCCTGAAGGCTACCTTATGGAACTTGGTCTAGTATGCAAATTGGAGAGGTCATTATACGGTTTGAAACAAGCATCTCGTCAGTGGAATGTGGAGTTCACAACTAAACTTACAGATTTTGGGTTTGTGTAATCAGCTCATGATCACTGCCTATTCACAAAATCCACACCTCTAGGACTAATGGCACTTCTCATTTATTTTGATGGCATATTAGTCACTGCTTCTGTCTAACTGAAATTCAGAACGTAAAAGACTATCTTCATACTCCATGCAACAACAGAGTTAATTCCTCACTCGTCCGTGTGATGCTCATTGGAGATTGCGCTTCATGTTTCGTAACTTAAAGGGGTGTCCTTCGAAGGCCTCTTTTTGTCATCTGAGTCTATGTGCTAAGAGCTTTATGTGATGAAGACTAAACGTCTTGTACTGATTCAAAGCAATCTCTTATTGAGTTCTGCATTTTCCTTGGGAATGCACTTTTTTCATGGAAAACTACTAAAATTTCCATGGTTTCCCACTACACTGCTGAGGCAGCGTATAGGAGTATGGCTACTATTGTGTGTGGACAACGTTAGGTATCTTATATTCTTACTGATCTTTGTGTTCCTTTATCTCTACCAATTGATTTATTCTATGATAATAAGATGGTGCCACATTATGGCTAATCCTGTGTTTCACGAGCGCACTAA
Source organism: Sesamum angolense (assembly GCA_034509725.1). NCBI lineage: Eukaryota > Viridiplantae > Streptophyta > Magnoliopsida > Lamiales > Pedaliaceae > Sesamum > Sesamum angolense. The sequence continues at coordinate 1,417,106 of JACGWL010000012.1, forward strand.
ACACATTGAATTACATTGTCATATTGTTCGGAATGCTTATAAAGAAGGTTTCGTTGTACCTTTGCATGTTTAGAGCTTTTCACAACTTGTAGATTTGTTCACTAAGGTTCCCACATTTAAGACATTTGGCTTTCTACTTTCCAAGTTAGGATTGGTCTCTATAGCTCCCAGTCCCACTTTGGGGTGGGTGGGTGGGGGGGGGGGCGCTGTTGAACTATTGCAGCAACCTGCTGATGCAACCACCATTGTTGTAGGAACAAAAGCTGAAGAAGATGGGGTTAAAGATGCAATAATATTTCTTGATGCTAGGTAGAAGAAGTTGCATTTTTTGTCATGTTTTCTGGTTTATGCTTCTTGTATGCTGACATGTAGAGCTACTCATTTATTTTGTTAATGATTGGGCCACATCAGCATAGATGACAGCTAGTTAGGATATTTTTCCATGTATCTAACTATTGTCTTTCCTTCATCTCTGTACTTTTTTTTTGTTTTTGGATATTTTCACAAAGAAAGTAGAGTACTTTCTATCATGATTTTCCCGGCACAAATTCGTTCTTCTGTTCCTTCACTTTGCCATGGAATTTAACAAAAGGTAAGAACAAATACATCAAAATGCAAAACATATAGGACTAGAATTTTGCTTTTATGCTGGCAGAAACTGACCAATATATAGGAACAAAAGCCCTAAAAGCGCGTGTGGGGGCACATGCTTTTTTCTAGCAATATTTGCAAACTCCAGTGGTCTAAAAGACCAAAATCAAGAAAAATTTAAATGCTATAGGACATATTTGCTACCTTAAAAAATAAAGAACTAAAACGTCAAAATAAAAAGTATATATAATAACAAAACAAAAATTGCATTTAAGCTACTTACAATATTATATATGTCAGTTGAACCAATTAAGCTTAGAGAAAACAAAATTCATGTCGCTCTGCATATAACAAATTTAATTCCAGCACCCTTCAGATCTCTTTTACATAATTTTTTAGTTAAATTTTACTAAATAAATCATAATGCGTTCCTAGTCGAGGCTAATTAACCACAACGGTACTAGTATGGTTTAAATCTTTTATTTCAAGTTAATTATCTCTTCTGGTGATCATCTCAATATCAGTGACTTAGAACCACTATCAGAAATACAATTATATTTAATCATAGCTAATTGTTATAATTAAAAATAAATAATTATAATAAATAGTTATTGACCACAGTCATGCAATATTTGTTGCTATTATTTTTTAGAGTAAGTGTCTAAAATATTTTTATATAACTAAGGGCCATGAAAAATATTTTTATCATAACGAATAATTTAAATTTTTGTATTGATTTATGTAATCATTATTCAGCCATAGTTAATAAATAGTCATTTATCCTTGTTTAGGCCATACTTATCAAATGTAAGTAATAGTAAAATTTCTTCTACTAAACTAACTCTATTGATTGGTAAACTTTGATAGCTCGATTTTAATCTTACAAAGATAACTGAAGTCATAATAAATGAGGATGTGATGGCTCTAGAATAAAAGAGGAAAAACGACCACATCACGTATAAGTAGTTTTTTTTTTGTCGATTTTTTATCAGAAGTCAATTGTACGAAAATTGGAAGTGAGAATTTTTTTACAGTTATGAGATTATATTTTGGATAAATTACAACAAGTTTTTCTAATATTTTCTATAATTAGGAATACCCATTTATTATTTAAAAAATTATCAATATCTTTCTTAATTTTAACATCCGTCCAACAATTATGACGCGAGTAGAAAATGTTGCTCGAATCCAATTAGAGTGATAAGTAATAAAATAAAATGCTAGAGTATATATGAGTGAAATTCAAGTGGAATTGCTCGTGTATTATGTAGAAAGTAAGAGAATGGAATTGAAGTAAAACTCTAAATGAGAAAATAAATTTGTTTCACCAAAAGTTGCAATATGAAGGTCAAAGTTGTAGTATCAAGGCAAAACTTGACTTCTCCCGCTGGAGGCTCTCAATTTATAAGCAATCTTTAGTTGGTTGGGTAAAATTGAATCCCCCATGAATTTAGTAAGCATTATCTCAAGGTGGTTAAATAGGGGTGAATTCTTTATAAATTTGGTGGAGGGTCATCTCCTAACGGTTAGAGGATCCCTCCGAATTCGATGAAGGGTTATCTCTTGGCAGTTGGAGACCTGCGATTTTCAAGGTCGGTTATAGTCTATTATTCATGATATCTTCTGGTGATACATTCCCTCAACTGGATCCCAAAACTTTAGGGTTTCGGAGGTTTTTTCCAGCTAGGGGCACCATGTGTCCTAGCTGAGGCAATTGGTTCGTATTTGATTCTATGGAGTGTGATCTTAGAGGTCTTACATGGATGCTATTTAGGTCAATGGGGGACGTCATGTGAGATGGACTTTGACTTTGGTTGGAATCCCTGTTGGATCTAGGTGGGTTGGCTTTTTTCAGTCGATTTACTTCTTGGGTATACCTTCTGCTGGACGCTGTGTAGGCTTTACTCAAATTGGAGTTTTAGGGCGCAACTTGAACTCTTTCCCAAATTTGGCCTCTTGGAGAGCATTTTGGGCCTTGCCTTTTTTTGTGCTCATACAATCTCTTTCTTTCTTTTGATCTCCTCTGGCCTCTTAGGACTAACCCATTTTTATGGGCATCAATTAGCACATTCCGTTAGTTCTCATTAGGTATTATTTCATCTATTTTTTGTGATAAGCTGGCCAACATGCCTCTGCGTATTATGAAATGATTTACTTCTTTTTTTAAATTTTATAAACTAGAAAGGCAAGATGGAAATTACAACTTGCAGCTCTGTACAACTTTTAATTTAAAAACAAAAACAATAATGGAAAATTGGACATCTTTAGGCCTCCATCCAAAAATTACATAATTTCATCAAACATTATGACGGTATTGATAATATCCCGAATAATAAAATAATACGTGTGGATTATATTAAATAAAAAAAAATTATTAATTTCTCTTTTTTTTAGAATTATATAAATAATTGGACTAAAAGTGAACATAATTTAATTTATGGGACGAAAAATATTTATTTTTCAATAAGAGAGAATCAGTTGACTTTATAACGTGCGAGTCAAATCAAATATATATAGTCAACTAAATTGTGGTTGTCACGAAAAGCCAACAACTTGCATCTGCTTTCTTACCGAACCAAAACACTTACTAATAGATGAAGACAGCTCTTGCATGCCTAACCCAATTAGACGTGCACATACACCTACTTTACAAAACCCTATCCTCAATTCATTCCACAGCCACCCTTTCCTCAAATATTTTTTTAAATGTTTATCTCCAACATAATTAACAAGTAAAACTCTTCGTTGCTAATCTATATTACGTAATACAATAAATTTAGTTATCAATAAATTTAGCAAGAAAAACTAATTTGCTACGAATTTAGCAACGAACCGGTTAAAAGAAATATTAAGTAATGAGATTAGCAACGAAAGTTTTACTTGTTAATTAGCTCGACGCTGATTTTAGCATAAAATTTTTTCATAGCTATTGATCATTTTTCTTGTAGTGATTTAATGGATCAAACACGAGTTAATTGGTATTTTAAGTATATCTTATTATTTTTGAACTAATCGAATCAAGTTTGGAAGTTAACGAACAAAATATTTCTTTAAAGTTTGATTTTTTAAGTTTAATAAATTGAGTTTAAATGAGTTTTTATAAATCGATTTCAATCGATTATTTAATAATTAATTTGATTTATTTTTCAGCTTGATTTACCTCTGTGTCAGGACATGCAAATATGGGGTCGAAGAAGTTCATTTTAAAATAAATAACTTAAAGATTGTTAATGGATAGAAATCCAAAATTTAAAATTAAAGAAATAAAGTATTATGTAAATAAGAGCACTACAAAATATAAAAATATAACTAAGTTATGTTGTTAATTTATAGTAGTCGAATTATATTCCTACGTAATAATAATGGTGAACTGGACTGACTTATTGGACAGGAAGATAGAAAAAATGTGTTGTAATTTCTATCTAGGGATTAGTCAAAATTAGAGCCACCTTAATTGAAATTTAGTATAAATATAAATATATATTTATTATTTGAATAATTATAATATCTTTTTATTTTAGCATCTATTTGTGAACAAATCGTTTGTCTCCATTAGATTTTCATTAATTTTTGTGGTGAAATTCTAAATTTTTTTTGAATTATAAATTATAATTTTATATAATTTTTAACATTTTCTAAAATAACTTTATGGACTAAGAATATACCCTATGGATTATTTATTTTAACTACCCTCAATTTTCTTTTTATTTTTGCAAGCTTTTTTTCTTTTTTTGACAAAATTCAATAAGGGTAAAATAGTAATGTCCACCTCGTCGTCTAGGGGCTACGTAATTATTTTTTCTTGGAGGGTATGTTTCTAGTTTTTCAAATAATGAAGGAATATATTCATAACTATACCATATCTCATGGGAGGCAGATGTAATTTATCCATATTTATATTTATATTTATCAAAAGAACCACAAAGTTGTTTTTTCTTGCTTTTTGCACTGAGAATTTGATATAATATCAATTAATATAATGTGTCGTACACATAATTATTTACTTTTCTTTTTAAATTTCAAATACTCTAAATATATGAGAAATGATACAGCATTAGGTGATTTTTAGTAGGATCCATGCATCATAGATGCACACACATGATGCTTAATTGTTTAAAGTATTTTTATTTTATTACATATGATCACATATGGAAAACGTGATTAGATGTTTATGTATAAACATAATTAAAGGTATTTTCGATCCTTTAACTATACTTATTTTTAATTTTTAGGATTGCGAAGTTCTATAAAATTTTAATTAGCTCGATTTTAGAATATCTCTTGTCGGATTTTTTTCAACTGGCCGAAAAATGACATATGTTCCCTTTTAAATTGGAGAAAAAAAAAAAAAAAATATATATATATATAATATATATATATATATATAATTGGCTGCGACTTACATGGCTTTAAAAATACACATATACACCACATTTAGGTCTAGATTTCCAATTTAAACAAACAATCATAAGCTTACCATGCAAATAAATGAAGATTAATAACAGATCAAGTAACCAAATCAAACTAATTTTCTAATAATTGCTAGCAATAAATCCTTAGTAACATCAAAGAAGAAAAACAAAAGGTTTTAAGGAAAAGTATGTAAATGTGCAGCAAAAAAGCTGCTAATATAAGCCATGTCACAAAGCAAAATCGCTCCACATTTATCTCCAATCTCCCTAAACCTCTTGTAACTCCAGTCCTTGAGATAAGCATTTTGGCCACTGTTAAGTATAAGTGGCCCATGACCTTTGGGAGGCCTAAGCTCATTGGCTCATCTTCAACTATGGATGACTCAAATCATTAAGCCCACTTGGAAGCCCAGCCTGTTCTCCAACCCGGTCTACCAATCCGACCCGGTATCACTCATTTATATTCTCAAACCCTATCCATAATATTTTCTTCACCTCTTCTTTAGCCGTCTTTTCCTTCTCTCGTCAAACGGCTCATTCTCTTGCTATTTCTAGCACATCGGAAATCATCTTCCACCGCCCTTCCTATTTCTGCCATCAATTCTTGACTGTTAGAAAATGGCGTCCAACCTCTCTTGCAAACGCACAAATTTGAAAAATATTCTTCTTCTTCCCTTCTCTAAAAACGTTCTCTATGAACTTATTTTTTCTTGGTTGAATACTTTGTGGCAGTGAGATCCTTTGTGGATCTAGTCCTTGGTGGGTTTCGGTGTCGGTCTTGAGCAACCGATTGAAGGTGCCGGCCTTCTTGTGGCCATGAGCATCTACTCTCGGGTCTTGGCTCCCTGAGCCATGTATCTTGTTTACTTCTGCTTAAATCTGTGATATATGGTTAGATCTATTATTCTGTAAAGTTAGATTTATTCTTTTGTAATTATTTGTTGTAATATTAAGGTTTTTATAAACCCGCAATTATTTGTTATAGTTGACATAGACATCTCTCTGTGAGGCTCGTTTCTACAGTTTTTATACCCAACAGTGGTATCAAAGCCGAAAGGTTCTGACAAACTCCCGGTGGAGGTAAGATCTAACCCCCCCCCCCCCTCTTTATTTTCTGCGATTTTTTGTTTTAAAATTGTTTCAGTGATTATTCTGTGTTCTTGTGTGAAAAAATTATTTCTGCCAATTATTGTGTTGACTGATGAGAAAATTATTTTACGAAACTATTGCTACCACTTCTTGCGAAATAATTTTTGTTGCTATTTCTCGCTTAGTGCGAAACTATTCTGAAAAGTATTTTTCTATTATTTGTTACTTTGTGTAACTCTTTGTTGAAGAAGTGTGCTTTTTGCAAAATATTGTTGAAAGCACTACTTAGTGTAATATTTCTATTAATATTGCTTGGTGCGATATTTTTCTGTCATATTTGCTTTGGGATATATTATTCAAGTTTTACTCTGTTGCTTAGTGCAAATTTCTCATAATATCTTGCTAAGTGAACTTTATTATCTTGTGATCTATTTACTGATAAATTCAAAACCCCAAAAACTTTACTAATCCCTCACTTAGCTGGTACCGTGAAGTCGTCGGGTATCTAGTTGAGGTTTAGTCAAGGAGCCCCATCATTATGATATAACTGCTATTTTGTTTAAATTCTATGTTTTTGGTATCTGTCAATGGTTAATTACAATATGCAACCTTTTGATGGTAAAATTGATTTTTCATATGACAACAAAAAATGAAAGGTATTCTAATCCAACAAAAAGTATTTAAAGCTATAGATGGAAAGTATCCTAAAAACTTTTATGAAGAAAAAAAACTTGAAAATGATGAATATGCATATTATTTCATTATTCTCAATTTGTCTGATTTTGTAATTAGAAAAGTAGGAAAATAAAATTCTACTAAAGAACTATGGGATAGATTGGAATAACTTTTCACTGAAACTTCTCTACCTACTACCTAGTAAGCTTTTTCTGCTTGAAATTTTTTTTCGGTATAAACTTGATATATCAAAAAACATTGAGGAAAATATTGATGATTTTACTAAATTGATACAAGATATAAAGTTAACAGGTGATAAAAAAATTGATGACCATAGTCCCATTATTTTATTAAATACTATCACTAAAGCTTATAGTGATGTTAAGGTTGATATAAAATACGGTAGGGACAATGTTAATTTAGATATTGTCATTAATGGTCTTAAGAGTAAAAAAATTGACTTAAAATTATAAAACCTGGTCAAAATCAGCATGAAGTTAATCTTGAAGAAGGACACACTAGTACAATATGGATTTCTTGAGGCAATTTTATGTGCCTCTACAATTATGAAAATTGCCTTCAATACATATAGAGGTAATTTTCATAGTTGTAGAGGCACATAATATAGCCTCAAAAAATTGTACTAGTACAAAATCTAAATATTTTGACTACAAATATAGGAAACATAGCAGGGGTAGAAGTAGGAGCATAAGCAGGAGTAAATCAAGCACTAGAAATGATAGGAACAAAGATGATAAATCAAAAGAAAGGAGATGTTATAATTGTGGGATTAAAGGTTATTATATTAAGGATTGTATAAAAAAAAAAGAAAATAGGGATAAAAATTATAATAAGGAAGATGCAAATTCTGTAATTGAGGAAAATTCTGGTGATGTTTTTATGGCTTGTGATGTGAATGTTGTTCATTATCATAACATGCATGAATGGTTAATTGACTCTGGTTGCACGTTTTATATGAGTCCTTTCAAAGAAATTTTTACAAATTTTAAAGTTGGAAGTTCTGGCTTTGTGTCAATGGCAAATGAAAAACTATGTGAAATCAAAGGTCCTGGTGACATTTGCTTAATATTCAAAGATGTTTATAAGTTAACCTTGAAAAATATCGGATATATTCCTGACTGAAATCACAATTTAATTTCTTGTGCTGCCCTTGAGGAAGAGGGTCTTGAGGGAAGATGGGGTAAAGGCATTATGAAAATAATGAAGGGATCTTTAATTGTCTTCAAAGCTGAGAAAAAATGTAACTTATATATTTATACTGTTGAGTATGATGTTCTTGTTGCTTATGTGTTTGATTATGATAAAAACTCATGCAGTTTTTGTTTTGCGATAAAAGGTAGGTTTTATAACCTTCAAGGTTTCTAACTTTTTTTTGTACTCTATAATCTTTTTCTTATTTTGGTTTCTTTCTCTTCTTTTCCTTCGTTCTGTGTCTTGCCTTCCTCGTTTTTTACTAATCTTCTGGATCAGCTCTCCCCGGCTGGTCTATATGTTGCTCCTCTTTTTACTTCTTTCTTCTTTCTCTATCGCTCCGCCCTTTTCTTCTTGGCCTCATCTTCTCAAGCCTAGAGGCTGCCTCTTTCATAAATCTTTCTGGGTGCTGCCCTCTTTTTTTTTTCTTCTCTTTATTCTTTCTTGGTCTACATATCCTTTCTTTTCTCTGTCCTCTTCATCGCGTTGCCTACTCCGCTTTCTTACATATCTTTTGAGGTTTTTGTTAGTTTAAAACGCAAAATCAAACGTATTTATAGTGCAGTATCATTTTGACATAAATTTAAAATTGTGGTTTGTTCAATAAATCATAATAAATGATTCAACTCGACCAGTTTGAGCGATGTCAAATTTTTTTGATCACCCTACTTGATATCTATCCATATGTCAATACCTCAATTCTCAATTGTACAAGTTAAGCAACTATCCATGGGTTTCGATGTCAAATATCTAAGAATCAATTCTCAATCACACACATTTTCAGATTTCACCTCTGCACAAAAAAAAAAAAAAAAAGAATGAAGGCTATCATGATCGTGTTTGTTTTCTGTTTTTCCGTTCATGAACTTCTACGTTCTCCACCAAAGATGAGGAGGAACCCTGGACTCTTAACCTAAACACCTCCTCAAATCCAGGAGGAATGGCAGGACACTACTCCATGACATTTAGTGAAGGAGGCATCGTCACGGGATTAAAAACACATCTGGAGATAGAAGCAGACTAAGATTCTTGTCTAGAGGGTATATGTTTCTCTCTAAGAGGTCGCTCGTGAGCTAGAACATCGATTCTACATGGGTTGTGCTTATGTCCATAATTAAGTTGCATTATTTTATATATAAATTTCTTGGATTGGATGTTGTAATTAATTTATGATATTAAATATCATTGTTTATAATGCATGGTTTGCAATATTATTGGTGCATGATTATTTTAGAAACTTCATGCTCATTTGTGTTAATTGGATTAATATGGATGATCACGAAGCCCATTGGACCTTGTGGATGGTTTTATTTTCTGTTGGATTGGGGTCTGTGTGCCTCTTATTTTTTATCTCATTATTTTTAGCCTAATATTTAAGGTTTGCTTTCTCCCTGTTAATGTAGTCTCCCTAACTGCTATTTGGGGTTTCTTTTCACTTGTAATGAGTGTAACATATTAGAGAGATGTTACTTTTATTTTCTATAATAATTGTAAAAAGCAAACCAAAAAATATAGACCTATGGAAGAAACCCTGGGTTGGTCTATGGAGATCCATGGAGAAGAGGCTTGAAGGACGAAGCCGACAAAGGAGATAAAGAATAAAGAGAGATTACAAGGCCCATAAAATGTTAATGGGTTTAACTTGTAAGCGTAGGCCTCCCCTAGACTAACCATAGATCCATTGTGGGCTTCGTGGGTCGCATAGGTTATTAGGCTTGTGACCATCCAATAGGGGCGTGCTAGGCTTTTATTTTGTGTACGATGCATTTTTTAATGATTTTAATATTTATGATATTATGCATGTAAAATACTAATATGTGATGAGGTCTCGATCAATTATAATTAATAACTTTCACGATGTTGGACAAGTTAAAAATATTAGATCCATGAATCGAAACTAAAAGAGGACACATAGATCGAATTTGCGTTTATATTTAAGAAAGGTGTTCCTTGTTGACAAAATTGGCCATAAAGGTTAAATATTGCTCTTGTGCTATTAATGCTGTTATTTAGAAAACCATAAGGATTTGTATCATGATTCACCGGCATCACCCTCTCTCCCAAAGCACCTCCATCTCGCCATATTATGGGCATTGCTTGCACTATCGTACGCCACTATGAATTACGTGGTGTCTCTGGGGAGATTCTTGTTTTGACACGTTTGGATATTTCTGAACATGAACGCCTCTCGCAATTCTATTATGTTGTAAATAGTAATTGTACGAAGTTGCATTATTCACCATCAATATGTTTCTCGACTACTTCTTACATAAAGATATAAACTTGGTTTGTTTTTTCTTAAGGTGGAGGATACGATCAACCGAGAATCTTTGGATCAGTTTTTTGGAAAATCTTAGAGAATTCTAGGTGTAAGAACTAGAACCTGGCTACTAAATTTGAAGGTGTATTTTTGGTGGTTGATCGGGTACTGGTGGCTTGGTCTAATCACGCGACTAAGGTTTGAGAGTACACATACTTCCAGAACACTTAAGGATTTTCTTAGAATGTATGTAATAGGTTGGACAAATTAATATGAGATAGGAAGGGGCTGAACAAACTACCTTATATACGTTCCCCAGACAAAGAAGTGTAGTGTTAGCTGAACATATGAATAATTCCGCACTCCTTCCGCTAGTAATATGAAAGGTAGTAAGAAATATGCATTTGCTCATTTATGGTATAGTTCTGGGGTTCCTATCTTTACTTTTGGGGGTGTTTCGAGGAGCTCTGTTTACTGCGCTGCATTTATTAATTAATAGATCTTCGCAGCATATGCTCCTTTTTCTTGGAATACCTAAATCTGTGTCTGCGTCTCAGCAATAAATAAGTTGTATAATCTTAGCTTGCATGCTTTTTATGTATGTCATTTGTGTGCAATCATTTAATGTGTTGAGATATAATCATTGATAACTTGAATCCGCTATGATCGACGAAATATATTATGGTGTCCTGCAATTGTGGAGTTCGCCTATAGTCTACCTAGAAAACCGGGATTGGCGATTAAACAGACGGGGAGATAGCAGAACTATGGTTCTAAGGTTTTAATTAGTAAATATTTAAATCTTTATAATGAAACAGATAGAAATGCTGATGTGTCATCTATATCCATAGCAGAGAGGACTTAATTAACTTAATAATAGAAAATAACTGTAAGTATCCACCTGTGTGTAATAGCGTGGGACGGGATTCTAGACGGATAACGCAAGAGGGTAGGAATGGAGCAAGAAATTAACAATTTAAACATATAAGGGAGTCTTCTGAAAATTTCCAACGTGCTAGAATTAGTAGATGCACTTAAAAGATACCTAGCTAGCCTATATCTTGGCTATAGATATGAACAAAGAAACTTACAAGACTCGAATGACTATCCATTCTGGAATATTTTCTCTCTCTTAGTTAATTGTAGAAGTGGTTTTACACATTTGCAAGCTTAAAATCAAATACCACTAATCCAGACATATGACGTGTAAAGATGAACACTTACGTGTATATGGAAAAAAACTTGAGATAGGGAGTTAATCTGAAAATTTCTACATCACAGATTGGTCGGCTTCAGTGCATCGGAATGAAGAAATTCGTGAAGTGATTTAAGGGCATAATACAAATCTTATGATAACTGAAGTCCCAGTATACTTCACCTGTAATTATAGGCATGGAGGGACTGCTTATCCTTTATGCTGATTTTAAACTCTGGATGATTCAATCTCATAATTCATAGCAAAACAGGTCCTTGACCAGGTCCAAACAGGGTTTAAAGGGCAAGATTAGTAGCACAAGAGCTTTCACCATCAATAGTAAAGGAAAACAGATATAATTATAACAGAAATGTATCCTTATCTTCTCTCAGTTGTTGTGAAATTGCGCATGAGGCTCACACAACCTCTAATTTCACCAAATTCATGCTTTGTCACTTTACTTCATCAGCCATCATTTTGCATGGGGAATAAAACAGAATCGTGTAAATTTGTATGTAAAACTTGAGGAATTTCCTACATGGTGCGATACTTCAGGTAAAGGCGAAGAGTAATTATTATTGCAGGCATAACGACCGATGGGCTCGTTATGTAAGAATACACGTCCCTGAACTTGATCATTCGTTACTATAATAAATGTGTGTGTGTTTGAAGCAAATCGCCTACGCATTGAAACAAAAAGTTCAATTTGTTTATATGCATTCCTTAAGTCTAAAAAGGAGTAACTATAACCATTGTCCTTTATTTCAAATATGATGATAATGTTCATGTTGTTTCTGTCTTGTATGTTGATGATATGCGTATTGCTAGTCCTTAACTTAAAAACATATTAACAGCCTCACTGGGATACGCTTCAGCGGGAAAATCTCTTGAAATGAAAGACTCTCACGCGAGGAGCTAATGCCAAAAGAGAATCTTTTTGGGAGGTCATATGGAAGTATGTGAAAAGAGACCAATAGGAAACTATACACGAGCATAGTTCACTTATTAAAGATATTCCATGAAGAAAGTTTGCATTTCTTAATAGACTGGCTTGAAGATTATAGATCTTAGAGAAGGATTTTCTTTTGGACTAAGTTCAAAACATCGTATCTGTTCATCCATTTAGCCATCGAACGCATGGGATTCCGGAAGAGTTTAGAGGCAAAATTGTACTCAAGCTTGTACTATTCATTACCAGACCCTTTAGTGGGAAAAGAAAAAAACTTCGAATTAGTAACGCCTTTAACAACGTAATTCTTGGTAATTCTGCACATTGATTTACTTATGTATCAAGCAGATCGTAGCGTCATACTAATAGTCGCATCTTAGAATTGTAAATATGCATTAGGTCTAGATCTTCCCGATTCACAGATATATTACTGTTATCCCTCATGGTTGGGTCGTCGGCGTCACTAGGAGTGGCTCGTAAATATGCTTAATTAGATATTTGAGAATGATTCTGCAATAATCTTCGAAATGGTTTATAGTATATCTAATTGACATACGAAAAGGGTGCTAATCTTATTGGTTATGTTGACTCCAATTATGCCAAATGACAGGATAGTCACTGTGAAAATACAGCAGACAAGCTATATTATTATAATCGTTTTTCTTGTATTTAATATGGCTGTTGTTCGTTAGTTGGGTAATCCCAACTTAACATATTTGGTCCAGTACAATGGCATTCTCCTATTGAAGCTAATGATGAGCACTAAGCTATTCACAATCACTAGGATAGACAAATTATGGTCAAGTAGATCAATACCGGAGCTGATACGGTGGTGAGGATAAAAGAAATGATTTCTTAAAACAAAAAGTATAGCATTATTAGTTCTCTATGGAGGCGTGTGGTCATACATCGATCGTCCAAACAAATCTATTATATCTCATACATAGAAACGAAGCGCTACACAGTTGTTCAGAAAACACATAGATGTTAAGTATCACTTTATAAGTAGTAATTGCAATGGCGCAGGGTTGGTATAGGTTCGCTTCAGACCCGGACCCGCCCATTCACAATTTCGCGAGAGCCATGCCCAAAAACTAGGCACGCGACATTAGCAGAGTATATAGATGTCATACCACTACTACTTGCTTGAGCACTTCGAGTTGGTTTCTATTCAGAACGCTTCTTGACTTTTTGTACTCGACCTTTTCTAACTCTTAGATACAGAAATTAATATTTTTGTTGGTTCATGATTCTCATAAATGCTATATATGATAGCGCGATCATACTGGGGAACCTGAAACGTGAAGCCGATACAAGGACGCGATTCTCGTGTAATCATCATATGTAAAGACAACACATAATAGAAAATCGGATCAAGTGATACCTAACAAACTAATAACATTTACCCAGACACTCACTATATAACAACATTTCTCAGGAAAAATATGCGAAGTTCAGAGGAAGGGTCACAATCATAATCCAGGAGCTAAAGGGAGTGTCCTAGAGCCTCCTCTCAAGACGACACATTAGAGACAGGGCTATAAAAAAAAATTTATACTAGTTTTATATATTGACAAGCTGATCTTATATAACATCGATTATACATTATACACCGCTGTGGATGACTTCGATGCTCGCTTCTTTAGACTTTTATCTCTTGGGGTATTGGATATACGGAATCAATACTTGGGTCAATATTCTTCAATATAGGAAGAAGATAATTTTGAGGTTCACAGTACTTTGATAAATACTTCATTTTACACTTAAAAAGGTAATTGAAAGACAAGTATTTCCTTAAATAGATTAAGAAAAAAGAACAACAATGAACATAAAATATAACTTAAAGTAAGGAGGAAATAAGGTATAGTTGTAGGTAGATTAATGAGCTGATAATAGAGAGTTAATTTGAAAGAATCAAAGCTGATTTCTTTATATTCTTATACATCCTATATAATGGTCAGATGGTTTCACAACTCCATAATAGAGAGAATTATCGGGATGTACAACAATTCAGATTTGCCGACACAGGAGGTAGTAGACTTTGAGTGGCTGTAGGTCTCAGCATGATTAGGGAAGATTAATCAAAATGAGTCTCCCAGCATTCTGAACTTCTATCATATGGACGACAGGTAATGGGCAAGAGTAGAAACTCATGTAGTATAGTATAATGTAGCCGTATAGAGCTAACAGTGGAATGCTAGAAAGGTAAGGTGGTACTACTTAAGCGCTCTCCTATGTTTTCTTTTCCACTAATTAAGAGATATCATGAGATATCTATCAGGAAGCTGCTTCGATCGACATCACGTTCGATAGAATCAATTTGCTTTGTCTAGATACATGGTCCTAAGAATCGCAATGTACGTCATATATGACATAGATAGAAGAAGACATAAACGCCAAAATGTTTGAGAAACTGACGGAAACGTTGTTGTCAAGAAATTCATCAAGACTGTCCATCCAACATTTAACATTTCTGTGAACATCAGATGACAATTGTTTTTCAGTTATGCAAGAGTGAGTCTTTTAATGTCTGAATAAGAATTAAAAAAAGTATTTCTGACAACAGCATTATGGTAGAGTTGAGTTCTAGAAGACTAAAGCAATTAAAAGATCATACTCACAATAGGCTTATGGTCATAGCTGACATATCAAATTCAATGAATATCAAACATACCAGATTTGGACTTAGTTAAACGCAATAAAGGCATCAACGAATCATTGAAGACAACAAATTTCTGGTCTGGGTTCAAACCTCATCAATTCTACATAATCGATTGTTGAGCATGCGATTGTTCTATGATGAGAAGTAAATGTTCATATTTGGGGAAGAAAGGGATAACTCATAGTCCCACAAAAATCATCTTTAAATATGCATGTGATACTATAACAATCAATACCTTCCATTAATTTTACTGGATATGATTATGAAACTCCTCAATATTTATTATATTTTCCCCATACCATGCTTTAAAACTCAATTATTTTTGGAATTTTCAATTTGTATTTTCGGGTACGCTTGGGCCTTCATCCATTCATCTACTTTACTTTGGGATATCAGCAAATTTTTAGAAAATTAAAAATAAATGTAAAATAGGCATAAGGAGTCCATCTTAACAATGGAGACCCATATCACTCTATCTTGGATCTGTTACCAAGTGGTTTGAATAAGAAAGAAAAAGATTGTCACAAACTCTTATCTCGCGACAGAGCAAGATATTTCAAATTGTTGTGCATTGCATGAATATGTCATCACTCTCGAGTCCTTGTAGGAACTCTTTTTATAATTTCTTTCTGTGAACTTTAAGCGTGGGGAAGCGATTTTTGTAAGAGTAATAGAAAGGTTTCTAACATGCAAAGTAAGTTGAGTTCTAACGTGTCTTGCAATGCCGAAATAATTTCTTGGTGCAATTAAAAGGCAAATTGGACAAGGCACCAATTCGCTCGGAACTTTTTGCTACTCCGTACTGAGGTGAAGCAGTCGTCATATTGATAGACACATGGAAATATCAAGTATTTTTTCTATTGAAAGAGTCATACCCGAAAAAAATAAGGCTCACAGAAATGGACTGAGAAAGCTTCTCTTTTTAGTGCTACGCAGAATACTCAAATTAATGCACAATCAGCGAGCACAACAGAATTGCCATGTTAGAAGAGTGAATTGCGTGTTTGGTCGATTCGCAAAGGTATAAGGCATTATCAACCTTCTCTGTGGACAGCTGCTTAGGTGTCAGCAAGAGAGATTGACAGATGTGTCAAGTGGCTCATTTGTTGTGCAATTTATGGAACAATGATTGTTGACATCGCGCTAAGATAATGACAGTTGGACGATCGATATTCCAAATCACGCATTGATATTGCCTCGACGCAAGTCAGTGTAGTAACAATAATACACACTTATATGTTATGTGATGTGGAGATGGAACACGTCTGCCACTAAACTCACTCACAGACAAAACATAATTAATACACCGTTAATAATTGATCAATTACAATATCGATTAGGGCTGCCATTAAATGGTAATATAACTTCACCTAAAAAACTGATTAATTTAAAGATTTGAAATAAACAAAATACCTCAATAAGATCGAATTGCTACCATTATATTGGTAGCACATTTATGTTCAACCAATAAGATAACGGAAGGGTCGTGGCGGCCAGTATTGTTGGAAATTATGAACGATCAAAAGCGCAATTGGATGGGTTGTTTGACATTCGTGAAACATTTGTAATTTCTTTTATGCAACGGTTGTACATTAAAATTTAATTATGATGAAATTAAGGTTTCAGCAGTAAGTATAGGTATTCATGCCAAAGTGTGACGGAGGCCGTGATTGTCCAGTTTGTATAATGGATTCTACATGGCAGTTGTAAAATTTTGATTACCATCCGTCGCTACGGTATTTGGTGTTAATCGGAGGTATTAATACAGTATACAATACATAAATAGCCCAAGCATCATTTAGTATGGGAGAATCTCGAAAAATGACTTAAAGTTAACACTAGCGTTTGGACAATGTATACAGAGGTAGGCATATAATTGTACAATATGATCAATTATCGCCGACAATAATGTCGAGAATCATAGTGAAATCAACAGCCTGGAAGGTGCGGGTTTGAAAGCATTCCAAGTCCGATGGACGCTCGAGACAAGACAGGCCAGAAATAACGGGATCCATCATAGGGGAAGTTAAGCTCGACAAGAATCCTTCGGTCGCCGCTCATCTCTTTAGGGATTGTACATAATATGTGGTTCACCACAGATCGCTTGGTGGCCACGTGTTACACTAATTTCTTGATATTTGCCTTTCAGAAAACTTTGGACCGGGAGAAATCTAATTTTCTAGCCCCATTTTTTTTACAAACTTTATAAATAATATGTGTTGGCAAATTGAGTTGGTGCCAATAAACCAAGCCGGAGCTTTGAGGTGGCTTTGCAATACATTGGATCACTAACCGCAAATTAAATACCCTTCAAAACTTATGAACATTCACGGCTCTATCAGTGTGATTCCATACTCAAATGTCGTGTGCAATTTTAGTATACGTGCTTACTTATTTTCTTATTCACAGTGTTCATTCTAAATTAAGATCATGTTTACTCGACTGACTGATATTTCGGAGGCCTATTCAACTTCGAAATTCGTGACAAGTAATGTTTGGAGAAGTGGAATCTACGCCCAGGTTGAGGGATTCCTATCTTGAAAGCAGATATGAGTAGACATCGAGATATCAATCGAAAAACTTGTGAGAATCAACTAGATATATTCTAATTTGATCCATTAGTCTCAACACAAAATTAATCTAAAGTTGCGCATTCTTATCACATAGTAGAAAACACTTTAGTGAAGTATTCAAAAGATCACAGAAAGACTCTGATAAGCAAGAATATCATCCTCTCATAAGTATTTTGTAGGAGAGAAACTATGAACGAGGCTATCTACGTAATAACTAGAAATTGATCAGAGGAAATTTTGTGGGTTTGGGGTGCTGATTTACTTATTGGTCGGGCACACAAAACAAGATTGTATAATTTCTTGTGATTTTGAGATTGTCACGCGTTTTTCAGTTTGATTTATATCATTTAGTTCAATAATACAGTGTCTTCTTGAATATTGAGATTCAAGTTTTGTTTGTCTCGTATAGAACATGATCATCTTACTCAAAATCAATAATATGGGAAAGAAAATGTACACTAACAAATGGTTTGCTTTATTATTGTTATGTAAATAGTTAATCAGTCAGAGTTGTGATAGAGCTGATAATTTATCTTGTGACCTCGAGAGTGGACTTTGAGTTCCAAGAGACGAGATAATCCGATTCATCAATTATGCAATAGATGATTCCTGTTTTGCACATATTGGCTTTCAGTCTTCTCTTTTCTACGTGGCCGATAGACATCTCCATTAGGCGCTCCTTTGGGTCCTTCTTTCTTCTAGATTTTGTTTTATGTCTATTTCTCTCAAATGTTTATTAGTTTTTCACTCATTTTATGCTCGATTTTCGATTCTTATTTTTGCTCATGATGCTTTATAAAACTAGTCTAATTCTAGAGAAGATTATAATGGGAACGTCCATTTGACATTTACAGATCTTACTATGGAGGAGAAAGACACAGTCAGAGTACTTCGAGGTTTATCGTAAGTCAACAAAAGGTATAACATTTATTTTTGTTTGCTACATACAGTTCAAACTTTGGGCATAAAAGCAAAGGGGGTAAAAGAGCACTTGAGAAATCTCATTTATGGAGTAAATCCTACAAGGTCGAACACCGATTGGGGGAAGACAATACGACGCTCAATTTCAACCCATAAGGCAAGCAGAACGTGAGAAGAAGACACACAATGAAAGCAGGTTTGACCTTTATTGAAGGGGGAAGACTTAATGTCAAAGTGGAGTTTTTTATTAATTATGGAGGCCTATGGCGACATTAATTGGCTCTCAAGTATTTATTGAAGCCTTTTGGTTGCTTCTCTTGAGGTTTATATATAAGTTGTAGGATTATTTAGACTGAAAAATCGGGACCGGAGTATTATATATGTGCATGTCTGATTTATGGATCCCGGTTCAAGCAGTTGGAAGTTATTTTATGAGAACAGATTCACTGTGTTGGAAGTAATTTTCTAGGAAAGAAGCTTTAGCAGCTCTTGAGTGTGCGTTTGGAGGGGTGTAGGGCTTAAGTGAGTAATTTTTGTCTTTTTGTCATTATACTCTGAGAGACGTGTTGCATTTGAGCAGCAACGTAGATGTTGGATAACTTTTAGTACTATTTTTGGAGTTTCTTATTACGATTTTAATTGAATTTTATTTTATTAATAACTAATGTACAGATTCTATGGTTTAATTAAATGATTCTATAGTTCAAATGAAACCATTAGTTATATAAAGAATACAACAAACTAATATATGTATTCTCATATAATGATAATAGAGTTAAAGAATATAAGAGAAGTATTACTCAAAATTACTCTATCTTTGGCAATATAATAGTTTTAAGGTTAGTGTCTTGAATTTGGTTGTCTCCAAGTTTTATTTTATTTATATCAAGGAGAGCATATGTGATTACATATATTAATGAAATCTATTTTATTATCTTATAATTTATGTCAAATTTAGTGATTCCTAGACATTAATAATAAAGTATAATGGACACGCAATTGTGAGCATATAAAAAGAGGTATATTGAGAGTGGATTTTTGTTAGGTAATTTAATGTTAGTGTTCTTGGCTAGGTATAGTTTTACAATTATGGAGGTCTAGGGTAGTCGCTTGCTTGATTCATGTATGGGACTATGGGTACACGTAATAGTATTAAAGCATCTATTAAAAACATTCATATCCTGATACCATCAGCGGCAAGTGGGAGCCTGAAAAGTTTCAATTCAGACAATTAAGGAGGTACTTTTAATATAATTCGAGACAAACCCACAGATATTAATCATCCAACCGATTAATATATATATATAAGATTATGTCCATTAAAATCAATATTGGGCTGTGTGAATTTAAATCACATGGCGCAGACTTTGGTAACGATAAACCGTTATTGAAATGATTACTCTTATGTTCCAAGTACCATATCTTCGCATTAGAGTGAGTGAATCAATAAGTTTTAAACTTTAACCCAATGTAATTATTTTCCTCGCTTACTATATTTTTGTACTATCATATCATGAAACCTGTTCTGTATTCTCGAAGTTTTTTTCGAACTCGAAGACGCAGTATCGTTAATAAGCATAAGTATGTTATGATGTGTATTGCTAGCAATGATTAAGATCCTATCCATATCGCATAGGTTCAGCATTCCAAATTGGGTTGGTGTTTATTAGTTTTTGATATTGGAATAAATGTGGATTATCGTCTATACATAGAGATTGGTGTAACAAGATTTATACGTGCCAAATCGTTAGAAATGAGAAAATTCTTCTGGAATGAGTTGGTTATATACGATGATATAAGCGCGCATTTTTGATTAAGCCGATAAGTGAAGGCAATAGACTTAGATTGACTCACTAACAGAATAGGGTAAAATGTATTATTTATGTCGCTATTTGATAACTTTTTCTCTATTTAGATTTTTCTTTGGCCTATATTTAATCTCATCTACTCATATTATTGTAACTTTTTGTAACTAATTGAGGGTTAGTTGCTTATTGGATTTCTAAATTTACAATAATAAATGAAAATATTAATTTACGATTATTACCAGATAATTCGTCTTATGTAAAATTATGATCAAGGAATGATTCACAAACTATAAGATTAACTTTATCAGTAGTTATTTTTAATTAAAATATATAAGATGTAATTCGATAAATATATAGTTATATATTGAATACCAATTAATAGTATAATATCAACATGTTTTTGCTGGGGGAGCGTAGGTTGCAGGGACAGCGGGACAATGACCGCCAGCGCGAGTCCCGGGCCAGGCGGGTCAGCGGTTTTTTCAAATCTATGCAAGTTGACAGGCTATCTACGGCCAACTCAAACCCAGAAAAGGCGGTTCCCCATAGTGCCATGCACCACTATACGAGACACCCAATCGCAAGCCATCCTCATACCGGGTGGACACGTATGGTACCAGGGCAAGGTTTTTCTAGTCTCCCGATGTGAGAAAATTGAGCCGCAGTAAAGACGTATCGGCTTTCATCCATATGTCTATCTATAAGGGATTACCTATCTCCGGTGAATGTTTAGTGCTAGGTCTTGAAATTAGAGAAATGATTACATAATCTTGAGAAATAATATTAACTCCATCACTTTGGTACTATAAAGCACACAACTTCAGTCTGTAATATAGGGCCACTTAAAGTGTTTACCACATATCCGGATAGTTTAAAAACTTTCAAAAATTGTTTTTAAAATCTGAATTTCTAGTGTCATTGGGGTATCAAATTTATTGTTGCATAATTGGAAATGCCTAACCCCTCACCTCTTCTGTACATATGAGTAATTTTTCGCACTTTAATTGGTTATTTATGGCATGAGTACCAGACTTTTTGGAGCTAGATACGTACTTAGAGAACAACAAGAGATATCATTGATTATTCACATTGCTATAGGGATGAAATCATTTATTATGGGGACTTTGCACAATTATTTGGAACTCGTTCAAAGACCCGATTCATGTCCACTAGTGTACCTAGCTCTTCCCAAAAGGTGGGAGGATTTTGAGTCACATATATTCATTGGCATCCTGTGGCATTGGGCCAAAATGTTGTATCAATTTAATGTACGAGCAACCCCAAAGTGCTGGAGCGCAGTCATTAGATAAAACTCTATGATTCGGAATGTTTGTCAAGAGGTACCTGAACTAAGTATGACACACTCCCTGTTAATAATGGACTAAAATATCATTATTCCAACTATCTGCTAATTTCTTTACTTGTATCATCTTTAAAATTTATCTACTATTCACATTAGCACAGTTCCATAAACTAAACCGGGACTTTTTGCAAGTAATCATTCATTTTTATATTCTCAACCCATAGCTCCTAATTACGTATTATTCATTTTTCTCACCTCTTTTTCTCTGGATATTCTCACTCTGTTGTTCATTTTCCACATACTTACTTCAATGGCGAGGGGCTCCTCTCTTCTCTCTTCCAGTCTTTTTTCTTCTCTTTGCTGGATCAATAGGCAAGTGACATGTTTTCGGAAATCCAATCCCTTCCAACATCAGGCACCTCCTAGAGCTTTCGGGCCATCAATACTTAACTATTATCGCAAAATGGATGGTCCAAGCCGTCTCTAATCAACACAAGCACGTCCAAGCATCATCGGGAACAATATTCCTTTTTCTTACCTTCCTGGGACCCAAACGAACTTTGTATTTCCTTGGTGGAATACTACGTTGGTGATGGGTCAAAGTTATGACATCCTTTGTGGAAGTTCATTATAGTCCTTGTGCGCGTTCAGGAGTCGATACGTCGATAAACTTAAGAGTTATAAAATGATCACTATTGTAATAACGGTTGTTCTCTTCTATATATAACATGCATAAGTTAGTGTTATCAGTAGAGCAATAATTAGTTACACTAGTCTCTGAGGGCCACATTCATACCATAAATACTTGTTAATTCATTTCCGCTTTATGTCTGTAATAGAGTAGTGTAGGATAAATATGTAATTCGCTATAAAAGAATTATGTATTATTGTTATGTTTAATTTTTTATTTTCATCTATTATATATTAGTAGTTATAATTTAAGAAGGAGATGATTATTACTAAACCAAAGCACAATACATGTTCGAAGTAGTTGGTGATACGAAATCTCTACCATCTGAGTTGCAGTAGCCTCATTCTATGATTCTTTTTGAACACCCCCTACAAAGGTTCTGACTATATAAAGTAAAGCTTTGGTGTTAAGACCAACATATTACACTTAACGCCAATTACTTAATTCTATGAGATCCTAACTCTACTCATATTATATAAACATCACAAAGTTCGACTCGATTGAATTAATTTAATCTATGAATGTAATGAAAGAGCCAAGCAAGTCGTGTAATGTAATTAGCAATAAATCTATTTAGCATAATTTTCTACACATCCAATTTCCATAGTGATTTTAATATATGACACTTGCTACACATTCACACCGACATAGGGTTAGTTTTACAAATATATTAAAGTAAATTCCAATTAAAATTAATTAATTTTTGCGTATAGTATATATCATTTTGAGAGTAATTAAATAATGGTTCCGATCAATGCACTCTCTGGGTGTACACACGAATTAATGTTATAGTCTTAGCAACGGTCCGAAATGTACACTTTCAAGTACAACGATGAAAGATACTACGTGAGAGCACATTATAGAGACCCTTTGTTGGTGAGTATTAGAATACCACAATGTTAGGCATCTTTGATAAATTTAAATATTATTATTTGAGGGTAATAATCGAATATGGGTCCATATTGGGATCTAACTCCGCAATATCATAGAGTATCTGATGAGGGCTATCGGTTACTTGGGAAGTCGAACATTTTCCGACTAGTATTGTGTGGATCCAATAAAAACTATGCTCCAAATTATTTTTTATTCTGACGAAATTAACGATTTGGAATGGGCTGTGGTGTTTGGTCTCTTATAGGTGATTGATATTTATACGACATCGATTAGGTAAGTAATAATCGCCATTTCCTAACTCAAATTTTGGCTCATCACGCTGGGCGCGGCGCAGTGGAGACAAAACTCTAAGAGGGTATTCAAAACTAACCACTCATAGTTGCATGGCAGACTCAACTTGGTCATATAGTGAACAGGTTAATCAGTATCTATAGGCTTGGGGAACCTCACCTATCCCAGTCCTCCTTACACTTTCCACTCTCATTTTTGTATACTGCTACTTCCAGAAGGAAGAGGAAAGTTGAACTATTAAGTACAATCTAAAAAGGGTGTCATCGGTTCAAATGTGTAGTATTATACTCACAGATACAACCATCAATATGCCAATGTGACTAACATATTCCTCGGTGAGACCGTAGTAAAGCATGGGCGTACTTGAAGCATTCGGAGGGTATTAGGAGAAAGGTTCGTTCCAAAGAACATCGCAGCGTGCCATATTCGACATCCAAGGAGCGTCTTCCATGATGCTCGAAGATATACGCTCCCCTAATGTGTAGTGTGTGTGTATATTGGCGGGACCTAACTTGTCAACCACCACGCCCACGCAACATGTCGAAAGAAGCTCAACAGAATTTTCACAAATATCTGACATCTCGTAAGTGATGTAGATAGGGTTGCACTGCACCTAGCTTCAAGCGAAAGTGATGCAAATACACTAAAATTTGGGGCACTAAGTACTAGACTATTCTCCCCAACTGCTCTCGATCGTTCGCGGTTACCAAAGACATATATCTCATCCAATCGCACAACAAATGTGATGGACTATTGAATTAATTGTATGTGTAACAGTCATAATACTATGAGCAACTCAATCGATAGTCTCTAGTCCTAAGATTTTAAGCGGAGGACTTAGGGACACAGCTCTCTGCAGGAGTACTTCGCACGCACCGCAAAGACAATTCGATCTATTCATGAGGTCGTGCGAATTCTTACACGAAGCATCGTGGCGTAAACAGAGCAAGAATGCACCAATTGCTAACTATATAGGGTATGACAGGTTTGTAGGATGGATCTAATGGCTTAGGGCTAGAATGTATTAAGGCTGTAATATAGTATTATAATATATTAGAGTAATGCTCAACAACTCAAATATTAATCTACCATTATGAATACTTTATTAGCTTATAAAAATATTTGGCGCATCAATTTGACATTGGAAAATTGTAGAAGGGGATGAATTTTGGGTAATAACAAGATGTTTAAGCGGTGGTTTAGACTGTTGGTATCATGATGAAGTCAGTAGATCAAGGGATGTTCCTTGTAAAGCTATTTCAAATTAAATTGGTCAGGGCGTATGGGATAAATATACTAAAATAACATATTTATATTAAATTGCAAGCTTCAAAACTAAAAGTGGTGATGAATATATTGGGGCAGTATATAGCGGGGATAGTTTATACACAAAGATGTCTTATCAAAATTTCTACTATGACAAAAGGAGAAGACATTGGTAGATCGTAATAAGAATCTTAGTGGGATACGCAAGACTAGATAAGACATTCATTATGATTAAGGAAAGGTCAGCAATATCTAAGTTTATAATTATGTTAGAAGACTTAAGTGAATACGAAAGCGTGGCGAGTAAGGTATCATAGGGTATCATAAAACCTTCAACATTATTAAATTCATTTATAACTTCTAGATGTTCTTCGCATATAATACATTACCAAGGAGCTAAATGATTAAGCTTCCTTGCAATAACAATAGCTCCAATTGGGAAAGCAGTAATAATAAATTTGTGCAGACAAATCATACAATACTGAGTCTATTCACATATTATGGTCAGCAATTTGACCTGGGCAGGGGCAAACGCATAAAAGTCACAGGCCAGGACGCTCAGCGTCAGCTAACTTTGACAGTGGAAATACACGGAGCTGAACGATTATCTCGAGACAAATGCACAGGGGGGGACCACATTGATGCTTGGGTGGTGGAGAGTCAGCACTGACTTGATGCAATCAAGAGGGTGTTGCCAATGCTTTAAGATTCATGAGAGTCCTACGACAGCAAATTTCCCCAGTGTATTAATGAGAAACAATGCAGTGATTGTGGGACCTTGAGAATAAAGTTGGCAGTGGTAAGACATTGAACCAAAGACTCGCTGCTATGATGACTCGAATTAATTGGAATGGCGAAACAAACTAGAGCATTAATTAGTTAAAAAGATTCACTTATATCTAAAACATCAAAAACTATGTCAGCACTCTCTGTTATTTAATAACTATAGGATCGCGACAAATGAAATATTTGTCAGCATGGTCGAGCTTATATACAACAACACTCTCTCAATCCAAATGAAAATGAAGATATCTCCCCAATTGTATACCTCCAGTTATATTTAGATTATATGGAGTAGTTGATCTAATAAATTATTCACAGAGTGGTGGATCTATTACAAAAGGAATTTGGGTATGTCCATATAAAAATTATTCAAAAATAAAATCAAATATGTATAAAAATGTACTGATCGGGTGAATTAAGATTTTCGGCAAAAATTGACCATGGTTAGTAACGAAAAGAATGCTACTATGAACTAATCTCTATAATATACTCAAGGGAACTAAAATTGCAATTGTTTTTCGGAAGGTTCTGTTCGAATTTCACACTTGGATTTTTTAATTTTTTGTCTTTTTTGTCTATTTTGTTGTGAAATATGATTATTATATAGTGACAACAATGGTAATAATGTTATCGGTGATGAGTGTAATTATATGGTGATTAACATACATTCAAATTAGAACTATAATTCCTGTTAGACGTGTGTTTGGGAAGTAATAAAACTTTAAACTATTGTAAAATAATTTTTAAATGTAAGACTAATTTAAAGCTCTTGAAAGCGTGTCTTTCGAAACATTTTTTTTGCTTTTAAAGAAATTTATAAGATCCTAAAATATGTTTTAGATCTTGTAAGCTCTTTAAGAAAAAAGTTAACTTCTTATAAACTCTCTAATCTTAATATTCACTAAACAAAAACACACCTATAATTTTGTTAGGATTCACTTTTATACTTCATGTAATTGACGTTTCCCACCCTCCTCCCACAATACAAAATTATCTTTTTGTGTAATTTTAAATTCTAATTGTTTGATGACTTTTTCGATCATATCATAACATTATTATGTCAAACGCTCTAACATCTTATAAATTCTGGCATCTTATTTATCCAAACACTTTAAAATGGTTAATTTTTAAATAAGATTAAGCAGATGTACGAGCTTATAAGATGTTTCAGATAAGTTACACCACACACGGTCTAAATAACATTAGACGTACCTGGATTACTGGCCTTGAATCTAATTGCTGTCCAGCCATTTCTAGGAACTGCGATCGTGTTTTGCAATGGAGGGTCGACAAGATTGTAACTCAAAGGATCCCTATCTCTGTCGAAGTTTCCAAATCCGGAGCCGACGACATAAAAACTATACCCATGCAAGTGCATCGGATGATCTATCCCGCAACAATATTAGTTCCTTGGAAAACAAGCTCCACCGTTGAATTATATTCAAGCACCTTCACTTCTGTGCTGTCACAGGGACCAGAGATCCCTGGGAATTATACTTGCTGTGTAATTGAATTTCAGAGGCGGATTACTGGGGAAATCTGTCCATAAACCCCTTTAATCCGCTCATAATAAGCTTGAAGAATGTCGATCCTTGGGAAATCAAACGACACATTGTTCAAACTCGCTAAGAACCGCTCATTAAAGGGTCCGGCACATGAGTTATTAACGCATGGGCTTAAATTGAGCGAAATGGTGAAGAGAAACCTTTGGTCACGTTCAATGGGACCTCAATAGGGTAATCTTTGTTTGATAAGCTTCTAAGTTGTGTGGTGAAGTTGGTCGACGCGAGTGTGTCGTTGAACTCGGGGAGAGACGGGAGCAACGGGGACGAGGGGGTGTGTAGTTTCCGCTATATTGTACTATAGCGGTGGTGGTTGTGTTGTCATAGGGTCCTGCACTGGCATAAGGGCCCGCGGCCATGTAATAGTGACTTGGGGGCTGGTTGGCTTCGAACAAGAAGTCGATCGTCTGTCCGGGGGAGATAGTAATGTAGTCGCTCTTCAAGGGTTTCGTGTAGGCGCCGTCGGTACCGACAACGGTGATGTTATGGTTTGCAATTCTGAAGAACAAGATGGTGTTCATGGCTGCATTCACCATACGGAGTAGGTAAGTCTTGCCATAGTCTACAGTCATTTTGAATGTATCTGCAATGTCTGTGAGGAAATATGAAAAATTAGAATTGATATGGATAGATTTTTGTGTAGAATCTATAATGAGAAAGGTCAATAATACCTCTTTTTTTTTTTTTTTTCTTTTTTCCTATATGAATAATTACATTTAAATTTTGAACTCTTTAAATACATATAATATTTCAAGAAAATAGAACATTTCCTACATTACAATGACTAAATATTAAGCACAAAATTTGCCAGAAATTGCAATTGGAATTTGGAGCTCGCGAGACGCATATCTGAAATTCGGCTAAATTTGCAATTTTGCATCAAATTTTGTCCTTAATATGTCAATATTTTGATGTTGTAGAGCTTAATTGCCAAATTATATTCTAACAGTACTGAAATTGCCACCCCCTATTATTATGGGACCAAAATTCAATTGTCTGGAGTGTGTTATACTACGATCTTAGGTTGGTTAAGTCAAGAAAAATTGTAATTTTGGCCCCATTATTATAGAAATGACAATTTTAGTCCTATGCAATTGAATTTGACAATTAAGCCTACAGCTTAAATTAATTGACTCATTAAGGACAAAATCTATCAAAAATTAGAAAATGGCCCGAATTCCAACCAAATTAATATAGCATTTTTTTAAAAATTATATAATTTAATTGTCAAATTAAATTCCAAAAAGACTAAAGTTACCATCGCTAACTATGGAACTAAATTAAAAATTTTCCTTGGGGACATATTACAATTAAAAGCCAAGGGAACCCTTTTCTTTTCTCTTCAATATGACTTACTTCTTCTTTTCTTTTTTTTTTTTTTTTTTTTGAAAGAGTTGATTCAAAAAATTTTCCCCTAAAATGATCTTAGAAATTCTTTTTTCCTTTTCAAATACATCAAGATTCTAAGTCAATTAATATACTATTATCACAATATTTAATACGTAAAACTATTATTAAAAATAAATTAAATACGTATATTCGTAGAACTCGAACTTACAATCCCTTGATCGTAAGATGATAAAGAGTTAATGAACGTAAATGTATGGAAATATATGAAAGGAAGAAACCTTGTGTTGAGCATGGATACAAATCACCAGGCTGACCATTTATAAGGTAAGCATCGGACACATTTGGGTCACCTCCATTCTGCAAAGACTCATTTAGCACAGCCTGTATCTCACTCTTCCACCACTCCCCTGTACCAACAAATTATACATAAAACCCTAATTGTTATATATTAATATTTCACTTTTTATCGTTGAAATTGTACATATAAATAAAATATTTTCGCGTATTCTAATTATTTGAAATTTATGAATGAATACAGCAAAAAAATAAATCCCTACGTACATTATAAATAATTAGAATTTAAAATCATGACAAATAATCTACTATTATCAAATAAAATTATTCAAAAATCTATATTTAATTTAGTCCAGGAAAGTCAACATTCTGACATGATTTTAGCTATACTTAATATTTTTGCTTCGCCTTGCATAAAGAGCGACAATTGATAGTCGTTGTGCAGGCATAATTAATTGATCATGATTAATGTAATTAATAATTAATTAATGAATCCAATACAATAAATATCTTACCTAATATGATTGGGATTTCTGCATGAGGTTTAAGGAAAGGATAGTCGTATTTCTTCTTAGGGTAGACAACAATTGCACCATGCACAGTGGCTCTCGACCAGTCGCTATGGGCGTGCCACCACAAAGTTCCGACCTCATTTGAAAGCACGACTTTTTGGTTAAACCTCGACCCGGGCTGAATCGGGCACTGAGTTATCCATTCGGGCCCGTCCGACCATGGATATCTTGGTTGTTTCACTCCATGCCTGCAATTATTATTATTATTTTTTTATTTTTTTTCAACAATGATTGTCACATAGAATACGCATGATCGAAATTAAGGAAAAATTACAAGTTTTTGATCCGTAACATATCAAGGATAAAATTTGTCAAAAATTATACATATGGCCGGAATTTGACTTGAGAGGATTTGGTCCTTAATGCTCAGATGGTGGGATTTTATCGTCGAACTGTTTTATACTAACAAAACCAAAATTACAATTTGCCCTATGAATTACTGTAAGATATTTATATGGAGAAAAATTCAATTACCCTGTGATATTGAAAATGTTCAAAGAATCTCATCCTGGGAAAAATAAAATATTAAGTACACCCCCTGTGATATGAAAAAAAAAAAATTCAAAAAATCTCTGAGGCCAAGTTGATCAGGGGTTTATTTGAGTCATTGTTCATAACATTATGGTGATTTTTTATAATTAAATTTTCACATGGGGTTTTTTGATATTTTTCTATATTACAGGGGATCAAAATGAATTTAGCTCTATTTATATGTATGAAAAGTTCTCATAAAAAAAGAAACTGACAAGTTTTGGGTGAGTCAGTAAGAAAATAGTAAGGACAGTTTGACAATTACACCGTGTAATTTGACAAAAAAAAAAAATTAATACATTAAGAACAAAATCTATCGAAAAGTGCAGATCTGAATGGAACTTTGCGTGAATTCCAGCCAAATTGTGATTTTTAATGGATTTTGTCCTTAAGGTGCCAATTTTTTGAACTTAAGAGGACTTTATGTCAGCAGAACTAAAATTATGATTGTAATATTCTAGGAAATTAATGTAGTAATATACCAGTGAATAGTTATGTTTTCTCTGGCTCTGTTAATGACATCAATGAAAATAGTGTCTCCTTGAGTGACATATATATTGGTCCTGAATTCTCCATTTACTGTCAATATGCTCTTACTACTGCACAGCCTTGTGTATGGACTGTCCACCACCTACAATAATACCAAGGTTTTTAATTATTTTTTTATATCAATGATTACATTTAATTTTAAATTTATTGAATAGAAAAACAAATTACATTATTCATAATATAAAAATACGAAATACTATACTAATTTATCAAAACTAATTAAAGTTGGTAGAAGAATTGAAAGTGAGAAATTACAAGACTATTTAATTTTGGTAATCCATAAATAATTGGACTAAAAGTGTAAAAATCTAAGTTATAGAACGAAAAATATATTTTCTCCCAAAATAAAACATCAATACAAAGTCGAGTGTTTGAATTGAAAACATAGCGCTATAGTTACTGTTAGCAATAATTAATTTATACACCCTTATTTATGATTTATTTACATAAACCTCTCCAACCTTTTTAAAAATTATACATACACCCACGGAAAACGTCAACATTATTTACACTAACTATCATTACTTTTTGAAAAATTTCACATACATCCTCAAAAATGTCAATTTTACAAATTACCCTTACTTTTTACTGTTATAAATAATTTCTGTAATTCCACGAGAAGTAGAGATAATGTATGTAAATAAACTATAGAACAAAGTTATAAACTCTAAAAGTTAAAATGGTACTTACAACAAATTTGTGTGTATGGATCTTTGCATGGACCGGCACTGAAACGCAACCAAAGAGAAGAAAACCTATCAAGTATTCGAACATCATCAAAACATTCATAATTGCATACGACCCCATTAATTTCTATAAACTGCAAAACTAGTTCTGCTCGTTACATACACTTTGCTCCAAAAATATCTATATATATATATATATATATATATATAATTAGGGTCAGTGGAGAAAGCAAAACAAACCACTGATTTCCCTTCCCAATCGATAATATATGTTTGAATTTTGACCATCCTGTCTGGTGGAGGGATTGGCTGGCAGCTGGCTGCTATACTATTTCCTTAACATCCTAAAAAATATAATCACTACAAAAGATATAATTTTTCGCTATGGTTAGTAAAAAAAATTATGGTAAATACAAATTAATCATGATTTCGTAACGGCCATTAGCCGTTGTTCTGCGAGTGTGGTCAAAATATCAGCCATGCCTAAACCATGATAAATATTTTGACTATGGATATAAACAATGATGAATATTGATTAAATATGATAAAAATATAAGTTTTTGCTTTGGTTTTACTTAATCGAGGTTAATAGTAGTGGTTTACAGTGGTTTTCAAGCCATAATTATTAATAATGTAGCGAAAACTCAATTTTTCTCTAATGAATTTTTTCTTTCAAGGTTAAAAAAATATATATAGTGCATACAAATTAGCCACGACTCCATAACGACCATTAACCGTTATTTCTGCAAGTGAGGCAAAAATATTAGTCATCACAAAAATCACAACATATTTTAGTCATAGTTAAAAACCGTGATTAATTTTGATTAATCGTGGATAATAATTTTAAATCGTGATAATTCATAGCAATAATTAGCAATGGATAAGTTCATGTGATTTCAAAATTTGCATTAGAAATAAAATATTTCGCTACTATAATTAGGAAAGGAATTACAATGTTACAAAAAAGTTTGTAGTTGGCCTTGACAAAAAATAAAATAAATTAAAAGCTCCCCTGAAATTTTACTAATGAATATTTTCGTTCCTAAAATTTTTAGCAACATTAGCAACAAAAAAAAAAATTGATGCTAAAATAAGTGACGAGCTAATTACCATATAAATATTTTTACTGAATTCGTTGCTAATTTAAATTTACAACAAATTCCACTATTTTACAAGAAATTTGTATTATTGCTAATTAATGACAATATTTATTGAAGCGATACTTTTCATCCTATTAATTATGGTATTATCATCAATGGTACCATAAATTAAAAAAAAAAAAAAAACTTTGAGTACTTTTTATCACATTCTATTTGTATTTAGCCTTAATACTACTAACAGAATTCGATAAAAATGACTAAAAATTATTTTTTTAACTTATGAAACTATTAAAAATAATCCCACAATTACTCGGATGAAAACTATATTAATCTTAAAATATAAAATGAAAAATACAATTTTTTCATAAAGTAATAAACATTAAGTACCATAACAGAGTCATTGTGAACAATATTTATTGTTAATTTCTGATATTGGAAATTTATAAATAATTCTTATATATGGAACTAATCTCTACTACGCGAACTCATACACAATTTTTTTAACATTTTTTAAAATTATTATTATAAATAAAACTTGATATTATCTGTTAAATATTTATATATCAGTGGTAATTTTAATATTATATATATTAATATTCTTTTTCTGATCAATTTCTTATAGTTCTTCTAGAATTTTCTTCGGCTCTTCATCTTTTTCAAATTGATATAACGTTTCAGAAAGACTACACGAAATTGATACTCTTTTGGTCGTGAAGAAAAGTCATTAGCGTTAAAAGCGACAGCAATAATTTAAAGAATCCTCCTATATATCGATTGTTTTTTCTTTCTTTGTTTGTTTTTAACAGAAACCGAGATTATATATAAATCAATATCAATAAAATTGATAAATACATTAAATCAATCAATAAACAATATTACAATAAAATCACATTAAGCTAGATAAATATCGAAAAAATTATTTTTTTGGTCTCATATATTACTATTTTTTTTTTTAATTTAGTCTCATTTGTAACTATTTCCTCACATTACATCCTATTAGGTTAGATTTTTTCTCAGTTTTAAGTCTTCACATGATTTTCTGGTCCAGTAATTAACGGAGAAGTCATGAGGCCGTTAGTTCAAACACATTCTGGACTAACTACCTCGTGACTTTTTCTTTAATTATTGGATGGAAGTGTCACTTCAGGACTGTATATCATAAAAATTTTAATTTATGGTATGTAATGTGAGAAAATTATAATAAATGAGAATAAATTGAAAACGAACCTGATTTATGGAACTAAAAATGTAATTTTTTTGACAAATACCCATTATAACAAAGTAACATTAAGTGAGACAAATATTTAAACATTAGGTGAGATCAAATCAATGACCTCGAATATGTTTAATGTTCGTGGAACCTCAACCTTAACCACTAGGCAATAAAAATTTGTAATTAATTTGAAGAAATATTAAAGATATTAGAACAAGTTGACAACTCCTTACTTTTTCTTAAAGAACATATAAGCTCATAACATCTTATTTTAGGATTTATAAGATATTTTTCTAAAAAAATTACTAAATATTTTTTATATTATAAACTTTCAAATATCTTATAAAATTTTATAGTACGATGTGAGCTTTCGAACTTCTTATAAAATAGGGATAATTTATTTTACACCCCTTGACTTATGATCTATTTATACAAACCACTCATGTCTTTTGCATATTACAGAAACTACCCCTGACAACTAAAAAGTAGGAGTAGTTTGTATAATGATGCTAACATTTTTTGCGGGTTTGTGTGTAATCTTTAAAAAAAAAAAATGGGGTGGAGGGAGGGAGGGGGGGGGGGGGGGGGGGGGGGGGGGGGGGGGGTTGTGTAAGTAATAACGATATTTTGGTAGGTGCATGTGTAATTATCTAAAAGATATGGGTGATTTGTATAAACAAACTATAGATCAAGGAGTGAAAATGTAATTATTCCTATAAAATATCGTAAAGAACTTATAAGCTCAACCAAACGGGAAATTTTTGCCCGGACCGGCTCAGCCAAACCTTGAACCAATTATATGGCAAGTACAATACACTTGTCATGCGATTGATTTACAGCTTAGGAAAATGACTAATCACAGAGCAAATGCGAATATACTTGCTCTGTAATTGAATTGGTTCGATCAAACCAAATTCGAGTAAGAATTTTCCCACCCAAACACCCGTAAAATATCATTGGTTATATATCAATTCTTTCTTACATTCCTATGGCGGAAGGAAGGTAAAAATTCATTTTTCGTCCCTAAAGATTTCAACCAAACATCAATATCATTCTTGTATTTTAATTGATTTCAAATTAGTCCTTCTGACAAATTTAAGGCCGAATTATGTGATTTTTCTAATCTTTTTAGCCATATTTACTAGCAGTGATGCGATAATATCCCTAAATATATATTAAATCATGAATGGTGAATGGAATATATATTAGATGAGTATCTAATTTCATCAACGACAGGCATTGAACGTCTATGCAATTGTGGTTGAGAAGGTTGTCAATCTAATTGAATTAACTCGCGAGAGGTCTTTATATGAAAGTACTCTTGGATGTTTGGTCCGTATGACTGGAACTTCCCTGTTCCGGTAGTACGAGATTAGTCATTGAACTTGAGGAACCATAACAATCACATACATAGATGGTTATATCTTGGATCTAGCGAAAGATAATCATATCTAGGATGTGGTTATTGTAAGTCTTGTCAAATGCAGTTGGAATAGAGGATTGTGAGTTCCAAGATAGGACCCATCATCTGTCATTATATGACAGTCGAGTCTCCTATGTGCTTTGAGATGGTTTAAACTCATTGAATCTGTGGCCACAACGATTGATCGAGTAGGGAATGGTTCCCTATACCGATCAATAGAGCAAACGCCTCTTGAGTTACTAAGCATAATTGTCTAGTTTAGGATGTGAATTGACGTCCAATTACATGTCTTAAACTTAGATTGGGAGATAATTGGTGAAAGGACTTACCTGTATGGAACTTAGGAGCCTAAATGTTCACACTATTATTCACACAGTTTCTAATGTCATAAATTGTTGCTAGATAGCCACCAATGGTGATGGGCGTTTTCGATTAATGATTAATAAGAAATAATTAATTTAATTTAATTTAATTAATTAATTATGTTGGATACAAGCCCAAGTTTAACCGAGAGAAGACCTAAAGAGTCACACACAAATTACTATGGAATTGTCCTGTAAAATTATTTGGAATTAAATTTAGAAAAAAAAATTAATTTAATTTGATTAAAGTAATTCAAGAAAAATAAAAATGATTGATCACTTATTGAGAAAGTCAATTTGATGAATTATCGAAAAATTAATTAATTGAGTTAGTTAATTTTAGACTTAACATATTTAAATTAATTGAATTAATTAATTGAATTTGATTTAATTAATTAATTGAATCAATTAATTAGTATTTGACCTTATATTTATTTAATTGAATTAAATGAGTTTTTTTTAAAATTAGGTTGAAATTAATTAAATTAATTTAACATCCAGTAAACCTTCAGTGGGCTTAACTAAATTTAATTAAATTAAAACCAATCCATTATTTAAAATCCAAACTCGAGGAGAGAATGCAAGTTGAGGAGGAGTTGAAACTCCTTGCACATAAGTAAAGTGATGCTTAACCATGTGGGCGGGCGACTAGCATGGATAAATTATAGGGGTCCTAATTTGGATTTTAAAATGAAAGGAAAAAAAAAATGAGAACAACGCTTATTACCGTTTCTACATACGAAATGAAAAGGTGATGATTCAATTTAAATTATTACAATTTAAAACAGGTGGAGTTACGCAGCGAGCTGAATATGCACGTGAAGCTCTCTCCGAGCTCCGCGACGTGGATAACAGGGCTCGCCCCGTTATGCCCCGTTTTGCCCCTAAAATTCACCCATTTCGGGCTCATTCCGGCACATTTTTTTATCATTCATTGTGTTTTGTGCGGCCCAACACGCACTGTGGGCCCTACTCGTCCCGAGCCGGCCGGAAAGCCCTCGGGTCTCGGGGAGAGAGCGGAAAAGTATTGTAGCATAATATTTATTACGACACAAAAAAGGGTTACAAACACGAGAACTTCCCAAGGGGCCACCCATCCTAGTACTACTCTCGCCCAAGCACGCTTGACTTCGGAGTTCTTATGGGATCGGGTGCATTAGTGCTGGTATGATCACAACCACTGAGGTATGCACGCTTTAATGTTTTATGAGGGTGCGTGGGGCGGTCGGAGGGACGTGGAAACTTCCAGGCGGCCTAACTTTGTGCACGGGTGGAGTTACGCAGCGAGCTGCATAAACACGGGAAGCTCACTCCAAGCTCCACAATATAGACAATGGCGCTTGCCTGTGCCCCATTTCGCCCCCAAAATTCACCCGTTTATGGCTCATTCCGACGTATTTTCAATCATTCGTCGAGTTTTGTGGGGCCCAACACGCACTGTGGGTCCCACTCGTCCCAAGCCGGTCGGGGAGCCCTTAGGTCTCGGGGAGAGAGCGAGGGGGGTGCGCGAGTGAAAAAAAAAAAAGCATATGACTTGAGAAATGGGAGGAGAGGTTCACAAAAAGAGGTGCAACACAAGGATTTCCCAAGGGTCACCCATCCTAGTACTACTCTCACCCACGCACAGTTAACTTCGGAGTTCTAATGGGATCCGGTGCATTAGTGCTGGTATGATCGCACCTGCGGAGGTATGCATGCTTTAATGTTTTATGAGGGTGCGGGGGGCGGTCAGAGGGAAGTCAAAACTTCCAGGCGGCCTAACTTTGCGCACGGGTGGAGTTACACGGCGAATTGCATATGCACGCGAAGCTATCTCCGAGCTCCACAATGTGGACAATAGGCTTGCCCCATTGTGCCCCATTTCGCCCCCAAAATTCACCCATTTAGGGTTCATTCCGACGCATTTTTTATCATTCGTCGCATTCCATGGGGCCCAACACGCACTGTGGGCCCCACTCGTCCCGAGCCTGCTGGGGAGCCCTCAGGTCTCGGGGAGAGAGCAATGGGTGCGGAGGGCAGCCGAAGGGACGTTTCTACGAGGCTATTTTTCATATTCTAAAGGTATAAACTACCTATAATGATGATGAGTTATAATATATATGTAGTTTCTGTCTGATTTGCTCAACTATAAGTTCCGCAACAATCGTTGGTTCCCTTAAATCACCTTAAAATCTCGTTGTGTTTCGTTCCTTCCAAACGTAGTACACTAGTCAAACCAAGACTATTCGATTAGCTACATTCACAAGATGTTTTCCTTTCCACTCTGTAGCTTGCCTCTGTGTGCCTTTTTGTCTTTGTCTGTAAAGCCAGTTCCACTAAATTAATCCTGTGATATGTCTAATAAACTCGAGTAATATATGTGCATTTACAGAAAAAGTGAGAATGTGACTCCTCTGCCTGGTCATCATATAATATGTATGTGCTCCACAATGTAATGTAGTCAATCTCTCATGTATAGCTAGCCAAAGAATAAACATATTCTTTAGAGCTTAAAGAGGTCCAAGGAGATAGGAATTCTAGGAGACTGATGGGGGATAGGGATGACAGTCATAGTGTTGAAGCAATAGTATACAGATCAGTTGGTAACAACACCCACTTCTTACATCTCTGTGGCCCTGAATATTTGGTCAATCCTTAATACGTCCAGGGGGTCACCTATCCTAATTCTACTCTCGCCCAAGCATGCTTAACTTCAGAATTCTTATGGACCCGGTGCATTAGTGCTAGTATGATCGCACCCGTTGAAACATGCATGCTCTAATCTTTTATGAGCGAGTAGGGGGCAACAAGAGACACGCCGAAGATTTAGGACGGTGCATCTTTGCGCACGGGTGGACTTATGCCGCAAGATGCATATCCATGTGAAGCTCTTTGCAAGCTCAACGACATGGATAACTGGGCCTACACTGTTGTGGCACATTTTGTCGCCAAAATTCAGTCATTTTTGGTGCATTCTGATGCATTTTGAGTCATTCATCACGCTCGATGGGGCCCTTACGCTTTATGGTTACCATTGTGGGCCCCATTCATTTCAAGTCGGCTAGGGAGTCCTAGCGCCTCGAAGAGAGAGCGATAGGGGGGAGGGTTTAAAAACATATGACTTGATAAGCAGGAAGAGCAGTTCGTAAAAAAATTTGCAACACGAGGACTTTCCACGGCTCATCCATCCTAATACTACTCTCGCCCAAGTACACTTAACTTCAAAGTTCTTATGGGATCCGATGAATTAGTGCCGATATGATCACACCCATTAAGACTTGCACGCTCTAATCCATTATAAGGGACGGGGGAGTTTTGAGGTCGCAGAGAGAGAGCGGTGGGTGGGGGGAGGGTAAAAATATAGGGACAACGTAACTTTACGTACAAATGGAGTTATTTCGCGAGTTGCATCCATTCATGTGGTGTGGTTAGTAGGCCTACCCTGTTGGGCTCCATTTTAGGGCCAAAATTTAGCCATTTCAGGCATATTTTAACTAGTTTTCTATCTGTTGGCACGTTTGGTTAGGCTCTCTTT
The DNA here is from genome assembly GCA_034509725.1 of Sesamum angolense. Classification (NCBI taxonomy): domain Eukaryota; kingdom Viridiplantae; phylum Streptophyta; class Magnoliopsida; order Lamiales; family Pedaliaceae; genus Sesamum; species Sesamum angolense. The sequence goes on from JACGWL010000012.1 coordinate 1,455,837, forward strand.
CACTTCCGCCGCTATAATGGATCTGTTCCATTTATATCGACTAGGAAGCCTTGGATAACCAATTGGGGAGCAGGTGGGGAGATGAGTAAAGAAGAATGGAGAAACTAGAGGAAAAGTATGCAAAAGGGGTTCAATACAAGATTTCCCGAAGACTCATCATCCTTGTACTGCTCTCGCCCAGACAAGCTTCACTTTTGGAGTTCTGATGGATCCTGTGCATTATGTTGGTATGATCGCACTCACTTTGATCCTTTTATGTGCCAAGGGGGCAGCTCGCGGCGCGCAATGACTTTGGGACGACATAACCTTCCATACGAGTGGAAATACGACAAACAATTATGCACACGAAGCTCCCTCCAAGCCCTACAACATGGACGATAGGACCTGCCCCTTTGAGCTCTATTTTAGAGCCAAAATTCCACCATTTTGGGTACATCTCCATATGTTTTATGTTTGTTGGTGTGTTTGGCCGAGCCTCGCTCACTTTTGCCACTAGGCTGGACCCCCTCCAATCCCTATAGATCGCAAAGCCTAGTAGAATTGATTCAAGTTCCAATATAAAAATGAGCAAAAAAAACCAAAAAAATGAAAAACCAATAGAAAAAATTGCAAAAATGGTGCACTACAAAAACTTCCTAAGAAGTCACCCATACTAGTATTACTCTCACCTTCGCAAACTTAATTCCAGAGTTCTCATGTGATTTCATAAATTAGTGTTGGTTTGGTCACACTTGTTGATATAATACTTTAAATATTCGTATGTTTCTATTTTTAATATGAGTACCATAGTTTATTAGTGTAAATATGTCCTGATCTTTTATAAACCTTTCTATTTACCGAAGAAGATAAAACTGGATGTTCAATTATTCCGATGTTGAATTTTTAAATTTTAAAGGTGCCAAATGCTATATTAATCATAATAAGTGAATGAATTTAATTTTTTAATGTTAAGACATAAGCTATTAGAGATAAAATAAAAATTAAAAAAAAAAAAAAAGAGAAGGAAAAAATAGTTCTGTAACTATTTTATCCACTTAAGTAAAATTTTCATTATTAGGGCAGTACTTAAAGGTTTTAATAGCAGAGGGCAAAATTGAATCTATGTTTTTTTCTTTTTTTTTAAAGAACATTCCAAAACATTTCATTCCATCAAAATCGAATCTATTCAATTTTAATAGTAGAAGGAGATTTGGTACAACCTCCATAGCACAAGGGCAAAAATGAATTTGTATTCTTTTTACTGAGGGGTAAGAATTTATCCTCATCCATAATCTATCAGAATATTGCACGTGAAATTTAATTCCAACGCAAAGAACAAAATTATACGCGTCTTTTCGAGTCAAAGACTTTCTCAACATAATCAACCTACGGAAGTAAATGATGTCCTCCTCCTTGAATTCTCCACCACTCGCCGTGCATTTTTGTAAATCATGACGGCTTTATGCAAGAAGAGAAATAGGCTCAATCAAAGTCACTCACGGTACACTCCAAGCATCATTACCAAAAAATTTCGAACTTCATAGCATCCTTTGGGAGAAAGAGAACATGGAAACTGGAAAAGCTTTTAATCACACTTTTGCAAGCTCTGGAAATAAGTTCATTGCATGCACCGTCAACATGTACAGAAACAAAATTACAGGATGATCGAAGATAATAGATCTACAGAATTTACATGGTAAAATTTTGTGAGTGCTTACTGTTACCAAGTGAATGAAACTTCTCGTCTATCACTGATGATAAGAAACCGAGCTAAACCGAACTTCAAAACTTCTCCACAGCATATCAGATCTTAAACAGACAAAATCTGTCAAATCTGGATAAGGGAGCGATAAAAGGTACGTCTGCATCAAGATGATCATCAAGAATCGCGCATCAATTGACCAGTCAATCTCTACACACTTGTGCGCCCAGAACATGCAGTGGTCCTATTGCAGGATTTTGCCAAGGAATAGGAATATCAATATCAATATTGAGAACTCGAGTATGACCTTAGGCGCAGACGCATGTTTAACCAAGTACTCCCACCTGTAAGTTCAACCAGTAGATAGCCGCTGGTAAAGCCTGCTTGCATTACCAGATTTTCACCATATTAAGAATGGTGATAACAGTATCGACACATGCAATATCTAGTTCGGATAAATTTATGCGAATTTTTACTGCAGCCAACCCCATTTATGCAAAATCATTACTGCAGCCAACCCCTTTTGTACACAAAATCATTTTCACAACCTAACACATTGGAGAATCTTTTTAGGCGAAATTCTTTTTTATTTCAACGACTACCAAGTAAGCTTGCAAATAATGTTTCGTGGATGTTTGGGTGAGCTTATAAGATGTTGAAAAGTGTGGTAAAATTTTTAGAAAATGAAATCCAAGAAATGGATTTTAGGAGCTTATAAGCACCTTCAAAAAAATAAAAAGTTCATAACTTAATTTTAAGATTTTAACAAGCCATTACAAAATTGTCATTGCTAACATGTTATAAGCTCCACAATGTTATTTTATCCAAATACTTTGAAAGTTCATTTTGAAAATAAGATCTAAGAGTTTATAAGCTCTAACAACAATTTATAATATGTATGAGCTTGTAAAAGTTCCAATAAGTTCACCCAAACACCCTCAAAAATGTAGCATCCAACTAAACAATCTGGATAGAAAGAATCAGAAGAGTGAGACGTATTAAAGGCGTGCATGGCAAGGTCTATGCCTAAAATTGCTTCCTCTGCAGTTATTGTTGGTGAGGGAGCAGGAGCAAGTTGAAGAGTCCAAAAACAAGTACAAACAGAACCTAAGATCTTAAAACTAGGAATAACAAATCAAAGCTCTTAGAAAAGATGAAGGTACCAACAGGAATGATACTCAGGAAATTGTTGAAATTCCAAAGGAACTGAAGATTGTTGGGCGGAAATGAGTGCTCATATTGAAATATCAATTGGATCATAGAGAGATACAAAGCCATATTGGTCCTCTAGGGAGTTACTGAGATTTCACATAAATTATGACGAGACATTCATTGCAGCTGCTTACTTGATTTCCACTAGAGTTATATCATCTCTAGCTACAAGCGAGAACCAAACATAATGGATATAAAGAATGTGCCCTGAATTAGAAGCTGGAAAAGAAACAAACATGAGAATCCCACTGGGTATTGGAGGCAAGGTAGATATGCCAAAAGGAAAAAAAAAATTAGCTTTACCAGAAGCATCCTCAAGAGCTTGGCTTGAGAAGTTCAGCTGTTACAAAGCAGTTCGGCTACCATCAAGGGTAAGTTAATCGTACCGTTTAATAAAGCGTGCTTGGGGATAGAAAAGGTCAATCTTGATTGTCTATGCCGACAAAATAACCAGTCATGATGCTCAAAGAGAAAATATAAAGAACCACTTAAACCCTGAGTTTGAAGTGAAGAAATTTGGGAAATGTGGGTATTTCATAGGCATTGAAGACAGAAGAAGCAAACTGGGTATCTTTATTTGTCAATGAAGTACAAACTTCATCTCTTCAAAACAAACTGAAAGTTTGGATGCAAACTAGAAGGAAGACCAATGCAGTTAAACTGAAAATGGAAAGAAACTGATCTAGATGAAGGTACAAAAGTTAGTAGGAAGATTCATTAAGATCATTTACTTATCTCTTTCTAGACCTGATACTACATTGTGACAGCTGTTGCCCAATTTATGTACTCTCAAGAACAACTAGACACAGCAAACTAGATGAAGTAAATCATATTAAGTATCTGAAAAGGGAACTGAGACAACGGACTTGTGTTTTCGAAGAATGAGCACAAGAAATTGAGGGTTTGTCAATGCTGATTGAGCAGGTGCTGATGAAGACTGGAGGTCCACAACATGTTATCCACGAAGGGTAACTCAGTTATATGGAGGAAGAAACAATCTGTTTTAGCCCACGTATCGATGTCTCCCTTGTGTTTCTCAATTCTCGAAAATTGAGTAGGGCAATCTCCTATATTTCCATATACAAAATACCCACATATCTTAATAAGAACTGAACTTTCCTAATTTAGATTTCAAGCTTTTCTTTCACAAATACATAAATAGAAGCTACAATGAGAAAGCATTTCTATTGAACTATTGATAAATATTCTTCATTAACTTTTGATATTAGACAAATTCAAATTGACCAACTTCCAAATTTCCAAAAGATGATAGTGATATTAGGATGGGATGGTCCTATTCAGGAAAGCTAAAGGGTTGACACTTAACTTACTCAAATTTCATCTCAATTAATTCTTGTTACGCATTTTTGTTCAACTTCTAATGTTCATGTTTCTTTACACTATTCCTATTTCATGTCAAATTAGCAATTCAAATAATGTGCTAAACAGATTGTGTATGGAAAACTACCAACCCCTAAACATGTAGCAGCCTTGAAGCCTGAAGGTATAAAGATATACGGAGAGAAAGGGGAAAAAGGGTTTTTTGTATGGTTGAGGCATTTATGTGAACATGCTAGCTTAGACTTACCAATTATCTTCTGCAGATGTGCTGTTCTTATCCGTTATTTCCTCCTCAAATTCTTCTAGTATAGCACGTTGTCTTTCGGTAACCGTTCTGAAGTAAAGACAGCACAAACACAAATAAAGCTAAACAGCGGTCCCCATTTCTTTTGCAGGGCAAATGGTAAATATTCTGAGGAATTTAAGAGACCAGAAATATAAATCAGTTAAATCTATTGCAAGTAAAATTATGCAGAACCACCTAGCTGGGCTAAACCAAAGGGGGAAAAAAAGAACAAGAAGAACGTATAAACTTGTACAAATGGAAACCCATGTAGTTAGAACTAAACAACTCAAACTCAACGTTCCGGAGTATATTCCAACACCAGTTCTGTAGAAAGGTTCAACAGCATCTCCAACACATTCTGGAGGCCCTCATCCTTATCCAATCGAAATAATACAGACACATGCGAGCTCAAAAATAAAATATGTATTTTGTTTTATCTCTTCTTTTCTTTTTTCCTTTTTTCGCCCAAAAATCAATAGAACAATGTCTGCATCAGATTTTATAATAGTATTGGAAACAATGAAAGTATCATTAGAGCACAACTCCATCAATGACAACAACAGGCCCATATTGACTCACATCAAGAGCAAAGATACAAAGGGTGTGTTTGCAAAAACTTCTACTTTTAAAGAAATGATTTTTGTAGCAAAAGTTGAAAGTTGTAAAAAAATCAAAAGTGTGTAATATTTGCGAAAAGAAAAAGTGAAAAACAAGTCAAGGCTAAATTGGGTAGTATTTGGAAAAAAAAAAAAAAAACACATTTAAAACAAGCTTAATTGATTAACTACCATTTTGTCTCCATGTGTTCAAAATATACTATTTATGCTTAATATTTTTCCTCAAAAAGTAATAAATTTTTTCATTGCAATTAGTATATATTTAACTTTTTACGTAGTAACATTTGCCATGTATGTAATAGGGCATGCAGTCGTCAAAGTCAAATCAAGAACATTGGCAGTAAAAATATCATCTCTTAATCAAGCATTGGACTTGCAAATATCTGTAGGCAGACAAAACAAGAGAGCAAAGAGGAGGAAAACTCACGAAGGAAAATTTAAGCAGAAGCGCACGTACTGATCTCCATGGTCCACCAGAAAACCATTTTTTGGCAATCCTTTAGTACATCAGCCCATCATTAAATTAGAGAGAGTGCAGATAAGGCAGGCAAAAATAAAATAAAATGGAGCTCATACCTTTGCCTCTAAGCAAAACTAGTTGCCCATGTTGTACCCCCTTAGGTATCTATAAGGACCACAACCATACAAATGGAAAAGAGAGAAGATTAATAAGGAATATGTGAAATATTTGGTCAGGTCTAAAGAAAAGACCTGCACAGCTATCAGGTGTATTTATATCAAAAACGCTTCTTCAGAAAAGGTAGAGTGGAAGGGAGCTGAGAAACAAAACTTGTTTGACCAACCATTTAGGCAAGAGGCATCATCAAGTTCTAAGATTAATCCAAGTAATTTTATTTGCCCAGATGTGCTGCTTCAAAACCACTAAATAACTGCAGATATTAATAGCCAGGTTTATAAATTATATATTTGATCACATAATTATGCAATATGTATTAATAAGACCAATAATTTTGCATTTTCCTTATATCATTGACTTAACAAATGCAAGCTAGAAGGATTAAATAATATTCACTATTGGCCTTGAAAATTGTTCAACAAATAACTATTTTTAAGTGAGCCTTAGAATTTTATAGACCATTAGAAATTCAATGATTAAACTTGATGCTGAAGAAAAACAATTACTTTGCATTTTCCTCAAATTAATTGACTTAACAAATACAAGCTAGAATGATTAAATTATTACTATAGACCTTCAAATTTTTTTAATAAAAATAACTATCTTTTAGTCAGCCTAAGTTTTTATGTTGCTTCTTTTTGGTCTGATGCAAGGAAAACAATTAAGAATATTGAAAAAATCCTAGTCGTCAAATTCATTATACTTTACAACTTATGAGACAAACTTTCCATCACTAAAGCTTGCCAAGCTCATGCAAACAATTTCCTGCATTACGTACAATCTTTTATTATTTTCAAGACACTTGTTCTTCCTCACCATCAACAATAATAAAGTTTGCCATAATTGTTCACAAAATGACAGCAACATGTGATTGCCTTTTTTATTTTATTATTTTTTGTGTTTGTGTGTGTATTTCATTGATTCAAGTATAACTTACAAATTATTCAAGTGAGATTTAAAATTTAAAGCATAGTAGAAAGCTTTCAGCAACCCCAGGTGGAGGATTGTGATCTAGGTAGGCACGTAGGCTATATTCTTGTATGTGTTTATGGGGGAGAATCTGTATATATTCAAAGGTATACATGGTAAGCTCCTACAATAACTTGGGTTGATAGTTTCTGCAAAAAAAGATATAAACTAGTCACTTCAGGATCCCATTGCACAGGATCTGGATAGATGGCCCATACTCATGGACTTAAGGCTTAACAGGTTCTATAAGAGTAAAAGCCAACCAAATCTATAATGCAGATAGTCCTAGATTCCTTAAGGAGCATAATCCGTCCAATGGCAGCAGGGGGTCCAACATGAACCATGTGAATGAAATTGAACTTCGTATATAAGCAGACACAATAAGCTCCTCAGGCAACTTGTGTTAACCATTTCCTTAACCAAGGACTGGTGTGATGTCATTGCCATCACATTCTTGCTGCCTCAGCCCCGTGGCAAGGGGGATGCAACACATCCACATCCAAAAGTACATGAACATGTATATATGCAGGTTTATGTCGATATTGCAAGCGAGGAAAAATGCTAAAGAAAAGGGAGAAGAGGGGAAACCTAACCCTCTACTAGCTGGCTAGGAACATCAATCCTTGTCTCAATTAAGCTGGATGTGTGGCCCCACTTATTACACAGTAGAACTTTAATGACTTCCATGTTAAATGTGGTTATCTTACCATACAGGTGTGCAAGCAAGTTGACAACTGTCAACTCTGTAAGAACTAACAAATAAAATAAGGTACAACATAGAAATATTTTGGGTGAAATTCAGAAGAGAAATGCGGGAAAACAAAAATATTTTGGGATGAGACACGACAAAGAGGAAGATATCACAAAAGTAGAGATAACTTTCGTACTTGCAGTTGTATCTTCCCAGCAAGTGTAGGTACCTCAATATTACCACCAAGAATGGCCTGTTAGGAGCAACCAAAACAAACAAAATTGAGTTATGTGTGTCCCTTGCTCGCACTCAGATTTCACTTAGCTTAAATCTATACTTAGTATTAATAATCAGCGTGAAGTGTACAATCCAATACCCATGGACCCAAGTAGAAATGACGGAGGAACTGTGATAACCTACTAACAGCCAATTTTTTGCAATGAGACTAATCTGAAAAGGAATTTTACTTTTCAGAAGTCAGATGATTTCCCCCACTTCCATATTTTTGCCAGTCTAATTAGCATAGAAAAAGACAACAGATCCAAAGGAAACAAGGATACCATAGGAAGTCAAGAACACTCAAATTTTATTATATGCATTTGCTAAAAGTTTTCTCTGCATCTCTAGATTATAGAGTCCAGAAGATCAATCCTTCAGAATACACTTATAATTTACTCGTGTTATCCTCCTCACTGCACTTCCCCTCATCCTTTTCCGTTGTACTCACACATTTTAAATGAAAAGGCGTCATCCAAGATTAAGGATTTCAATTGGTCATTAGTTCATAGGAGGTTCCATATATTTGTCATAAGTTACAAGATTCCAGAAGGCATTCTGCCCACAGTAATGTCTCATGTGTAAAAGTAAAGAGGATAAGCTTTTTTATATTGCCCTTTCATGAAGTAACTTTAGAACAGACTTTTTAATTCATTAAATGAGACAACTGAAATTCCATCTTTGATAAGTGATATCTATTTATGTGGTTTGTGGGGGTATGAGTAAACAAAAGGATTAAGATTTGCTGAAAATCAGTTGTTTTTGCCATGACTTGGTACATTCTGGTCGAAAAGGAATTCGTATATTTAGAGATTACTAATTCACTAATATTTGCATTTGACAAAAAGTTGTGTGCCTCACCTCTAATTGGTGCAACCAATAGGTTTGTTTAGTGTCTACTTTTGAGGGACATCCACAGAGATCGACAAGCAGTTCTTTTACCTAGTTTTCTCAAGAGAAAACTGAAAGCACGTTTCCGCTTCAGTAGAAATGAGTCTTGAGTAAAATAGAGACAGAGACACCTCAGCTTTATAAATATAATACATAATTATGTTATACAAGATAATTTAATTACTATGTATTATACATCATCATTATGGAATTAAATATTTCTATGATACTACATTTAAAAGTTCAAATGATATGTTATAGCATATTATATGGTGCTTATGTGTTCTCTACGAAGCCACCATCCAAAAAAACCATATGCAATATATGTTACATAATACATATTTAAACATCTTACATGTATTTGACTTAGGGGATAAATCAGCTACTCAAGAAAGAAGAAATCACCAACTCTAGCAACGGATGCTTAACAAGGTCAGCCTAATTCTCATCTCCATTCTGTTAAATGCATGAACTAAAAGAGCTAAAGCCACTCCTCCATAGGGGAGGAGCTGATGAACACTGCATGTTCTCTCACTTCATTCCTACCCTCTTGGCCCCAAGTCTCACTCTGGACCTATTCCTCTTAATTTATACTATTAATTAACGGGGACGGAGTTAGAATGACTAAGTGTAGTGTAAAGATCATGTAAAGTGTAATTACATCATCATAATGGGGTCTAGACGTAATTACCATTAAAAATGAAATTAAATATAATTAACATATGTATTGTATTTAAAATATGAAACAAGTTTATAAAATAATATAATTTATAAGTCTATGGATTTTCCATTATAATTGTGAATAGTTTATACATAGATAGATATATACACACACATAGTTCATATATGATATCTTCAATTAATATTAGTTAAACATATATTATGCATATATTTCACATTCATTTATGATGTATCTAAAACTTTTATATTTAACATTATATTTAAATAAGTTGTAAATATATATTTGTATAGAAGTTGGGGTGATTACTTTGCTTGATCAACAAATATGTAAACAGAAATAGGCTTGACAATACCGCGTAATGCTTGATACTTGGCAAAATTCTACATGGACTTTTATACCAATTCATACAGCATAAAAACATAAAGAAGTTAAACTAGTTATGACTATATAAATTACATCTAGATATGTGTACTTAGTCATTCAAGTTAAAATGCTTATAGGAAAATTAACAGTAGGTAAACTAAATGGGTTTTGAAAACTTCTTGCTTTGCTTCTCAAAAGCTAAAATTTTAGCTTCTGTCAGCAAAAGCTAAACTTTCAGATTCTAGAAATTTGTTAAATATTTAAAGTTGTTTTGGAATCTTTTCTCCTCTATATTTTTGTATCATTTAAAGACTGCCCCAAAAGAAATTAATTTGATGAGTAATTTGGGCTTTCAAAAAATATTCGGAAGCATTGAGATTTTACCACACCACTGTGTCCCCCCTTTTTAACTACTTTTCCCCAATTTCCAAACGCTCGCCAGTTCTAGTCCTAATCATTTTTCTTAAAGTAATTTAAATTGAACATCTTTTTAACTACTTTTCTTATCAATTTCCAAACACTCTCCAGTTCTATTCCTAATCATTTCTCTTAAAGTAACTTAAATTCCACACTTTGAAACGTAAATGTGCAAACACCCCTTAACTTTAATACCTTATCAGCAAAGTGCATGACATGGATGCCTTCAGCACATGCTTAAGTGTTATTTAGTTTAAAAGCTTACCAAGTCTTTGAATTTCTAAGCAAATGACTCATCTTCCACGGCCCAGCAGAAAATTAAAATGAAAACCATAAAATATACTGAAGACTGAGCATGGATGTTCTTAAATAAGAGCTACCAAACGGAGATTCAAACTAACTATTTCTAAAATGTTATCAACTACTCATTTACCAAGAAGACACAAAATTAAAAACTTGAAAACAGAATTAAAACCTTCCATTTTAGGGAACTCAAAAACTGATACTAGAGAGATCTCCTTCCAAATTCAAGCCCAAAAAGGGGGTAAAGAAGAAAAAGGGACCAAGAGTTGGTTCTTACTTGTGTGAAGCTAATATGAGAATCCACATAAATATCAGCACCTCGTCTAGAAAATATAGGATCTTCTGCAACCTGAATAAAATTTCAAAAATTAATAATTAGAACCACCAAAACACATTTTAGGTGTGCATATCAGAATGCAGCAACAATTCTTTTTTTCCAGTAATTTAAAGAAGCAACAATTCAAGTGGCAATATAGCAACCAAGGTGAAAATCTTCTAGCAAAGAGTATTTGACCTAGTGGAAGCATAGGAAGTGCCTTTAAGAATCTATAAATCCCATAAATAGAAGTGTCATTGTTGTTCAAAGTATCAATTAAGACATTGATGCATTAGCCAACTATAGATGGTTAACAGAAACCACCTTGCATGATGACAAGTGACTGCAACTACAAGTTATTAGCAATGAGACAAAAGATATTCAAATATAAATTGCTAACTGCAGCATCTGCACAGCTTATGACAGCAGACATTCAATCCATCAAACTTAGTTACTGCTCATGAGGCAAAGTGAGGCGGAGGGGTGGATAATAGTCAATATAATTTATTAGATTAACCTTGATTTAGAAATCACCAATCATCTTTCTTCTTTTGGCTAAACAATGTAACAAGTTAAGAACATTTTTGGTGATACAGATGCATAAGCAAAACTATATTCTAATAAACATACAGATGGCATCTTGAACAATTTTTCTTAAGAGCACAACTGACAGCTTGTAAACTTATATTATAGTCGAGGGTTCTTTTACCTCCAGATTAGAAGATCCAGCATCCTATAATCTAACTTGTCCACAATGAAACAAAACTTTGGAACTTAACACTACAGTGTTGAACCTTTTCTACATGAAATCTGCTCAAGGCGACCTTAATCCGGAGGCCTATCACATAAGACAAGACAATTATTTGTTTTCTTTTTCTCATTCCAAACATTCTTTTGTTAGGTCAACCTTTGAGGGCATTTATGTTAGTTTATCTCCTCCAAAGAAGAGGATACTTTTGTTGCTAAAGTTAAACTGTCAACTCTTTTTTCATGAAAAAATCTTCGCCGAAACACAAAGATAGTAGTGGTAATTTATAGGAAAAACATTTACTGCGAAGGTTATTCCTAAATCTGACATAGATCTCTAGAAAATCCTATATTCTTTTACCAAAATATATTGAAAATGTGAACCAAATATAAACCATAGATATGATGAAGAATTTCAAGTAGCTAATAGAACTGTTGCCTTTAGTTTTATAAAAAGGTTGCCTGGTGACCTTCCCCATCTACCAGCATTACCAGCTTCAGGTACACGGATGGTATCCCAGAGTCCACACCTAAACATGGATACAAAAGAATCCAGTGAATGAACAAGCACCATGGAACTTTTGCGAAAACAGAACAAGGTTACCAAAAGTAAAGACAATAAGAGCTGTATGGATTTAAAAAAACAAAAAGGTGGAGTTCCCGAATGCCAAAGGAGTTGTCTTTCCAGTTTGATCATTCTACAACTGATGGCTCATAGCTCTAAATGGATTTGGGGAGGATCTATAAAACTTTACATTTACAGCAGATTGTAGAACTTCTTCAGTGCACTGCCTATGGACTCAACAATGATGTCCAGACTTTCAGAAGTTAAAATGTAAGCAAAACACAAATGCATCTGAACAAAAACGATGTGCTCAATGTCAATGATTTTGGGTACAATAGCCGACTCTGGTGTCCAATTGACCAGTAGGTTCCCCAGGGCATACCCCTCAAAAAAAGAGTGTATTTAGTCAGTTCCATTTGCTTCACAGCTTCTTTACTGTTTCTAATCAACAGACCAAAAATAAAAGGAGAAGAAATGAGACTAATCCAACTAGTCACAAAAGGATTTTGTTTGTTGTAAATTATGGACAATTGAATAGAATAATAAAGCATTGAGATTAGTTCACATAACAGGAAGAGAAACAGGGCACGGAACCGTGAATCCATTAGAAAAGCCAAACAAAGAAATGCTTGTTTTTTACTTCATCTCCTTTTAATACTGTGAAACAGAATTCTTCACATACAACTGTGTGATGGAAATTACTATAGTGAAATGGGAATGCAGCACTTGCAGCAAGAGGTTTCAATATTTTGAGAATATATTAACAATATGTTAAAGAGAGCACACCGGCCGCATGGCAAAACTTGAATTTAAATCAATCTTATGAACCTTGCATGAGGAGATATTCTCATCCTGGAGAAAGCAAATATGCAACCTCCAATTTTGTTGATAGAGATTAAGAAGCAAAAAGTTACCTTTACTCTTACATAGTTCTTCCTACTGTAACTCCTTTTTCTGGAACAGAAAATAGGCCACTCTAGTTCCCTGTCACTGAAAAATCTTTACCTGTCTTCCCTACCATGGAGCCCCTGCAGACACTAAGGTTCTAAATGCTCTACGCCACAAGCTCTGAGTTACTGAATATATAGTTCCCTATGCCCACCGTACCTTAAAGATTTCATCTAAACAAACCTATCAATAAGACATTCACTCTTTTCTGTTCCAGGTTCGACAAGACATCATTCAGTGTTCTTCCAACCAAGATTGGACTTTTCATGCTAATCAAAATATAATCCTGAGACTCCCTCAAAGTGCATGACCATCTTGAAGTTTCAAACAGAGCCTTGAGGCTACTCTCAGCAAATCCCAATGATCTTTTTCATAAATCCATGCTTGTAAATTTTAAGAAACTTTCTTTCACTATAAAAGATTTCCAACTTTCCACTGCCTTTGAGTCCATTTGGGCAGTACAACTTGCACCAAATTACAAGCTTTAGTAGAATGCAAGCCACAGAATTGATTACATAAAGTTACAACTACAAACACCAAAAAATATCACAAAAGAGAGAAAACTAACAAACAAGCTTGTAGCTTATCAATTAGCGGAATGCAAATTGAAAACAACCTGCTGGTATAGTTACTTTAGCATCCCTGACTCCTTCACACACCCCTGATCCTTTGCATGCCATGCAGTATTCCTGAACACATTTTTTAGTTTTCATTCAACAAATATCAAATCTTGTATATAAGAAAATAGTAGTAACTATCATAACAACTAAACCTTAATGATTCGTCCAAATCCTTTACACGTACTGCATGTTGTGGTAAATGGTGGTATTGTTACCTAATAAACCAGTGACAAAGTAAAAGCAACAACCATGAATAAACATTGAAAGCTTCTGATGCTCTAGGAAATATAATCTGCAAAACTAAAAGTTTAAGATTTGTCTTTCTTCACAAAGTATTATCTAAGAACACTCACTCTTCCAATGCCTTGGCAAGTTGGACATATTTTTGTCGCAGCATCTAATGGGTGGCCACGGCCATCTGCATGATGAGATATATGAAAAAGAGAAAAGGTCTCAAGTTCAAAAGAAGTAATTGCACTAATGATTTGTTAGGTGCAATGCTCATCACAGATTATTGTAGGAGATTAATATCAAGGTTGACTAAAAAACTATTTTCTTTACTGGGAATACCAAATATGGATAATTGTCACGACTCGGGTTGAATTCACTAATAGTCTAATACTCCGCTGGCTACAGTTTTATGTGGATAATTTTCTCTTTTTTCCTAGGTCATTCTTTCAGGCTTATTGAGATTGCCAGGCTTGTTGTGGTAGTATTCAGGTCCTGAAGCAGTAAAAAGTTTAAAGATTTTAAAAGCTAACAATCATGGCACGTAGAAAGCTTGATACTTATTTGTAATCCATATCCTATATCATCCAATATCTAAATGCAAAAACATACAAATGGTCACTTCAATTATGTGCCAATGGGCATGAAACATATAAGTTCCAAAAGTAAGAGCAAGCATCATGCTGGTCAGTTAATTACACGAGTAACATGCCAAGAATATCATATTAGAATTTTATGTCTTAGAAGGGATCATTAAGTACTTCATAGATCTATCTCAAACTACTCAAATAGAATCAGAATCATAATCATAGATCAACACAAGTCCTAGTTAACTCATAGGAAATATATCCAATAAATGGTATATATCAAACCTAAATTTGTTGATATTATCCATATTGGCATTGCAACTGGTAAAGACATTTTCTACCTAACACAAGGATGTCAGAATGAAACCCAGTTATGAATAAATAGATACTTCCAAAAATGCAACCAAGAGCAATTTATGAATTCACTTCTGAACTCCAAACTTAAGAAAGTCTACTGCAGATTTTCAGCTATTTCATAAAAGTAAAATTTCATTCAGCTTGACAGGAATAATGGACACAAGCATGAAAGATATCTCATTCCAGAAATTCTCCACTCCTGAAAATCCACAAGAAAGGAGTTGATGCCCCCACATCCATAGGACATGGGGCTAACAACCGAAAATCATGTTTTTCTTCAGTTGCGGTGCATTTCGTTGGATCTGAGATGGAGAAAAGGCTGCCAAGGGTTGAACCCAATTCTGAGAAATGGTGCTATAAGCGCAATTAAAATTCCATCTCTCAATGCTTGGTGCCCGTATCTATCTGGGCATTGGGACATAGGAGCTCATATATGGAATTGTTATGCTTGCTAGCCTTTAGCCTGATTATATAGTGTATTATGCTAGGGTCTGGAATCCGAGCTACATTATTGCGACTAGTTCAGAGTAAAGAATCAAAGCATAGTTTGTTATAGCTATAAACAATGTACTTCAGCATGTAACTGTTCCTTTAAGAAACAATATGAATATATTCGATCTGAAGACCTTGAATTCTACCCAAAAAGGCTCATGAACTTCATTTTGAGGAAGAGAATCAATAAGTTAATTAATTAAAACACTTGGAAAGAAACTACAACTAATACAAAAACAACTTCAGTTTCTACTCACAGCACGAGTCACATGGCACATCTGCTTCAAATGACAACTGTTTTGTGCATCCTTTAGCAGCTTCAGAAAATGTAAGTGAAAGTTGCACCTAAATTCCAAAGAGAAACCAAATAAGAGCTTCAATTTGCAAACCTGAGGATATAAACCTCATGTGACAACTTATGATAGCAGGAATAAATAGTTGACCTCAATATCAGCAGCCAGATTTTCACTTTCATTTTCAAAAATCTGTAAGATGCACAATAAATTGTTACTACAATATATAATCAATTTCCCTATTTTCCAATATCTTATACATAGCAGCAGGACCATCGTACCTCGGAAAAAATTTTGCGAAATGAATCAGAGAACTTAGCTCTATGAGCATATCTAAACTGATCCAGTCCCTACTAGAATATTCTGCATTCTCAGCCCTGCCTGAACTCATTCTCATCTGCTACAAAAGTTATTTCATTAATTTCCAGACTTCCATGCCAATGGTCAGAATCCAGTTATGTGGTAGTAACCATCAAAAGAAAAATAATTTGAGTAAAGCCAAGATAAAAAAAGAAAATACTCCACCCTATCGTATTGGGATTTCTTTTCAGGATCTTGCAAAGTCTGGAATTACCTTCCACATAAAATGATAAAGAAATATTATCATTGTAGAAAAACAATGCAAGGAACTAAAGAGTTATTGGTGAAATAAAGATAAGGCTTATGTTACAATGACTGACAGACCTCATAAGCATCCCTTATCTCTTGAAATTTTCTCTTGGCTGAAGGAATGTTCTTATTGGAATCAGGATGGTACTTCTTAGCAAGCTACAGAAAATCGATACAGAAGGTAATAAATGGACACTGTCATTGCTTTTCGAAGCATTCTACTTGAAGCATTGGAAATAACATAGAGAAACTAGGATGCTTGAGTATAGCATTTCCACTAAGACACCTAAAAAGAAAATTCATAAGAAATAAAAAGGACCAGAATACAATGCTGATGAAACTAGTACTTACAGCATGAAAAGCCTTCTTAATCTCATCTCGACTGGCATCCTTAGAAATGCCAAGAATCTCATAATAATCACGCTCCATTGAACAATATGGTGCTGTTCAATAGAATTATAGCAAAAGGCTGCGTAAGATATCAGCAACCATGCAAAGGGATAAAACTTGACCTCATGAATTTGAAAGGAAAACCTGTGGAGTGGACAAAACGCTTCGACCATAGCAGCTCATGAGGAGCAAAATCAGCGCGTTTTCCCATATAACTGTAGCAACGCGAGGCCGCTGAATAATGCAACACCCTTAATTTAGTAGTTATTAACATCATGATATTCTACAGAGCAATGATTCCTGTAGAATTGTTTCAATTTAAGCACAGTAACATATTGCAATAAGTCTTCGATGATTCTTACTTGGAGAATGGATCAATGCCCAATGAAACTGAGAAAGTTTCCCCCATAAAACTCCATTCGATGACTGCCGGAATTGTCTGATACCGGATAGAACCATAAGAAGATAGCCGCTAAAATGTTTAAATAATCAAGATGGAAATTCAGTTGGAAGTAGAGCAACTACCAGAAATTTCTGCACGAGTAATTTTGGGTAGCACGCCAGCCATCTTCCTCCGCCCATTCCAGAACTCTGAAACGAGAGAGCTAAGGAAATGAAGCGAGTATGCTGAAAAGTCCTAAAAATCTGAGAGATGCTTCTCTTCTCCCAAAACCCTCTTCTCTTTAGTAGTACTGCCTGCTATTTCCCATTCTCAACATGTACATATCGCAATCAAAAAAACTAATTGAAGGGGTTAAATGCAATTTAGCAGATGTGTTAACCAAAAACCAAAAAAAAAAAAACACTTGTGAAAAAAAGAAAATCCATAATTGACCCACTTATCTTGTACTAATATACTAGTGCGCGGCACGCTTAAATTAGCGTGCATAACTAAATCTATATCTTCTGTACTATTATATAAACGAAATGGGGTTTATAAACTCAAAATGATAGATCTCATACCATTATACCAAACTTTTTAAATATCAAAAATGCCCTTCAATTCCCAACCCATATTAAATCAACCACTTAATTAAGTTCATTAAGAAATTTAATTACATGCAATTACATGAACTCAAAATGAAAATTCATTTTTTCACTTATAAATGGCGATTACTTATACGACGACACAAATTTTTTAAATTACAAAAAATATCCTTATGTATTTTGAACTACCCTCTCAAATTATTCTTCTTATACATATGATTTATACTATCTATCTATATTATTATGAAACTTTAATCCACTCAATTTTTTTTATATCGATAATATCCTTAACTTCGTATTATTTTATTTAATTTATTTACTTTCTAAATATGATGTATTGATTTATAATATATTTTATAAGTGTAAACAGTTATTTATTATATCCACGTAGGAACGGCGAACCATACTGGCTAGTTAAAAAAGTTAATTTATATTTTTAAAAATATATTGTAATTAAATGAATTAAAAATATTCAGTTTTGAAAAAAAGGTAAAAAATATAAAAGAGTTAGTGGAAGTTGAGAAGGGTGAACAATGTGAGGATTTAGAAGAGTGGATTGAGGTAGAGGGGGAGAGTGGGAAGTTAACAAATAAACAAATTAATTAAATTAAATATTAAAAATAATACAAATTAATAGACAAAAAAAAATGAGATAAAGAAATGGTGCTCACACTTAATAATAAGGTATCTATACTAATAAAAAAGAAACCCCTTATACACTCACAAATGGAAGTTACGTGACACCGCTGCACCATTTTTTGAAATGCCAAAATTAGCATGTTTATTATCTAATATATATATATTTGTATCTATATCTTCTATATCTATATCTAAATTATATAAAAAAATGTCATTGAACTAATAATATAACTAACTTATTCAAGTTATTAAATGTTATTTTAACTGATAAATTAATTTCTTTTCTTTTATTTCTTTTTTTAAATTTAATATATTGGTTTATCTATTTTACTCTTATATATATATTTAAAATATAAAAAATTATCTATACTATATTAAAAGGAAGAGGCCTTATAGACTCAATATGACGATTGTCATACATGCTACACCAACTTTTAAAATACCTATAATATGCCATAACACATACAAGTGGAAAAAAATAACTACAATTTACACCCATCATCATTTATCACCCATCTTGAATTAACCGTAGTTTTCCACCTTTACTTCCACTCTCCCACTTCTTAAATTAACTGTAGCTTTCTACCTTTGCGTCCACTCTCCCACTCCTTTATTAACTAATTGCACTCAATCATCTCTTAAACTTCTTCTTTATAATCACATAGAAAATTACCCACCAAATAAAATTCAATCTCAAAGCCCATAACAATGGTGAAGATGACCAAGGGAGGACAAAGCCATGACCACATTCAGAATCTATCTCCAGAAGTCTTGCACATACTGCAGTAGAGTATGTGTAAATAAAAACTATTGATTTCAGGCAGAGGTTTAGAAACCAAGAAGAGTAATCACAACAAGATGTCAGTTCTTGCAGGTAACCTCCTCAAGAAATTCATAGGATAAGAGGGTCGTTGGTCCCAGAACCTAGGATGCCTCATGGTGTAAAATCCTATGGCGGTAACCACGACTTTGGGAGGAGTTATATATAGCAATACAGAAGCAATCAAGCACAAGATGAGAAACAGTGTAGTGGCTCTTGGATCTCTCCAGTTGAGTAGATTGTAGAACCTCTCTCCTTGAGTGGCCATGTCCCCGAAGCAATAGCTCTTAGCCTACCATATCTCATTTTCAAGATGTCGATTTGCTTCTAAGACATTAGGAACATGCCCAATTCCTTTGCTTGCTTTCCAAAATCTTTTTCCTAGATAAATTTGAACCTAATAAATTTTGCATGATTTTTGTTACTGCTTTTATAGAACTTTGTATTTGAATGAGTCTGGCCAAATTTTGTTCTCAATTATGTGTGTAGGTGACAGGAATTGCTTTTCGGGCTCAGGTTGTGGTGGGTTAGAAGCACATGATGGAGTACTGGAACTTGAAGTTGATTTACTCAAACTCAAGTTAGGATGAACTTCCTCAAGTTGAAGTTAAGAATCTATGTTCTAACACATCCACAAAAATCTAACATGATTTATTTATTATTTTTTACTTTTGTTCCAATATTTTGTAACCTTATTAAGGAACTTGAAGTTGATTCTACAACATACAATGTATTTATATGGGTAGATTGATGGTCATATATATATATATATATTTTTTTTTGGCTTTTGCTCCAATTTAATGCCAAATGTATGTTATACATAACTAATACTAGGTTCAATACAAACAGAAGTCGGTTCCTCATTCGAAGTAGTTTCATTTTTATTTTTTAATTTGGTTCTGTAAAATTTATTTCTTCATGAATGCACCTATTAATGTATTTTGTTTAGTTAATGGGAACTTATTTTGGAAGTGCATGTTATTAATGGGATCATCTTCTCTTATATTCTAAATTGTTTTTCGATAAACCAACTGCTCTCAATACTTTAATGTTAATTTTTTTGTTATTTTTTGTATTTTGTAAATATTGTTTATTGTAGATGCAATATTATTAGACAATTTTAGTGACATTATGCGCGCAAATATTGCGTGCCACAGTTACCAGTTTATTATATGTACATAGGGATGACATGCCACAATGGCTAGTTGATATATAAAAGAAAAAACACTTTGCACTCATAAAATACAATCAATAATAACACACTTTAAAAAACTACCCGATATAACGCCAGACATGGACCCAGCTCGAATACGGGTTAGGCATGTGTCGAACACAGCATCTGTCGGTCCAATATATATATATATATATACACACACACTATCTATACTATATAAAAAGAAAAGGCCTTTTTGTCTCATAAACGGCGGTTATGACACCACTACACCAATTTTATCGTTATATCAATTATACCTCTAAGTTGATTTTTTTTTTACTTTGTTGCTTTCTTTCTGTCCTTTTTTAAAAAAAATATAATGTATTTATTTATATATATATATATATTTATTCATAATATAGTTTAGAATATAACATATTATTTATTACATGCACACAGAGACGGCGTGCCACGACGGCTAGTATTAAAAAAAAGAGGTCTTATAGACTCAATATGGCAGTTTGTCATACCTGCTACACTAAGTTTTTTAAATACCTATAATACCCCTGCCATAATCTATAGCTATCTATACAATATCTAAAAAGAATCATGTTTTGTGGCAGTTAAATTTTTTTAAAATTTGCCCTTAAGAAAAATGTGTAAAACCCATGTTTCCTCATCCTTCCGCCCCCCCCCCCCCCCCCCCCTCTCTCTCAGTCACGCACAACAGACGTCTGTAAAAACCCTCCCTCTTTCTCATTTCTGTGTCTTTCTTTCGGAAACTCAATCTAAATCTCTTTCTCAAGAAAAAACATTAGAACTAACCATTGAAGTTTCTGATTCTTTTTTTTTTTTTTTTTTGTTTTTTTTATAGCGATGCTGAGGAGCTATCTAAGTGCAGGAGTGAGACAAAGATTACAGAGGACGGCATTGCAGAGTACTTGGCTAAGAAGGCTCATAAAAAGGTTCCTATTTGCCCCGATTTTATTACAAGTTATGTGTGAAGGCTATTCTTTCTATTATGTATCGCATCCTTATGTTTCTCACCCTATGATATGGTAGGCTATGAAATTTGGCAAAAAATTGAAGTTGCAGACCGTCTTTGGAAATTCCAATTATTCATATTCCTTGGGTGATTCTAATCTCAATGAAAAAGTGAGTCTCAATTTCTGCATTTATATATTTCATTGACAACTTTTGCTATTTGAAAACGATTGCTTGGGTTTCACATGTCATTTTTTGTCAGGTAAATCTTCATAGAAGTTCTTAATTCTCTTGATTATGTTGAGAGTTTCACAACCAACTGTATCATGAACTTCTGGGTGAGTAATTTGTCGAAGAGTTAATTCTATCAATGTGTTGAATGAAAATGGTTTACCAGTGATCTTAACAACCATTTTATGTATTTTTCTGTTTATGTGTGTATATGTATGTATATTTTTGTCTTTTGGTTTATTTTCTTGAATCAAGACTTTTTTAATTTATGCATTTTTCTGTTTGTGTGTGTATATGTATGTATATTTTTGTTTTTTGGTTTATTTTCTTGAATCAAGACATTTTTAATTTATGCATTTTTCTGTTTTTTTTTTTTTTTTTTTTTTTTTTTTTTGTGTATATGTATGTATATTCTTGTCTTTTGGTTTATTTTCTTGAATCAAAACTTTTTAAATTTTATTGTGTGTGGATTTGTCTTACGAAGAATTCAAAAATGTGTCTTTAATAGAATTCAAGAACATTGCTTTAGAGATGTGATTTTAACTATTGGATTGGATTGGTGTTACTTCGGTTGTATGTTTTCTATATTTGAGTGTGGGGAGTGAGGAGTGAATTGGTATTCTTTTAATTGGTAAAATATCAGAATTGATGATCCAGAAAGTAACCATTTTCATTTTTCATATAGTGACGTTGCTTTGAAAACTATAACATTTGAAGTTTGTAATGAGCCTTTTATTCTGAACCCCTAAAAACCAAATGGATAAAACTTCCTTTAGTTGATAACAATCTTTTCATCGGCTGTGAGTTATAGATAATTTATTGGGACATGCCATGATGATATTAGTTTAGGTAATAGATAATTCAGGTACATATTATGTTCTTTGAATAGCTATTTCTTGAAATTTTAGATTTTTTGTTTTTGTTTCTTGCTATGTTGAGTTGGTTTAAGTTAACCATTGATTATTTTTGTTTTGTTATTGTGATGATCATATTTTTTTCTTATGAATGACTTCTACTTCTCATTTCATCCTCACCGTAGTTGGTTCACTTGAAGTGTAGGTTGACGTGAAGTGGGTGTGTAATTAACTTATATGTTCATGAATATAATGATGTGTGCTTATATGAATAACCTTATTTTGAAACTTTTGGGTATTTAGTTTTATTTTTTCCTTAGTTGGTTCACTTCAGGTGGACTCTAAAATTAGTTTCTATGTTCATATGTATAATGTTTGAGTCTATTTTGAAAAAAAAATTCAACGTGCTATAAGTTGGTCTTTGTGGATATTGAAAAGAATGAGGATGATATTTTCTTTGTTGAGCTTTGCTGTAAAGATATGAAATCATTGTTTATGGATGGTTCAAATTGGAATATTTAACTTTTCTGTAGTGAAGATAGAAATGTGACTAGGGACTTAAGAAACAGGTTCAAACTCACTTGGTTCAATAACTCTTTACACTATTTGATCATGGTATAATCTTCTCTCACTCATTACCCAAGGTATTTCTAATTTTTCTCTATTTATGTAGGTGAAAGGTGAATCCAGTTTGAAGCAAGAACAACTAAAAATTAGACTGATTGGTGAATAAGATTTTATTTATGAAAAAATTTCGCGTTAGTTCAATAGAACTCTACTATCATTGGACTTTTTGTAACAACAATTATTTGTTGAAATTATTTTGTTTTGGTTGACATGTATCTTTTTATCATTTTAAAGAATTATAGATAATTCTCACATTGTGTTCAATAAAATTATGTGTGCGGGAACCGCGTGCCGCCGTTACTAGTATATATATAAAAACATGACGTTGGACACACCAACATGTTTTGGACACATTTAAAGTTTTTTTTAGAATTTTAAAAGGTTTTGGGCTGTCTTTAAAAAAATAATAATTTTGGGCTTAATAAAAAAAAAGAATTAATTCATCCCTCTTAAACTAAAAGTTTTGAGATAAAATTAATAAAAATTCGAGAGATTGTCATAATGATTTAACTAATTTGAATAATAGAACTTTTTTCATTGTGTAATTTTTAAAATAAATTAATTATATATATTTTAAAGCCACATTTAGTTAAAAATATAGATGTAAAGACGTGCTTATTTTATATTTTATCTTAATATTTTCCTATTGCATTTTAAATTTATGAGAAATTAAGCATATATATTATATATAGCCGTGTCAGTATCGTGTTATGTTCCAATTTTTTTTTTACATTTTTCATATTGTCGCGTCCGTGTCTGTTGTATTC
Organism: Sesamum angolense; assembly: GCA_034509725.1. Taxonomy (NCBI): domain Eukaryota; kingdom Viridiplantae; phylum Streptophyta; class Magnoliopsida; order Lamiales; family Pedaliaceae; genus Sesamum; species Sesamum angolense. Next base: position 1,479,417 of record JACGWL010000012.1, read on the forward strand.
TGTTCTTGTTGTCGTGCCCATGTCCATACATCAAATAAAGGTCATGTGTAGTCATTTGGTAACATCTCTTTATTTTTTATAATTTTCACTTATCCACTCAATTCCCTCTCGATTTTAGGTTGTTTTAAGCATACATTGTTCTCACTCGTTTTCAAGTTTTGTTTTTATTTAAGAGCATTATTTACTTAAATATTAAAGTCTTAACTCTTTTCTGCAGGTTAGTCTCCCCAATCTTAAAATTTTTCTTAATGATTTTTCAATCCTTGAAGTGCCATTGAACCGAAGTACACATCAATATAACTTAAACAAATTCATCCCTCCCACAATATGAACGTTATAAATACATTTAATGGCAAAATGATGAATGTGCAACCATTATTAATGTTCCATGCGCTCCATGGAGCTGATTCTCCCAATCATATTGTCAATTTTATTAATAAATTATATTTTTTCATTAAAGTGTGGGCGAGCTCAAGTTGTTGATATTAATACTTTCGTAAAACCATATATACCACACATGGTGTTTAAATTAAATACAAATTTCAACTGCTCACAATAAAATATGCCTCAAATCATGTATTCAGTAGTATACAATTGTTCAAAAGCCATATCATGCAAATCTGGACAAAGAAAGGACTAACAACGGCTTCATCTCAATGATCTAAGACAAATAGACGCAAGATTCATAGGAAGAACTCCTACGAAGAGAACTTGCAGACGGGCCAATACTAGAGCTAATAAAAGTTTCAAAGATTGTAGGGTAAATTGCATGACACCCCCCTCTGTTTTGGTGAAATAGCGTGAAACCCCGTGTGTTAATTTTACAGGAAAAAAAAAATCCTGTGTTATTTGAAATACAGCAAAAAAGCCTCTCTCCTTTAGAAACTAACGGAAAGTGTTTGACACTCGCCTATTGCGCAGGTAGGCATCGTCTTTGGCCTTTTTTAGGGTTACTTATGTGTACAAATGTCCATTTTACACCCCTTTTTGACATGTAAATATATTATAATAAAGGGTAAATGTTATATTTGGTCCCTTGAGTTTCCATTTAAAATCACTTTAGTCCTTCGAGTTCATTTCTTGACTTTAGCATCCCCAAACTTTAATTTTTGTCTCAGTTTGGTCCCTCTGACCATTTTTCGATAAAAATGTGATCGAAGCTTGACTTTTTGGAGGTAAAATGATCAATTTAAGTTTAATTTTATCACTTTAGTCCCTTAAATTTGTAAAATTATCAAACTAGTCCTTTTTAGAAAGAAAACTAATATGTGTATATCCAAAAAGGCCCAGATAAAGGTGATGACCCAAGCAAAGAAGACAACCCAAATGAAAAGAGCAACCCAAATAAGGAGGATGGTCAAGCCCATGGATTACTACTATGCCCTGCACAGAAGGGGCCAACCCAAAAACCATAAATGAATCGAGGATGAAATAGGTATAGGGCCCAAGAATGGAACCAACCCAGGCGACCATTGCAACCCAAGTGACGCATGACCAACCTAGCCGAATTAGGGCAATGACGTCTCAACACAAGAGTCCTAAGTCCACCGGACTCCTAGTCAACTCGGATTCTTATCCATCCAACCACCCCCGTAGAATCTGAAAGTCCCAGATACTTCTCTTCAACTTAGGACTCTCCGCTATACATATGAGGTCCCCTCATCGGATTGAGTCTCCTCCCAGGTTCTTTAGATTTTACACTCGTCTTGACTTATATCAAATTCTTATATTCTAACAACACTCATTCATAGCGTATATTATCTTTTACGCATTCATCTTTTCTATCTCTGAATCGGTCACTGACTTGGGCATTGAAGTGCTAACGTATTTTTTGCAGGTCCCCTCTATTGGACTTATATTATTCGCTGCTCAAGCAATTTGGATCAGTCTAACATATTTGTGCATTTTCGGACGCATCAATTGGCGTCGTCTGTGGGAACATAGAGCTTAAGATGTGAGTAGATCATGGAAACACCTACCAATGTAGCAAACAAACAGAAAGCCGGGGAGACACCCAGTGGCACCACCCAGGCTTTGCAGATCGTCTCGAGCATCCCATTCACTCCCCTTTCTGGATCAACAACGACGACAACACCTAGGTCAACAGACCCGGCTACGGACACTCCTAAGATCATAACCTCCCCAGACGCCCCACCCGTGGAACTGTCCTCGGATCTCCTAGGAATCATTCAACAGATGGTCACTTCGGCCATTTGTGAGCAATTAGCAGTCCTCGTTCCTGCTCGAGTGACAACTCCCTTCGAAGTGACAACCCCTGAGCAGGCTGACCTGGCTCTGGTGATACCCATGCCTATTATTGTCGAAGGACCATCCGCCCAACCGCCTGCCCAAGTAGGAGATGTACCCCCTCAATGGCTGGCTCGACTGAAGTATCTCCAAAAGAGACTGCAGGACGTTCAATACCAAATAATGGGAGCACCGACTGAAGAGCAAACTGGCATCCCCTTTACTGAAAGAGTGATGGCGGACGAATTACTCGTGAACCGTTGCACTCCAACCATAACTAAGTACAATAGTACCATCGACCCACAGGAGCACCTCTCTCATTTCGAGAATGCGACCCTGCTACATCGATACACTAACGGCAATGTCGAGTCTTCATTAGCCAGGACCGCGCAACAATGGTTCAATCAGTTACCTCTGGAGCTTTCAAGAATTCCGTTCCCTTTTCCTGCACCAATTCGCCAGTAGCAGGAAGCACCGAAAGACTGAATTGAGCATCTTCTCCATCCGCCAGAAGGAAGGAGAGCCCATGAAGGAATACCTCCACCATTTCAACATGTCTGAGGACTCATCTAGGAGGCGATGGGCCACTTGGCGTAGGCTCCACCTCCGGTCGCCAACAGAAAATGGTAGGTGGGACCTAGACCTCTTAGAAGTGGCCTCCAAGTGATCCTCGCCTAGGTTTTCCCCCACATACCTTATGGACTCGTTAGTAGAAGACATAGCATGAACACGCAAGAAAACAGAACAAAGATGAAGACACTGAAAAGAAAAAGATAAAAAGCACAAACCTGGTAAGATGCTGCCTTGGTTAAAAAAGACGAAGAGAATAAAGGAAAGGAGGAAAGTCGCTTAAGAAAGGGGGAAGGTGGAGAAGTTACTATGCCTGTCTAGGTAACCGCCCCACGAAGGAGCTATTAACCAAGACGTGAGCGTGTGTGTGTGGGGGGGGGGGGTTGGAAACCAACCACGCGCCTGGATGCCCTAATCATAACTGCCTTAAGGCGATCATTTCAAAATCAAGGCTAGGATCAAATACACGTGGCAAAAGGAGGAAACATAAGGAGTGAAGACGAGACCCAGGCTCAAAGACAAATGTCCTTGGTTTACTCCAAGGAAAGGTTCGGATGAGCCCGCTTTTCCTTAGAGTATGGGGGGCTTGATGATATGTGTATATCCAAAAAGGCTCAGATAAAGGTGATGGCCCAAGCAAAGAAGACAACCCAAATGAAAATAACAACCCAAATAAGGAGGATGATCAAGCCCATGGATTACTACCAAGCCCTGCACGGAAGGGGCCAACCCAAAAACCATAAATGAATTTTGAGGGTTTGTTAGTTAGGGTAAGAGTCTGAGTTGACTAGGAGTCTGGTTGTGTGACATCCTTAGGATTTTATACTTAATTGGGTGGCTAATGATAATTATTATGAAAATTTTATAATAAATTATAGGTTGAAATTGGAGTACAATAAAATTTGAACGGAGTGAATTTGAGTTCATTATATTAATTGACAGTAAATTATATTAATTAAAAAATATAGAAGGACGTAAAGGGTATTTTAGAAAAATTTAAATAAAATAATTATAATATAATAATAATTATATTATATATATATATATATATATATATATATAAAGAAGAAAAGTGGGCGGGTGGGGCCATCAATTCCCCACCGCCACACTTCCATTTGCAAACATAATAATATATATACTAATATAGAGATGTAGTAAGTATTAAATTGCAAATTGGTTCCTGCATACATATACAGTATTCTCTTTCCATTTTCGGACGACGACGAACAGGTATGTTTTTGTTTTAAAATTTTTATTAATTTATATAATTATATTATTTAATTAGTCCATTTACTAAAAGTAATTTATATTGATCGGTGAATTGTTTAAACGGAGTATTCTATGATTTTATCAAATTATATTGGTATTAAATTAAATGTTCCAATTAACTGAAAATATTATAGTTGGGTAATTAAATTATTAGATTGGTATACTTAATTGTTACTATAGTTAATTTATTCAATTTCGTCGGGCTTATTAACCAAATGTGTAATTATATGTATTCGGGTATAATTAAATTGTATGATAACGAGGAATTAATAGAAAATTCATAAAAATACTCCGAAAATTATATTTAAGGAATATTATATTATTAGAAAGGAAAATGAGGGTTGTAATCATAATTTAATTTGGGGAATGTTATTAAGAAGGATAATTATAAAAAGATATAAGGGGTTTTGTTAAACGAATTCTTATGAATTAACCGATAAAATAAATATATACGTGGGAAGCTAGTTGGTTACAAAATAATGGTACGAAAAATTTATATTTCGATAGAAATAAAATACTAAATGATCAATTAGGAATTGTACAAATAATATGTAATATTATATTTAGAAATTACAATATTTTTAATATATTAATTGTATGCATTATAACTCGTTATAGGGTTCGGGGATAAAGTAGAGGATTGGACAACTCCTTGTTTGCTAGTAGAACGTCGTTAGATAGAGGTAAGTGAATAATTAGTATTATCTATATATATTTCCTTCCTTGTGGTATTCCCTTAATATAGATCTGTGATTCATGCTGAAGTTGATTTATCTGAAAATGTATGCGTGGTGGTTGATTTAATTGGAATGATGATATTGTGCACGTAAAATGAGAAATACGTTGAAATGTTATATTTATTGGATGATGTGTATGGGTGTTTGTAAATAGAAATATGTCTATATATGGTTTTACGTCAATAACTGCTTACAAGGATGGTGATATGTGGAATTGAGGGAGTGGTGGAAATTGAATATAATGTGATGTGAATACCCCTTGATGTTGTTGAATAACCTATGTGGCAAATGAAAAGAAAAGAGCTATGATGCGATGAGAAAAGAGCTATGATGCGATATGAAAAAGAGCAGTAATGCGATATAAAAGAGTTGTGTGCGATATGAAAAGAGCTATGAAGCGAATTGAAAGAGCTATGATGCGAAATAAGATTGATGAGTTGGCTGTCAAAGGAATTCATGTATATAACGAAAGGTGAGGTTGAGTTGACGGAGAAAAACACTATATCACCTTCTGGTAAGCAAACTAGGAGAAGAGGATGATTTTATGTGAGTTGGCTATATTGTGCAATATGTGTTGATTATGATGGTATTAAGTTGATTATATTATATACATATTGTTCAATTGCCTTGTCTGGACTATATTTAACGTACATGTATATATAATGCTAGTTATTTGCTTATTGAGTTGCAGGCTCATTCCTCTGCTAACATTTTTCAGGAGTAGATCTTGAGGGTTCAGCTTATCGAAGGTTAGGTTCAAACCCCACATTCAGTCAGGTCGGGCCAGTATGCGGTTTTCTCCTAACTTGTCAATTAGAATTTAACTCACATTTTGGGATGTATAAAGGGATATAGAAACTATGAACTACTAAAATGGTTTACTTGTGATGTTTTATATGTACATATATGTAATGATGTAAATTATGGTGGTGTTGGTTATGACGTAGGAACTATGTATGTTTAACGATTATGTGCATATTTATACATGTAAATAGGGTTTACTTTAAGTATGATAATTAGGGGAGATATAGCCGTAGTATTGGTAGCGGGTGCTACAGGTTGGCTTAGGACTTTTGTGCTGAGACGTCCTTGCCCTAAGTCGGCTGGGCTGGTCATACGTCACTTGGGCTGGAATGGTCGTTTGGCCGGTTGCATTCCTAGGCCTTATACCTATTCCATTTTCAATTCATTTATTCATGGTCTTTGAGCTGGCCTCTTCCGTGTAGGGCCTGGTAGTAATCAATGGGTTTGACCATCCTCCTTATTTGGGTTACTCTTTTCATTTGGGCAGTCTTCTTTGCTTGGGCCATCACCTTCACTTGGGTCATTTTGGATATACACATATCAAATATATTATATATATATATATACTAATTATTAATTAAATTATGTAATTTAAAATATACTTATTCATAAAATATATTAATTAAACATAAAATATTATTTAATTTTTAAAATTATATTATTTAACATAAATAATTATTTAAATTATATTATAAATATTTTACTAAATTTTTATTATTTTTTAAAATTTTGAAAAATTATTATTTTTACTCATTTTTTAAAAAAAAACAATTGTCGCCTCCTACGCTTCGCCGCCCACGATCGGCTTAGATCTGGGCGACGACGATGACCCAACGAAGTGGGCGACAGCCGTCGCCACATTGGGGGCTACATCGCCCTTAATTTGGGCGGTGTCTGCCCCCTTCTGCAGAGGCGATGTTGCCCGTTTTGTACTGGGCGACAGTGAAGTCGCCTAGTTATGAGCGGCGAAGTGTCGCCACCAACAGAGCTAGTGGCGCCACTGCTTTTGTTGTATGTATATTGTATTCTATATAATGTATATATATTACATATATAATTATATACATAATTATATATATAATTGTGTATATATAGAAATAAAAAATATATTTAAATTATTTTAAATTTGGACTGTTGATTTTTTAAATATTGAAGATCAAGGGTTATCACAACAGAGGTATAATGAGTAATTCAATAAAAAAATTTAACACCATTATACCTAATTAACAGAAGGGGAGAGTGTACATAATTTTTAAAAACACAGGGAATTTTTAGCTAAAATTTTTAAATATAGGGGGATTTTATGCAATTTACCCAAGATTGTAACTACTTGACATGCGGAGCAAAAGGACACATATCACCAAATTGCCTGCAGAAATGTGGTGAATTACAAAAATTTGAAGCTATGAACGATATTTTAAATGTAGTTATGGTGATTTGGTTCCCCTATACTAATTTGAAGACCTTCCCTAAGATGAAAGCATCTATGAGGAAGAAATGAAAAGTGATTTGATGGATCTTCAACCCATAGAAGATCACTACTTATCCATTTGTGAAAGCTCTTTTCCAACTAGTCCATCCCATTGAATTGACTGAAAGACTATCTCGACTCGACCCTTCACTATACGTCTCTTTGCTTTTTATCTCTTACAGACAGAATGAGTTAGAGTAATTACAACAAAGGAGATAGGCTTCAAACATATGATAGCCTGTCAGGATTTTTTCAAGAATGACGATGTCAAACAAACTATGGAAACAATCATGCATCAAGACTTTAATAGCCCATAAGATGGATTTAAGATTGAAGGAATTGGTAGAGTCCTCAACCAGATAGGGTTAAACCAGAGAAAACATCACATAATCTACAAAGTAAGTTCAGGTGAGTTTGCTACTCCTATAGAATAAACTGGTAATGTAATGTAAAAATGCAATTTATTCCTAAAGAAGAAATTCTTGAAAAATTAAGTAAGTTTAGAGAAGAAGTAGCAGTTATTATGAAATAGATCTACATATGTGATGTGCATGAAAATAAATTGGTCCAAAGAGGCCCAAGCAACCCAAAAAGAATAAAGAAACCGAAAGCCCATGATACCCACCGGGAGGCCCAGAAAATTCCAAGCCCATAACGTCCTATGAGATCAAGGATGTCTCAGCCCACTATCTAAGTAAGCAGGCCTAGACAGCCCAAGTAACCCAAGAAGCCCAGGAACAGGAAAGGAGACCTGGGACATCCCCCGAACTCGGACCATAATTAAGGCCCACCAAAACATTCGGCCCAAAAGGCCCACATACGTGACAACCTTCTCTCCCACGTGGCACCTCATCAACCCAGGAGTCAGCAACCACCTCGGACCACGTCAGTCCTAGGATAACAAAATAGGTAAGGAAGGACTTCTTGCAACTGGGATTCCTTGGAGGCTAGAACTCCCTAGCGGCTAGGGTTTCTTGCACACAACATATCTCCTTGGACTGAAGCAAAGACTCCTACTCCTAGTTATGGATAAGGACGATTTATTCTTATCCTAACTACCCCAACCAACTTGCCCGAGAATCTCGGAAGGGATAGAACCCCAGCAGAAGAGGGCTCTCCATCTATAAATACAACCTAGGTCTCTCGAGGCAAGGGACACATTATCTGACAGAGACACAAGAGACAAACGGACACTCTAAGACATCTTGGGCACGTCTCTGACGTCCCTCACACCTCCCTAGCGTCCCTCTCAATCTCTAAACAATCTCCAAAGCTCTCTCTAAACTTATTTTCACGTGTTATTGCACTTTTCACCAATCTTATTCACTATATCACGATTTTCCATCACATTCACTTACTCTTTTAATTTAATTCATCTTAAATCCATACTAACTTAAGCATTAGAGTGCTAACTACTTTTTTGCAGGTCCATCCTTCAAGATCTGCATTCACTTCGGCCCAAGCCTCAAACAATTGTCCAATTTCATTGGACCCGTGCATTTTTCGCATGTATCAATATGAACTATTGAAGTAGTACTACAAGCAACTGCTAAGGAATGATTTGATTAAAAAATACATTTATCAATAATGATAGAAGAATCAATAACTTAAGAGATAGATGTCTTGAAATGATGATAGAAAATTTGTATGAAAAAAAAAGTTATTGTTTGGTATTCACCCTAGGATTGCGTACACCTAGCCAACCAAGATTTCAATCGTATCTTAACCCTTCATTAGGATTTTAAGAGAAAAGATATTATGAAAGAAGAAAATATACGATATTCTATAACATATAGAATAGCTTATGCCTTTTCCAATACACATCATTCTAATTTGTTTCTTATGAAAGAGTATATTGAGATTTCTAAAATTTTCAAAGAATTTGCTAAAGTAATAACACTAGATCCAATTATGATACCTAGAATAGGTAGTGTTGATATCTTAATAAAGGATCTTTTAGGTTTAGATCGAACATTTAGCTCTAGAATTGAGTTTAGTAGTAGGATGCCCTTTCAGAAGATAAGATTACAAGCTTACGAAGGTAAAGAGAATGAGCTGTTAAAAGCTTTAACTCAAGCAATAATGGTTGATGAAGTAAAAGTTAGATGCGCTGAAAACTAAAAATATATTCAGGTTGTATTTAACATACTGAAAAAAAAAATGTTTTTCTTGTGATGACTTGTATCATTTCCAGCAACCTATTATTGGTAAATACGAAGGAATGTTCTATAAAGAGAAAATGAGACTATTACTTTGGGGTTAAGTTTCCTTAAAGATCATAAACCATGGAGAAGAAAATATAACGGTATGTAATTCAATTTAGATGGTTTCATCATTAGAATTAAATGACTAGTCCGTTATCCATATACATATCTATTAGGTATGTTATGATCAACATAAGTCAGAATACTTTGCAACGTATATTGATTCAGAATCAGGGACTTGTACAACAAAATCTGATGTTTTCGCTAACGAAGCTACAAAAACCCTACTTGTTATTGAAGGAAAGGAATTTTTACAAAAAATCTTAATACTCAACAAATGAATACAAGAAGTAAAAATCATTATCGAAGGAGAATTTGAAACACCTTGGTTTAAGGTAAAAACACCTCTTATCTACTTACAGGAGCAGATATTTTACTAAGTAATAATTTATTCAAACCTTTGCGAAATATGTATAGAATAATCAAAGGAATCTGTTGATTTTTGCTACTAAACATGGCAACAATATATATGTTTTGAAAAGAGAAAAGACATTTAACAAAATAATGCCCATCAATTTGTTGTAGCAAACATGGTGATTGTGATGCCAAATTGACCTATTCAAAATGCAGTATTAAAAGAAAATTTGGTGAGGCTCTTTTGTTTTTTAGTCAACAGCGTTTCAATAAAGCTTAATTCTAAATATGAACTTAGGATTTCACAGATGTTATACAGGAATGTAAGCCATTAAACATAAATGAAGAGAGTCAGCTTTCTCTCGAGAATGTCAAAAGGGATTTCAGTGAGAACCCTCTAGCGTGGTGGGATAAAAACAAGATCGAAGCTACTCTAAAGGTTAGACCAATGCAAGTACTAGTATGTTTGATACAAACCTATCCAAATGAATATGGAGAATAGAAAAGATATGTGAGATCATTGAGGAGCATATCAATTTTAAACTCACCGAGCCTGGAGTCTCTACTTATAATAACCCTAGTTTTCTGGTAAGAAACCATGGTGAGATAAATAAAAAATAAAAAGATAAACCCAGGTTAGTAATTAGTATCAAGGTATCACTAAGATATTAGAATTTGATGGTTATAATATTTCAAGTGGAAAACAATTAATTGACTGCATTAAAGAAGCATAACTATTTTTCAAATTTGATTGCAAATCTAAATTTATTAGATCAAGATGAAAAATGATTCAAAGAAATATGCAACATTTTTCACACCTCAAGGATAATATATCTGAAATGTACTTTCTACGGGACTTGCAAATGCACCCTAGATATTTTAAAGAAAGATGGATAATCTTTTCAAATACTATCTCAAGTTATATGCAGTATCAATTAGACACCTTGAAATATTCTGTTACACATGCCATAAAAAAGGATTAGTGCTTTCTAAAAAGAAAGCCGTCATAGCTACCAATAAGATTGAATTTCTAGGAATTCTTATTGACAAAATAGGCATCAAATTGCAGGAGCATATTGTGAAAAAAATTCGCAATTTTCCTGATATTCTTAAAGATAAGAAACAACTTCAAAACTTCTTGGGACTCGTAAATTTTGCAAGAATCTTCATGAAGGATCTTGCAAAATATAGAAAGACTTTCCTACCACTTCTTAAAGAAACTAAAAGCTCGAAGTGGAAAAGGGAAAAAATTCACACCCAAAGGGTTCTTGAGGTGAAACAGGTTTGCAATAACCTGCAAACATTACAATCCCATAGGATCAGGAAGAATTGGTAGTCTATACATCTGCCAATGACTACATATGGATAGTAGTGCTCATGAACAAGACAACTACGGGTGAATAACCATGTAGATATACAGCAGGGTTGTTCACTGAACAACAAGCCACAGTTTGGCATATCAATGAGAATGAGTTCTTTGTTGTTTGAAATGCGTTTGAGAAATAACCTTTATTTCTACTAGGCAAAGAATTTACTTTGAAGATTGATGATACAAATGTTAAAGCTTTCCTGAAAAGTAAACTTGAATAAAAAAGTTGAGAAAGCTGGTATTATTAGGTGGCAAGTAAAAAGTCAATATTATTGCTATAGTATTGTCGTCATTAAATCTCATGAAAATATTATTGCAGGTTTCTTAACAAGAGATGAAAGCATCTAAAGTAGACTCCATCATTGTGAAACTTAGGTATCTCAGGGAAAACCTTAAAGAGCTTGAACATGCTAATCTTGACATTGTACAGATCGCCATCAGGAATACCAAACTTGCTTCTTGCAGGCTTTTGGACTCGTTACTAGAACTAATTCGAAAGGCATCTGCTTTTGTGATGACCAGAGAATTGCAAGAACAGGGATCTAAACTTGCACTTAGAAAATAGGGCTCTAACCCTGTAACAATAGATTCAAGTACTGCTTACATGAGGCTATCCATCAGATTCTTGTGAGAAGGCAACAGTTGAACCATAAGATGTGAAAACTCCTAATAGTTCAAGTCAACCCAACACCTCTATGGTTAGACAGGAAGAGATTACCTTTAGGCCAATGACAAGCAACTGTAAAGTTATTATTACAGAAGCAAATTCTTTTGTTTCTGCTTGTCAGGTATGTGGGAAAAATTGATTTCCAACAAAGGAATCAACCCGAGAAAGACCATAGTAGACACATCCGAAAAATATAATGACCCGAATGCTCAAAAGGTTTGACCTAGAAGAAGTGAGAGAATGGTATGATTTTGTAGCCCTCGCTTCCGTTCATATTATGTCACCAGGTTTTCAAAAAATCTCAAAACTTTTGGAACGGATCAGTTTTGGGCGGTTTATGACTCATGAAAAAATAATCCTCACCTTAGACGCGGAGATATTTTACAGCTTAAATTTTTTATTTTAGCGGCTCCATATCGCAGGAAAAGGGTCTCATCCAATATTTTATTTTATCAAGTTGCAGAGACTTGACATGGTAGCATTTAATAAAATCACGATTGCTATAGGAAAATCTCCCCTAGTATCATCCCTCAGTGAAGATTAAATATCTACCAGAAGAGCTTGGGTGTTATGGGACTGTCACATTGAGATAGGAAAAAATCAAATATCCGTTTAAAATACTTTTGAATAAATTAAATGGATCATTCATGTTGAACTCAATGATAGAAAAAATACGGAGTTTGCAGAAAGTTTATTCCAAAAGAAAAGAATGCTCGTTTGGAAAAACAAACTATTTGTAACCAAGGCTATAAGGAAGAAGACATGCAGCATGATGCATGTCGGACAATGGCATAACCACATATGCTCTTGCTGTGAAAAATAGGAAAAATCCTTGTTCAGAACAAAGATCCGAATAACCCAAAAGAAATCCAAACCAAGACTAGGAAAGAGTAAAAGAAAGAAGTTTTACACCACGAAGTAAAAAAAAGGAGACCGTCAACAGATTAGGACAAAGGCACCAACAATAGAAAAAACAAAGAATACCAGCTAGAAAGCACATGGCCGACATGCCAAAATGACCACAACTGAAAAGTTGAGATACGTGACAAACGCAATGACGTCATCTAACAACAGGTTTGAAGTCCGTATTTGAAGTCCCAGAACTTTAAATGGGCCCCATTTGGGTCAATTTGTAAACCCAACCCCAGCCCATGAATGTGGGTCGGACCAGGCTGAATGTGCCTAATTTATTTTTATTTTGTTATGATTATTTTGAAGAATTACTTAAATTTATGGTTGAATTATGAAATAAAATAAAAAGTAAATTAAATTACACAAAAAATCATAACTTAAAAAATAATAGTTATGACTATATAATAAACTTAAATAATAATTAGATGAACAAGCTTACGATAATAAACTTAGATGATAATAAATGAAAAAAATGACTTAAAATAAACTTTGAAAGAAATAAACAAAGAGTATTAATGAATTAAAATGCTAGAAATTTAGAAGTAGAACAATAAAGATAATGATTTTTAGGGTTTCAAAAGTATTAAAAAGCTATTAGAATAACCAAGTTAGAAAAATAAAATAAAACTTATATGCAATCCATCATTTTTTATGAAAAAGTAGCACAACAGGCCCATCTCAAGACCAGGCCTAGTTTCAATAGCTAGGATTGGCCTAAGACCGACTTTGTCCTAAGTGCGCCTGGGCTAACCAATCCTATATTCTTATTGACTCAATGTGGTCTTGGTTAGCCTAGGCCACTGCGCATCTTGAAAAGAAATAAATATTTATGTAATATTTCAGAAATTTGTTAAAAAAATGAAGTTTTCTATTCAATTTGATTATCCAAAATTTTATCAAGTCTTTCTTTTGGAGTACTTTTGCGCCCTAAGATAGGAAACAAAATAGGTTTATGTTGTTTATTATTGAATGAACCAAGTACCTGCGAATCATTTATTGTGGTAGTGTGGTTGGAGAAAGTCCGTAAAATCGAGAACTTGGAATACCTAGTGGTAAAGCGGGTCAAAATAAGGTATGAACTTATGGCGATTTAATTTTATTTCGAAAGCATGTTGGGCCTGATTGATAAATAGTACTGGTACTATTTTTGCTAGAAAAAAAAAATTGAGAACCAAAACTGATACTACTGTAAAGGTTAGGGGCTAAAATAAAAATAAGGTACCTAAAGTACAAATTCCTGTAAAGTAAAGTATCAAAATTGACTATCTTGTAAAATATGGTACCAAACTTGCAATTCCCCTCTATATTGTGGTAACAAAAAGGCAATTTTCTCTAGTTTTTATTTGTCATTGTATATGCTTAGTAATTTTTAATTTACTTTGTTCGGACTTTATTTTAGGTGATTCCAAATCTGTAGAGTACAATTGGGGGTAGGCTAAACTAAAACTACCACTAGTATTAATGAAATTTCAATTAGTGCTAACTTTGTTAAGCAGGGTTAACAATGTATTACATTACAATTATTGCAAAGTGCTTCGAGATAAGAATTTATGAAGAAAAAAATATTACCTACTAAAGTTAAAAGAGTACATGATGTTAAATATATAAAAAAAGTTTGTCGGCATTAGTGGCGAATTGATGTTGATTTTTCTTTAACGCAAAATAAATTACAATACGTAATTATATTGATGTTGATTTTTTTTAATGCAAAATAAATTATAATACGTAATATAGTATCATTATAATGACACTTGAAACTTATTTGTTTGCACGTAATTTTATATTTAATGTAAGTGGAGAATTGCTAAGAAATTTATTTTGTACATGGTCTTATGACTTTTGAACTTTTTTGTATTTTTTTTAAGTAAATAAGACTATAATATATTAAGTAAATATTTATGAAAAGAATAATATAGGAATTCCAAGGGAATACTTCATCTGTTATAATTTAAATTCCATTAAGTCTAATGTTCAAAGACTTTAATGCGCCAAATTTAATAGATAAGGGACTACAAAAATACATTTAAAAAATGAGGGACCAAAATGGAACAAAAAGAAGAGATGAAAGACTAACAAGAAGATTTGGCCTAAAATTTATATTATTATTATTATTATTATTATCCTATGAGAACAACATACAGTATATGAGAAGTTCAACAAGTTTAAATCTGGCCAGCCAACCCAATTATTATTATTTTTCTCGTATAACCATGAGAAATTACTTGCAAAGTAATTGCATCATTCTTGAGCTGTTGCCTTGATATGTGTAGAGAGTAGAGTATTATCCATAAAAAACACTTCTCTCCTTGAAAAGATGTTCCTATAATTCCTATTCAGCTATCAATCTGTAGTTTCTTAGTTGCAATCAAATCTCTTAGACCTCCTAGTCTACATTTCCCGAATAGCATGCAGCACTTACATCTTGGATTCAAGAATAATAGAAGAGTAAGGAGCCATATTATATATCTTCTTAATGCCTGGAACACCTTCTGGAACAAAGTCATCCGGAGACTCCAGATTTGTGTCCACCTGCAGTTATTCACATAAATCTTTGTTAAGCCATTTCGACCTCAACGTCATACATCGTTTGAATCAAGCAGACCCATACAAATCCACGAAAGATGCAATTCAGTATGTTACAAAAACAAGTAACTCGAAACTAATTGCAAGAAATCTGCTGCAAGTTCCAGATTTTACTACTTCATATGCGGTTGTGCACTACAAAGCCCCCACACTAATGTGCAACTCAAAAAATAGGGCGAGTTTAGAACATCATTCGTGACTTCTGGAGCCAACATAGATCATTTCCTAAGGGGTATGGTTTATATCTACAATTCTGGAGCCAACAAGAATCTTTACTTAATGGGATATCAAGTTTAGGTTAAACTGAGGATAATAATGTAGGACGAAAACTGGTCATGATATCACCATAAACATCTAGAACGATTGTCAGCTTCTTAATCCCAAACTCTTAGTCTACCACCACCATCAGTCTTCTTGTCCTTTCTCCACATACAACTAGGCCAACAATAAGTTGGCTTCATGTTTCATCCTTTATCCATCCATTTTAATTGGTTGACCACCTATCTGTTCAATGGCAATTTTGAATTTAATTCAGTCAAATATCCAAGATTCATGAGTTCCTTGTAAGTTGCAGAAAACCCACTTGTATTTTAACAAAGATGCAAGAAAGATGCTATTTGTTTACAACATAACCAAACAGCCCAAGTCACCCACCAGCGTCATCTTACTACTTTCAGCAATTGGAGCAGGAAGTGATTTTTTTACTATTGTTTTAAATCATGGGGTTTCTTTTGCAACTTCAATTTATACATAAGCTCCCCCCAAATTTCAATTTCTGGCCAAAATTTGAATTTTCCAGCCATGTTTTGAATTTCTAAATAATTTAAATTAAAATTGCCTAGCCAATAGATGGTTGACTAAATTACATGAGAGATAGATGAAGGGTGAAGCTTGAAATAAGGCAACTTACAGGAAAAATATTTGCCAAAAGAATGGTGCATTCGTGATTTGTGAAGTAAGGTTACACGTACTTTGTTCAATAAAGATTTTTCATCTTAAATTGCACATGAAACAATGAGATGCAAATTGTGACACTAAGCTGGACCAAGTGATGTATCATTGCTAATGTGCAACTACAACGGGCTTAAAATTCAGTCTGCTGGTTTTCCCCATGATGACAGACGAGGCACAAGTTCACAAATACACAGGAAATACAATATAGTCTGTGGGAAAAGAAGTAGCCCATGTGACTGGATAAGCTGATGAGGATAAAATGAAGGCCAGATTACAACGATCACAAAACACAGGCACACTTTTATGCCCCAACAACAAAGAGCAGATTGTGTGAATTAAACAATATAAGAGCTAAACATGAAGTTGGAAGAATATAACATAAGAACTTTCCAACTAAGACGTCTGTTGATAACTTAGAATATTCAAGCAAAGCATGTTATCCCATCAGAAAGTTAAGACAAAGATGAGTTTTGTAAACTAACCACTCGAAACCACCTCCTTGAGTCTGGTGGTGAGGGTATAACAGCTTTCACAAAGTAGTCATGTGCGTTGAATGCCACGTATAGATCACCTCCATTTTCTTCATGAAGCCTGAAATATCACATTTGTTTGCAGAGAGGGGAAGAGAGATTAGCCAATAGTAGAGTTTTGAGAGAATTCCTGCCTGAACCCCATTGTCTTTTACCATTTGGGAAAACTTCCAAAAACACTGGGGACTCTAGGGTTAGACCATCTACCAAAAAAGTCTCATTAACATCAAACCTGTTCCCATTTCCTGGGAGCCCAACCCTATTGTCTCATGTTCCTGCACCTCCTGCTCCCATTGGCAGTTAATATGTGGCCCATTCCATCATCATTCGATGTACTACAATAATGCCTCAAGTTGTTGACCTCAATATGTTTTTCCAGAACAAGTATTTTTCTTTCTACTTGTTGGATCTTCTGATCCTTCTCTTCTCAGTGTCTTTATAGCTTTGCAGCCAGTTCTATTTGAACTGTTTCACAAATTTTATTAATTTTTGTTAATCTAATGAGAAACATATGTTCGTTCTTGAAGTTGAAGGCCAAAAATCATATTGGTAGCCAACTTTTGCCAATAATCTCATGGTACCAAAGTTTTACTATATTAAAAACATCACTAATTTATATGAAAATCCATCTCAACAAATTACGTTAGAATTATTCAATTTTAGAATCTTTCGCATGAAATAACACTATTTCATAAGATGATGAAATCCCAAATCATTAATGACAAGCACACACAAAACTTTTATAAAGTTATCATTAGTGAAGCACATGACTGAAATCAACTTTGCATGAAGCTTATAAACTTTTCACATGTTTGAGAGCTTATAAACTCTATTTTAGAATCTTTCGCATGAAATAACACTATTTCATAAGATGATGAAATCCCAAATCATTAATGACAAGCACACACAAAACTTTTATAAAGTTATCATTAGTGAAGCACATGACTGAAATCAACTTTGCATGAAGCTTAAAAACTTTTCACATGTTTGAGAGCTTATAAACTCTATAAACTGCTTGACAAATTTTTTCAAGCTTATAAGATCTCAGCTCTTTAAAATGAAGCCCAACACATCTTTTTTATAAGATCTTTTAAGCTGTTTAATGTTAATATTCAATAATCTTAATATCCAATAGATAAACAAACACACAGTTTTATTAATATTTCATCTTTATCCTTCATATAATTGAAGTATTCCTCCCAATTCCAAACTATCTATTTTTTATGATTTTATATTCAAATGGTTTGATGGATTTTTCGATATTATTACAATTTAAGGAGCTTATTACGTCAAACACTCTAACATCTTATTTATACAATCACTTTAAAAGCTTATTTTAGAATATGATTGAGCATCTTTAAGCTGTTTTTAATATATAAGCTTAACCAAACAGCCTCAAACGGATATTATACACTAACTGTGAAGTATCACCGATAAACAACATAAATTTTTCCAAATTTCTCAATTCTAAACTGTGGGATGAGATGGGGATAATAGACTTGCAAGATTCTCAAAGAGATAATTACATAATGTAGCTCTAGTGACTCAATTGCATAATCTCATTGTTAGTATGTCCACTAAAAAAAGGAAAACAAAGTCTATTACCATGTATACCTTTTCCATAAAGTTGAATAGTCTGGTTTAACACGGGAAATTAAGTTTTATATGAGATTTGATCAATAAAATGTCAAAAGTTCACCAATTTCCAATTCTAATCTAGAAACTTTAAAAATAAAAAAACATCCCCCCCCCCCCCAAAACACACACACACACACACACACACACACACACACACACATATCTCATTGATTTGTTCATTTCATATCAATATGTAACTCATATTATTTGATAAAATAGATTAATTAGTTATGTCCCATAGAGAGTTCAGATAACTAGTTAGTGTCTATCTCACAATTTCTCAGTTTGTTTTCGCATTTGCCTCATATCAGTATATCCAAGTTACAGAAACACAAAGGAGGTAGTCCTTACGTAAATGCAAGGAATTTACTTTCACAATTTTCCCAGTTGTCCTCATGCCATGTAACTTCATTCTGCATTAAAGGGAATGCCAAAAATAAGTCTTGAACCGCACATTTATAATGTTGAAGGAATCTAAATAAAGTACAATCATGAAAGGATCTTTTTACAGTAGCATGAAATCATAAACTTTAAACACCATGACTTCAACCTATCAGGAAAACTTAATCATAGTCAACCTAAACTGGATTTGTGCACGGTGCCCTGATGAAAAATGCATACTTGGCATACGAGTTAATCAGCAGCAGAAAATAACTCTCCACATGTAAATAATGTGGTTCATTTCCCATTTTTGTTATAAATTCCACTACAACTACCTGCTCCACCTTTCCAAAGTATGACTATTTTGACACATGGCAATATCTACTGGCATATTGGTGGATGCTATAATGAGCGATTAAAAGGGATGCTGCATAATCCATGGCTGTAGAACTCTGCGAAACGAAATATGGTTCTTTCCCATTGTTTGCAGGAATCACTATATCAGCAGCTGCTCTTGACTGTTCCCCTTTCATGATTTTTTTATATGTTATGTATCAGTCTCTAAGGACAAGATGATTGAAGGTAGAGTAAGAGGAAAAGATATTTACATGCACATATTTCCTCGCTTTTCAGCTCAGACAATGTTAGGGCTCATTCTTACCAAAAAAGACATGCTTAAGCCTAGAAAACCTTCATGAGCCTGTGTGATACTAAAGCATTCAGAGAACAATATATATCAATTTAGGCTTAGAGGACTTGTCTTCCTATGCCATTGACAAAGCAAGATTAGCTACTTATCATGTTTAGTTCATGTTTGAGGAGAGTGCCTTGGTAAATTTTGAGAACTATATGTCTTGTTTGCCACTATATGGAGAGAAAGAATAATGGGAGAAAGTATTCACATAAATTGATATTAATTAGAACTTATCAGGAAGAAATCTAAGACATTCAATTTTAGGTGGAGAATATATTATAAAGTCTAGTACTTTTAACAGTAATGGTAAGAGAACCAAGAAATTCACATGCGTTGATATTAATCAGAACTTATCAAGAAGATATCTAGGACATTCAGTTTTAGGAAGAACTAAAATATTAGAAAGTCCAGTAGTTTTAACTGTAATGGTATGAGAACCACGAAACAAACTTGACACAGCCTCCCCAAGAGTAATTTCTTAATATAAAACTGAATTACAAATGTTTGGAATATTATGAATTGCTTTTATCCACCAAAAAGAGTGTTTGTACTCGACATTGAGAGAGTAAAATGAAGCTGATAACAGAAAAATCCTTGTCCAAAGAAAACGGACGTACACGAAACTAAAAAAAATTACCTTGCCAATGAAACTTTCTCTTGTGAAGACATGACGACTCTGTCTAAATTTTATCATCTCTGAGAAAAACCTAAAAAGGCCGTCCTTCTTGTCCTTTAACTGTCTCACCAAAATTTGGTTCCAACTTTACAAATTTATCATATATATATATATATATAAAGAAGAAAAGAACAAACTCTAAAAGTACTTACTTGTCCCCACTGGAAATGATTAAGGGCATTATCATGTCCATAGCTGTTATTATTTCCATAACGGGTATGACCATATTCATCCCCCATTAACATCATTGGGTTCCCTATTAACAGAGAGCCAAAAAAGTTGCTATTATTGATAGGTCGATAAGTTCCAATAAACATTTGACAGAAACTATTGGCACGTAACAGAAACGAGTCAGATTTGGATAAGCAGCTCTTATTTCCACCAGAAAAGCATGGTTGATGTATAAGAAGGAGCCATGATTGGTCATTGCAATGTGAGAGTGAGCAGGCATAAGCTCGAAGATCTCTATAAATTGACAGAAAGCACAAAGATTTTGCAGGATAACACAATTGAACGAATTTACTACTACAGATGGCTAAAGGAACACTTTTCAAACAGCAAAACTGGAAAGAATGCCTGCCAAAGAAAAATATGAAGAAAGTAACATAACAAACTATTATGGCGCCAACGTTAGGCTCTTCGACACTAAGCCTTCATATAACTAAAACTGAAAGGCTCGTATATAAGGTAAGCCTCCAACCATTTCAACAATTTTGATGCCAATATCCTAGTTTCAACCATAATCTTCCTTGTAACAAACACATTTAGGATGTTTCTTTCATCGCTCTTGCCAATCTATGGAGCTTCACTTTAACATAATAAGAAGAGGGGAACGTGAATAAAGGGATTTGGCAAAACATCTTTGCAAGTTCTTTTCTCATTGAGATCATGTATATAAGAACCTGAAGTAGGCCCGATGAAGGTACTAAAAACTAACTGGGGAGAAGATTCTTAATAAAATCAACTGCTGCAGCAAACAATTGCTCTCACACAGATAAACGTCCATTGCGGCGAATTCTAATGCAGGAACTTATGATTAAGCATAAAAATTGTTCTCGTCCCGAAAGAAATGGAGAGAACACAACTAGTGTTTGATACATCTTCATACATGGTTACCTGAGATATCATTAGTGCTACATGGAAGTTCTTCATTTGCCGCAAACGAAGGGCCTTAACATTTGCATCTGCAGTTTCTCCTGATATGAACAGCATAAAAGTATACACTATTATGTGCACAAAGACAGATCTGATTAACATTATAATTACAATAATTAACATTATTTCAAGTTTTCTCCGGAGAATCTTATCAGAATTTCTTCTTATGAGAATTTCCAAAGCTAATAAAGTAATACATATGCAATACAGAATATCAATAGGAGACAATGAATTTACACAAAAACAGAAAGTGCACTGACGCATCTTGAAAGGAGTTCCCAAATTGATACAGTAAAACATACATACATAATGTCAAATATTAGTGGGATGAAAAGATTACAGAGCTTTTTAACATATTAGAGTATTATCCTTAGAAAATTCTATTAAGAAGTTATCGAGTTTTTCAACATATTACTCTAAGAGCTTTAACAAAATGTTTACAAATTTTATAGAATAATTTTAATTACATAAGATCACTCCATCATAATTAGGTTATCCATTAAAATATCTAAATATATTTCATTCAAAACATCATTTTATGAATATCCAACTAGTAAATTGCAATTTTATTTATTGTTCACTCTTTGTTATTCACTTGTGACTTTGATCATGTAGCATTGTTCTTTAAACAAAAAGACTTGCTGTCAAACAACTTTTGTTTTTATATAGTATACCATGAATGTTAATTTGTATATCTTGTTTTATTTTTGAACTGTTACATATGAATTAGCAATACCGAAATATTGATTTAGTTTTCTGAATTATTTCATAAATTGTGATGTCTAAATAGATAATTCAGTCAATAATGATATTTCTACACTATCGAGTTCTCTTCTACAATTGACATTAGTAATACTCATTAAAAGTTCAGTGATCATCTCCAAAATGTATTACATATATTTATGTATAGTTTTGACTAAGTATTAGCTAAAATATGTTGCTGAAATAAAACTTCTGTTTCATCCTGTTCATTTAAGTTTCTTAAGATTAGAATTCTTCAATGTAGGATAAATACAAAGACGGTAATATAGATTAATATCTTAATTTATAATTAATAGTTGAAATTATTAGCCGGTAAACTAATTTGATTCTAGACCAATGATATTATTTCTCAATGAATACTGTAGAAATAATGATATTTTAAGTGTATCAATATTTTCTTCCGCTAAAGATATGGTATCACAAGAATCAAAAAGTAGATTATAGAATAAAATTCTCTTTTTATTATCTGTTTGTGCGCTTGTAATGTCTCCAAAATACACACTTATCATATCTATGCATATGCATGCGCACACATACATGTGTTTGAGTGTGTGAATAAGAAAAAGTTTACAACATCTCAAAATAATGTAATTGCATGAATTTTTGTACAACTTAAACATCAATGAAATAGTACTTTCACCAAGCTTGTTGAACATATACAAGTTGGATTTTTAACCCATATACAGGATACATTTATCATTCATGTTGACAATACTCCTACATATCAAGATCATGAATAATGAAATATAATAATTATAAGTTACTACATATCAAGATCATGATTAATGAAAATAATAATTATAAGTTACTTATAATGATTATTATGTTGTCAATTTTTGTAAGTATTGGTTGTAATCTTTATATTAATAGATTTGAAATTCGTTTAAATCCTTGTTTTAGAAAATTAGAAACAGTTTCTCCATCCAACTTGTAAAATATTAAGTTTCTTATACTATATTTGTTCTTTAAACTTCCTAATTTAATATGTCAATAATGCACATAGTCATGCGTTTGTTTATTACCAGGATGCACAGAGTTGTAAATTCTAAAAGAAAGAAAAAGAAAACTAAAATCATGAGGATAATGGCTGTGGAAATATAGAAATTCCCTAAAACCAACTTGAAGAAGTGCAATAGTAGTTAAAGCATCATGTGGTAAGATCAAGTGGATCATTAAAGCACTATAACAAGGAAATGTGACACTAGAATCCGAGAATCTAGCACTAGTTCAAAAGTAAGATATGTTGAACTCAGATCTACCTTCAAAACCACAGTTCCAACTAAAATTGTCATTGCTTCCATCATTTCCACCTTCTCCATTGTTATCATTGTGCTAAAGTTTCAACAGGAAGAAGAGACGATAAATATGGAGCTAATACTGGAATTAGCCAAATCGAGGTGGAAATTGTAATACATGACATACCTTAAAATTGTATGAAACAAGATCATAAAGTGTAAATCCATCATGTGCAATTACAAAATTGATACCATGACATGGCTTGCGTTTATTGACCTACAGAGAAAGAGATTCTTGAATGGTTATTCGACTACAATTAAAGAAAGTTTCAACATATTGCATTAATTTATTACGAACAAACTTAAACTTACTCCTTACAAAGAGAATTCACTCTGCTTACTCTTGAAAAAGAAATAGCCGTACTATGAGGTGGGTCAAAAATTTATATTTCTATATACAAACCTAAAAAACTGAAAGAATTGTGTCATGCTATACATGTGCCAAAAATTAGTATTAGAAAGTGACATTAGTTAAAATGTCAGAAAATGTATCCTATAAGTATGTTTTCCTATTATAAAAAGTTATGCAAGCCTTTATTTAAAGAAAATAAAAAAAACTAATAGAATGCTAAAGATCATGGTTAAAGCAATAAGATATTATAATACTTACGATAGTCTGAATCCTATAAGTATTTGTTTCCTGTTACGAACAATATGTATGCCTTTATCAAAAAGAAAAAGGAAAAAAAAAAGGAAAACTCATAGATTACCTAAAAAATTAGCATCTTTTGAAAAGATATATCTAATAAGAGCAGTAAAACAATATAATGGTATGGTCACAATTAAGGAACATGGACTCCAATACTAAAAATATATTTGCTTAGAACATTGCATATGATTTGAAGGTCATAAAAAGTTACGATTCATTTGTTTTAGGACTTAGGAAATGCCATTATTTGAGGTAGAATTTTAATCACTTAACGAACTTGAAGTTCATTAATATAATTTGTGAATCTTATGTTATGGAAAAGTTGTAATGTCATTCAAATATAGCCTGAAAACTTTACAATTTTCAGCAAAATGCAGGTCTGATCAGAACATTCTAACATTGTTCATAATAAGTGACATAATAAAATTTTATTCAAGTAACTGGTATGGTTTTAGCTTATTCCCACAGACCTTTCACTTATTATATCTGAGTAAGTTATTGCAATATGAGATCATAACTTACAAAAGATTATAGCGACATGTGTAACAAGGACTTTAAATGGAGTATGTATAGAGTATGTTGTACGTTACCTTTGTCTTTTACATAGTATTTTTTGGAAAAACCTATGAGCCTAATTAATCTCATCAATTGGTTATTTTCTTTAGTGGATGGCTAGGAGTGAAGACATCATATTGTAAGTCATATGTTTCAAACCAACCACATATATTACTGCAACCTAGTGAAATCATCAACATAATAGAACAAAATAATAGGACATGCAATATTACAGATTGTAAACATTTTGTTGACAATTAATAACCTATCTATATATATATATATATTATAATTTATATATATAATATAATATTATATATTATAATTTATATATATAATATAATATATATAATATTATAATATATATATAATATAATATAATAGATATGTGGAGGAAGAAAGTGAAATGGGCTCAAAACCCAAAAAAAAAAAAATAAAGCACACCCAACTTAATGTGTGCAAAATTAGTGCAAACTTGCGAGTCCTTGTGAAGTGACAAGTGATTTATGGTCCTTTGGTTTGGTTTGTGTAACCAAGTTCGCTAATGCCATATGGAGTGATTTTTTTGTTTCTGGAACCTTTCTTGGAGATAATAATAGGGGAAAGCATAAATAACAAAGAACTTGGGATGCAGCTTCTCCTAACCTTTTCCTTTTGATTCTTATTAAGGAGATGGATACTTGGGTTTTGAAAGAAACCTGCCCTACTGAATGAAAATGAAATAAATTTTGCACTCTCTTCTCTTTGGACTATGTAATACTTTCCTCAATTCTATGGATGGACCTCCTGGTGCCACTTTAGTGAAATATTTACAATTTACAATAAGATGCTGCAAAATTCATTTAATACACAAAAAAGATAATAGCAACACTAGATAAAGTAGTAGAGATTAACAATCAGAGGCAGACTAGACATTTACTCACAGTGTATCCTCAGCCCGGTCAGGAATTACATGACTGATCCAAAGGGCATAACCACCATCACAAGATCATTTAATATGGATGACAAGAGCATGCATATTTCCTAAGCATGAAACAAATAAACCTTACTCGGTAAAGGTCAGCAGAACCAGCAATCCTAGTTGCAAAACCTCCTTTCATACCAGTGTCGCCCTAAGTTTAAGTCAAATCCAAAACATATGAGAATGGTAAGAAAAATCATTATAATGACATTAAAACATTAATTGACTTTTTTATCTCATATAATTCCTAATTGATCAGTAAAATATGAGAGACCAAAATGAAAACTTCAAACCTCGGTTTTAGACATAATTGGGGTGGCAATAACTATACGAAATCTATCTAAGTTCATTAAGTAGGCAAATAAATCACATAATATGCACGACAAGCACCACTCTGAGCTAAGGATTGCATTGAGGCTTAGTGATCTTGCATCAATACCATTCCCTTGTACAGATTATAAATAGAACAAATTGTTAAGGACTCTGAACATGAACATCCAGTATAAACAAGATTGGCAAACATTATGCTACATAGAGAAGATACATGCCACATGCTGTCTTAAAAAGATGAGCAAACATGATGCTAAAAGTTTCAACCAATCAAGCCCCGTAGACTATGGCATAGACATCACATATATACCGAACACCTTGAACTCACCAATTCCAAAACACTTATCTTCCTAAAAAATTGTTTTGGCAAGTTCTTCCCAAGGATAAGCATCCGTATTCCATCGACTAAAAAAGATGTGCTCTATGAAACGTCCAGTATAAAATAGAAAAAACAGCTACTAATATAGAGAAGATACATGCCACATGTTGTCTTAAAAACAATAAGATTGGCTGACATGATGCTAAAAGCTTCTACTAATCAAGCCCAGCAGACTATGGCATAGCCATCACACATTCCGAAAACCCTGAACTCACCATCCAAACCACAACATTCTTGTAGAAAATTATTTTGGCAAGTTTTTCTGGAGGACAAGCATCCGTAGACTGCCAAGAATGTTATGCTAAACTCCCTACCCAACATACAACGCAATAACAAACACAATGGCTATGTTTCGAGTTTTTTTCAGGTTTATGTCTTTTGTCATATGCCTTAAGCTTGATTTTATGGATTCTAACTTGATTTTAGGATCCAATTTTATCATGTTTACCAACTTAGCCTTGTTGTATTTGTATAAACATGTACTTAATGCTTAAATGAAATACACGGAAAATATCAATTCTTAATCTCTGGTACTTTTGTAAATTAAGCTCTCACAAATAACAATAGTTTTTAACATTTATCTTGTGAGTGTATATTTACCAAGATACATAAATATGTAGAATGTTTCATTTAGTGCTCATAATCTTATGTTAAAAATTTGATAGTTCCCCTCAATTGATATTAAGATAATAATAACAATGACGATTGGACAATTAGACTTATTCTCATTGATATCATATTATATATGTCTAAAATGAGATCAACGAATGCTTGGTTTATATATTTCTTCTATGGTCTTTATACAATAGATAAGAAATAAGAACTTAAATTGGTATTATCATATTTTAATAACGTGTTTTAAAATAAATTCTTATTTTATACATTTTAATGTTTATGTATATTATTGCAATTTATTTGCGGGAAAATTATTTTTTTAGTCCTAGAACTATGTCATTTTCTTACTAAGCCCTTTAAGTTTCAAAATTGATGAAATTTAGATGAAATTTAGTCCTCCGGTGGTTGGAATTTGATTTTTGGTCCGAGAAAATAACATGTCATGCCAACTGAATAATTTTTTGGGTTTTCTAATCCTACGTGGCTTTAGACATGAGTTGGAAGACATGTTGGTTATAATTATATTATATGTATAATTTATTAATTATTATTAAAAAAAAATATAACCCCCACACCCCCCCCACCCCAGCACGATCCTTCCCCCAGCCGCTTACCCTCCTCGCAACCCCCATGCCTCGCCCACAGAGGTGGGTAAAGGCGATGTTGTTGCCCCCCATCTGGGCAACGCCAGGGCGATCGCCCAGAGGTTGAGGGCAAGGGTCGCCCTCTGCTGTTGCCCAAGGGCGAAAGGTGTTGCCTACCCAGAAATAGTGAGGAGGGCAGCAGCCCCTCCTTTGTGGCGGTGGAGGCATTGCAGTTGCCCTTCACTCCGCCGCCGAACCAATTTACAAAGAGAAGACTTAATTATATTTAATTAAAAGTAATTAAAAGAAAATTAAGAAAGTATTTTAAAAAGTTAAGGAAATGATTTACTTTTTCAAATTAATAAATAATATAAAAAAGCATTTAATATTGTTATAATAATTACCTAGTCAGTGTTATGCTTATGTGGCTGTACATGTGGCTAACACGTGGATAAATGGCCGGACACCTAAGCAAAAAATGACATGCTTTCCGACAAAAATTCATAATTGGTCGGAAAACTACATACAAAACCCTTAATCGGGTTAGATTTCATCAATTTTAAAAATTAAAGGACTTAATATAAACATGACATAGTTATTGGACTAAAATTAATATTAAAATGACTAAAAAAATAATTTTCCCTTAATTTATTATATATTTCCATTCAAAATAAGAACCTTCTCCACACAAATATATACGCTAAGAACTATCGAGTTCTTTTCATAATTTATTGATATTTTTAATTTAACAAATATATAACTAATACCAAGTTATGTGTAAATATTTAAATAGTTTTATGCATATTTTCTACATCTTTACCAGTTGACAGTTATAGTACTATTAAACTAATATTAATATATATTAATGATATTATGAACATATATATTCCCAACATTAATGTACATAGGCATTGATTAGACATATTCAATTTACTGTTATATATGTCTAGTTTTATATTAACTATGGACTGTTTTATATTTTTAAGTTATGTCGTCAATTCCGAAAAATTAGGAATATATTTTTATTAGATCCTAAGTAATATTTCTTTTGTCAATCTAATGAAATCAACGGCACCTTTATAAATCTTCTAACGTCATCTCGGTACTTTCCGTTCCACTCAGCCCACCTGTAAGCCAAAGAAATCCACTTAGTTATGTTTCTGTTGATTATGTACTAATTTCAAGCCAAATAAACAAAAAGAAATAATTATAGAAGTTACCGATCCCAATTTGGAAATTTTCCAACAAGATATAGGCCTCCACAATCCCAAGGTTCTGCAATGATCTTACACCTTGACAGGATGCTGTCTTTGGCAATTGCCTGCACCATTTAAGCACTGAACACCACGCCACACATGTAGAAGAATAAAAGACAGTAACTTCTTGTTTGTATGAATTGTATTAAATGTCAAAACAACAGTATTGTTTTGAAGGGATCATTCCTTTTCCTTGGTATTCGGAGAAGTAAATTAAAACTAAATTAAAAATGAAGCAAATCCAAAAAGGATAAGGAAGCTAGTTACCAGCATTGCATCAATCATAAACACATTAATACAACAGCTCTGTGGAATATCGTTGTAGTAAATTAGAATACAGAACAATAAGACAACTGGCAGTCATGATGGACAGAGAATGTCAAAATCCTTAGAAATGTTCTAATCTTAATTTTGTTTGAAATAATCACACAAGAGGAACCAACTCAACTAAATCCATCAGCAACTTTTTCCCATCATCATGTGTTTTTAAAGTACACAAATGAGATATAAAGTCCAGCAAGAATAAGGTGACAAAAATGAGAACTTCACAGCTCAGTATTCTCTAAAATCAATGTATGTGCACTGGTGCATAAACAGAATAAACCACCAGAACCATATTAAAGCACCAATACTCTGAACACTCTGTATTGACTTGACAAGATACTCTGAACACTTTGGAGCACAGTGAGTTATATGAATTTATGCTTTAAGCACCAACTTTTCAGGAGCCAACTGTCCAACTTCTTGCCCCCATCTGAAGCAAGCATGTAACTAATTTTCAGGACTACGCATACATATATTTATATATGCATTTTACAAATTTAATTTTCACACAGTAGCAGTGTATTCCTCAGTAATCATAACCAACTACTATTGCATGAAATGAAATTGATGGTAGCTAATGGCAATTTAATGTTTTGGGGGATTGAAAAGGTCAAATGTTGGAGATTAGGCATGCCATTGGTGAGATCTTGGCGGCACCAAGAAGAACTCTTTCATTTGATCTTGCAACCAATTGGGACCAAATCAACCCAAATTGACATAATTAAAAATGTCCCTAATTTCACTGCAAAAGGAGAATGCATCGATATGCTTACTGTGGGTTTACATAACATGGTAATAGCAAATGAGAGTCGGGACATGAGTGATCACGGTCACATAGTTGTTACAAGCAGTATGACATACAGAAAATGGTTAAGGAGTACATCATTGAATAAGAACCTAGAACCCCATGCACAAAATCAAAGTTTAGACCTCCGAGTCCCAGGAATTTGTTTACAGAGTAGGCTTAATCTTATCTCGATCTGTAAGAATGTAGACAGGAATCAAGAGGAAAGAGGAAATGGAGGTTCTGTTGGAGACCATCTTACTCATGTTCATTTTGGTAGAAACCAACATACGGAGATTGTGAAGGAGACCCTAATTGGACTTATGGGATTCTAATTTGTTAATAAAGAATCCTTCCAGATGGAGGAAAGGGAAATGGAGGTTCTGTTGGAGACCATCTTACTCATATTTATTTTGGTAGAAAACCAACACGGAGATTGTGAAGGAGACCCTGACTAGAATATTATAGGATTCCAATTTGTTAATAAAGAATCCTTCCAAATAGATATGTGAGAACTAGGAGGATAAAGTTAGCCCATACCAGGGAGACGGTGGGAGATAGGGGTCTTAAAGAGCCAACTTCAAGCCGAGCTTGGGAAAATTTCAAGGCTCGAGCTTAAACCAAATTTTGAGCTAAGGCTAGAGCTTGAGCTTGAAAAGTTTATTTCTTAATGCTCAAGCTTGAGCTCATTTAGTAAAAGAAAAAAATGGAATTTCAAATTAATAAGATGAATAAGTTCTAAAATGCAACTGTCTTCAGAATATTTACTAAACATAAAGAGAAATACAGAGTAACATCTCAAAGAGGTGCTTAATTAGATCGGAAGTAAAAAATAATTGAGAAAAGAACTAAAATTTAAAAGTATGATGATAGCAGTTTAAAGTTTTATTTTCATTAATTATAAAAAACTATAAAAGAATTTTAAAACCAATAATAGTCTGTATCATTTGTAGGCATATATGGTACATACAGAGAAAAACCGAGTAACATCTTAATACCATAAGAACTTGAAAGAAATAATTAGAAGGGAAGGGCAAATATAAATCAAGGAGTTTATGCTTAACATGTTCCCGACCAGCTGTCCATGACACATTAAGCAATGCTGTTAAAACTTCAAGCAGAGGGTGCCGTGTCTTACCTTGACCAATGGGGGAGCACTGAGTGGAGAACCATCAGTTCCTCGACAAAGCACACTAGCAAGGTCAAAACGGAACCCATCCACATGATACTCTACAACCCTTCAGGTAGAATGATAATTGAGAAGTGTGAAAAATCAATTAATAAACAACTTAAGGTGCATAAACTAAACATCCTCTACAAATAGGTAACATATTCACCGGGATATTTAATGAAACAAAAATCAATAGAAAGAAAACCCAAAAGAATGATCATAACCACCTAAACACGAAATCTATATGGAACTCAATAACTGAAGCATAGAATGTTCCAAATTCGTCAAAGATATACAAATGACCGACCATCAAAAGACAAGTCGAATAATACAACTCTATACCACTCGGCAACTGTGTCTGGGTTGAAGGTTTGACATTGTACATCTTCTGAAGAATTCAAGTATGAACAAGACCATGAAAATTAGTCCATCAGGAAATGTTAAGTCACTAATTCAATTAAATTTCATACTGATCAATAATTAGAATATTAGGACCCATGTTTTTACATTCATAACAATTACAAGCTCATTATATAATGTATATGATACCTATGAAACTATTGAACAATGCAACCTGTTTGTACATGGACATCTATTTTTTGTTATTTCTTTATTTATTTTTGTGGATTAATTGACCTCGATTAGAATTATCAAAGAAAATAGTACAGATGGCATTTACTTGGGAAACCTTGCACTCAAGAAACACAAAATAGTGATATTGAAGCATTTTAATAATTTAAATGATAATCTAACACGGAGGCATTTTCATGTATCTTTATTGCGTTTGGTTGTAACATAAGACACCTTCCAAGAAAATTTCAGGATTATTAAAAGGAATAAGGATATACCAGTGCCTCAAGCTGTCAAGTATTAATTCCATGACGACAGGATGGTTACAATTCAATGTATTACCTAGACAACAAGATTAAATATCAGAGCAATAAACATAATCATATATTATACTAGACACCTTTGCATCCATCATAAACAGTCACCATGACCTGTAGACTAGAAATAGTGACTTCAGAAAAATAAGAGGCAAAAACTTACAATATAATGCATGTAGGCCCTCAATCTTCCCCCAGAGATGGTTAAGCAATCACATCTATTTGCTAATTATGCAGAACAACTTTAGCATGAACAAAAGATTATTTTTCCAATACCAACCTCTGTGTGGAACTACTTAAGCCCTTAGTACAGGAAAAGGCTCGTTTACTATTTATCTTCTTGCACGCCATACCTTATTATACATTGGTTTCTCTTGAAGATTTTACCATTATTTGCCAATACAACCTGTGCCTGAAACTACTTGAGCCCTGAGTACAGGTAAAGGCTCTTTTACTACTAATCCTCCAACATTTCTTCCTCATTATACATTTGTTTCTCTTGAAGAGACACTATCATAATCTTAAAAAATTTATTCATACTAATAAAACATGTGCGTGTTGCACTAGTTACAAAGAATACATACCTGAAAATGTTTATGTTTTGCCAATACCAACCTCTGCGTCGAAATACTTATGCCCTTAGTACAAGTAAAGTCTCACTTTACTATATATCATCTTGCATTTCATCCTTATTATATTGGTTTCTCTTGAAGATTCGATCATTATTGGCCAATACAAACTTCTACATGGACTACTTGAGCCCTCAATACAGGTAAAGACTCTTTTACTATTTATCCTCCGACATTTCTTCCTCGTCATACATTTGCTTCAAAATGGAGAATATATAGTCAAATTTTCATAAGTACAGACAAACTATGAACAGAAATTCATATATATGTTTGACATTATATCTTTACTTAGAATATATTTTCTTGACTCGAATAGTATTTTTCTTGGATAGTTACATTTTTTCATTTCTAATTGCTCTATGCATTTCTTAAATATATTCATTTATCTTCATGATTGCCCTGAAAAACAGTGACCAAACAAATGCAATTCTTAAATATTGATTCATATTTTGAAGAAAACAATCTCTTTTGTTTGTTTAGAGGCACCCAATACTATATGTCTATGGACATGTCATAATATTTTTCTGTTTTATACTTTAGATCATTTATTTGACCTAATCAAATAGTCATTACAACAAATGAAAAATTAATCTCAACTCCATCTATAATGTAACTTTGGGTTTTGATACTGCTACATGTTATGATATCTCGTCATAAGAACAAATGAAGCTATTTAAATATAAATATTTAATAGCTTATATGCTGTAATATAATCAGTAATATAGAAAATTTGTTTTTACAAAATCATCACAGTACAATTGCACTTAATAGTATTATGAATCAAGTAGATAAAAAAGACAAAATATTGACTAGAGCAATTTAATATAATGAGCTAGATCAATTTTTGTGAAGTTCATTATTCCAAATTATATATAACAAACAAAAATTATCATACTAAGACAAATAGCATACCATCGCAATGAGCAAAACATCCGTGATGGTAGCATAAGTTAAATCATATGCATATAAAAATGTAATAACTAGAGATGCCAAATAGTACAATAGATGCCAAATATAAAAATGTAATAACTGTAGATGCCAAAAACACCTAAAATCTTCGCTTCTCAATTTCTTGACTGAATAGTCTTCAAAACTAATACATTAAATAGCCGCACGAACTTTTCTGCTCCTTTTGGAAAGGTCGGAGCTTTGTCCTACAGACTGCACTCCAAAGAAACAATTTTGAGGATGGCACATCTTTGAAAGAGATGAAACTAGCCTAGCAAAGTGGGCTGAAAATGTTAAACAAGTAGCAACCTATAGCTATAGAAGGGGCCTCAACTAGGCAATGGAGGTAAAACAAATTCAACACAAGAATTTGTTATAGCTCCTAATATTTCACCTATATATCGACTTAAATATAAGAAGGAATCTGTAGGACCTATTCTATCCCCAGCATCTTCAGTGTGGTAGGTCTTTTCCAATCAGTGCTGGTTAGCAACAAAGGGAGTTACTTGACTGGTAATATGGTCCATTAACACTGCAACTAACCCTATCATGAACCGATCAAGCATACAAAGTTAAGTTGTCCTTTCAGGCAGGAGAGAATATTGCAACAAATTGTTGGTACATTCCATGTTAAACCAATAAACAATCAGCTGATTCACTGGATCACCAAGTACAATGAGAGTAAAGTACATCTAACGAGCTTGGAGCACATTATGCACTCTAAGTTAATGGAGCATCCAAGAATCGCTTGCATCCCTCTCTATACTAGAACCAGAATAAGCTGTGCACTTTTACTTTCTCGCTGAGAATATACATGTAAATATACTGTGGTTTCATTAATGTAAGAAGTAAAGTTCACTGAATCGTGTTTGATAGACACAACTTGTTTAAGATGTTTTTAGCTAACAGAATAGTTCCATAATTTAATCAAAATTCTAATACTTAGCAAACAATCAGATAAAAATTGCTACGAAATCAAAACTTAATCCAGACAGAAATATATCAGAAATATGCACTTTAAAAATGAAATAAATAGCATCGTATGTACGAAATCGAATGAAGTATAATGAGATTGAAATTACCACAACCAGAGAAGTTCAACAACTGGCCGTTTTGGTTTAAATCTATCATGTAATAGACCTACAAAACATGTATGATATTACTATGTCAATTGAAATTATAAGAAAGCAGATTCCATCAAATCATCAACAGATACTACAAGGAAGAATGTTCACAATGCTATTCATGACATTAGCACACTTTTTGAGTAATTTTTGAGGTAGACTTGCAATTAATGTAAACAAAGACTCAAATATCACCATCTAAATTGAGAGATCATAAACACTAGCAATGTCACTAACAATATTACCACACTCTATGTGTGTGCTTAAATATTTAAAGTGCAAAATTAAAAAGCTAATTAAATTTTGTATATGAAAATAAAAATATTTATTAATTTTTGTATATGAAATTAAGTAATTCTTAACTATTTTAATGTATTTATTGAGTTACAATGATTGAAAAGCAGAATAATTTAAAATAAATATGATTGAAATTTAAAAAAAAGAACAAAGTAATGAAACTAGTAGAACATATAAAGAGATAACAACGTTAGGTAATAAGTGAGATGAGAGGGAAGAGGAAAACATTAGAATCCCAAATTCCTAGCATGGTATTAATATGTTATCCCCTCTAATTGGGGCATCATAGATTTGCTCAGATTGATAAATTCACTAACTTCTCCACATTAATGGAATACCAAACTTTAGTGGTTGCTAAATGGTCATGAATGACAATTGCTTAAACCATTTCAGCAGTTTAATTGGAGTCAGTTCAGAAGTGGAAGTGATGCGCATGTATACCTTATGTGTAACATTTTGAGCAGTAAATATTATCCAACGAGCAAGTAAAAAAAAGTAAATAAAACCTACTATAGTACCAAATAATTTGAAGCATGAATTTCTTTAGAAGCATTTGTAGAGTCAAACCAACCAACATGCGATATGTATGGGTCATTTACTACAATAATTTGAAGCATGAATTTCTATAGAGGAATTTGTAACCTCAAACCAATGAACACGTCATATGATAAATTAAGGATCATACACTGCATAGGGGAAAGAGAAGCCAATAGATAAAACCAATTAACTCTTTTGCTTATTATAGAACTGCAATTATCACCTTGTTGTCTATGCCACGAAATGAAGTAGTATATGGATTTTCGTCATCAGCCTCATTTGTATGATTATAAACAACATCCAAAATGACCTGGAAAACATAGTGCCATAAGCCAGATCAAGAACCTTAATTTTACTGTTAGCCATTCAATAACATTTTTGGACTGCTACCACAAAATATAAAGAGAATACCTCAATTCCAGCATTGTGCAATGCCTTAACCATTTCTTTAAATTCACGAGAAGCATTAAGTGGTCCTCCTCCATTACTCGCATACCGACTCATAGGTGCAAAGAAATTGATAGTAGAATAACCCCATGTATTGATCTTGCATAAAATCACAGTTCATGAGAATTAGTTATTAATTATCCAAAAGCACTGCAGAAACCAAATAATATATAGCGGCTCATTGTAAACAAGCATGATCAGAAAGCAGGACCCCATTCGATAAAATGATATCTCATAGGAAGAACACTTCAAAGACTTAAATTTAAAACAAGATGCAACTTGACAAAATCTAGAAGACCCTGGAGTTGGCCATATACTTCGACTCACAGCACAGCCCGACACAACTGACAAGATGCTGGAGTTGGACCTGTACTCTGACTCACAAAACAAATCCACTAAACAAAGAACATAGCACGGTGAACTAGACAACATACAATCCGAAATATAAAATAGTATGTAAATGACCTAAAATAAAATATCGCCATGTAAGCTAACACAAAAAGGTCTGGCAGTTTCAGAGACTTATGCCAAGAACAATATTCAAGACATAATGCTCGCCAACAAGACTCTAACATGTGATCATATATTTCATCAAGAGATGACTAACACACAAACTCTCACGATACAAAGGTGCATGTTTCTGGGTGCTCACCGACAACAAAATTCATGTTCCTTCCTGTCTGATTAGCATTTTCATATCTTTGTCTATGTAGAAGAAAGCATCTAAACAGTTTGCTGAAAGGTTTCTTTGCCACTCTTTGTTATTCTGATAGGTTGGATCAAATCTTAGCCTTTCATACTCCCTGACAAAACTAGCTTCCATTAATAATCAGACATTCTTCTAGTCAAACCTTGTTTGGCAGCCCGCAGAATATTATGGGATTTCACTCAACTTTTTTCAGGATCATCTAAGATCAAGATACATTATTGCACAACTAGGCAGTCCCATGAAATATAGTCAAGAATTTAAAGACGATATATATCCCTAGCTCCCATGTTCGAACCCATATGAGTCTGCTAATCAAGAATAAAAAGCCACACATATAGCATTGGGTAGCCCCAAAACTTTGCAGGGCACAGAAAACCTCCGTCATATGCAAATTGAAGTCTTCTGTTGACTCTCAGACAAAGATAACCCTGTTCAATAAAATGATTACAGGGAACAGAAAATTTTTACTTACCATGTGATCTCTTGGATTTGGACGCCGTTGGAATTCCATTTCATCAAACTCAAACACGGGCAAAAGTTCAACTGCATTAATACCCAGCTCCAAGAGATGTGGTATCTTCACAGGAGTTGTATTCGAAAGGTAAATATGAGACCCTATCAGAGACATTTCACTCAAGTACAACACACAACTAAACAAGACATTAATACCCGAGCAGGCTTTAAGTATATCATTTTTCCACAGAAAAACATCCAACATGAAGAAAGATAAATGAAAATTCTTAATATATTCCCCGAACCCATAGCATACAGCACATGACAAACATCTGTATGAACATATTGATATGATACTCTGCTTTAAGTAAATCATAGTTCCACAGATAAACATCCTACAAGGGGAAAGATGGATGGAAATATTCTAACAATCAAAAGTAATTTAAGAATTAAATACCCAACTTCCAACTTCTCTGTGTGGGAGTGTTTGTGAGCGCTTTTCAGAAAGTACTTTTGAAGTATTTGGTATGCCAACTTCTGCTTCTATAGCAACTAAAAAAAGTGCTTTTAAGCCAAAAGCTAGAAACAACTCCCAAGGTGCTTCTAGTTGCTTTTGTTTTTTCAAATAAATCCAACTTTATTTTCTACTACTATACCCTTAGGCCACATTTACTTTAGGTGATGTGATTAAAATGAAATATATTAAATTGTGATTACTATCATGAAAAAATCACATAATATATCAGGCTTGAAGCACTAATCACGAACTGATCAAAAATAAAATAAACAAAAAATAAAGGGTGATTAGCCATGATATCATGGCTAATCACCCAAAGTATAGGTGGCCTTATTATAATAATCTTGATTACACATTACTAATTTTCAATTTATTTTTAAAATTGTATATTTAAAGTTGATATTGGAGTTTTCAAATAATTTAAATAAATTAATAATAATCAAATTTACACTTTCACGTATTTAATATTTTAAAATTTTTATATTTTATTTGCTATATCATCTAATTATATTATTTCATTCACATATTATTATTTGATCAATTAATAATTTTTTTTTTGTTGCAATCATGCAAGTTTAATCGTTATGTATAAATCAACAATTATATTAAGGATTATTAAATTAAACATATATTTTCTAATTTTTTTTAAAAAATAAATATGAAATATAATAATCTAAATAAAATTTATTATTTTTTGTGGAAAAATAATTATTATTGAAAAATAACAAGTGAAATAATAAACAAAAAATAGTATCGTTTTAACAAATAGAGACAAAATGGTCCTAAATCAATTAAGTTTTTTTAAAAGTGATTTTTCTCCAAACACTATCCAATTTAACTTTTATGTGCTGTTCACTTTTTTCACAAGCAATACTCACTTTTGATTATGCTACAATTTTTAACTTTCTCTACAAAAACCACTTGTCTAAAAGTAGAAGTTTTTGCAAATACTCCATGTGTCTTGCATGCACTCATACGGACAAATAGAAAGAGAAAAAAAAAAGTCTAGATCATTGATTGAACAAAATTATTAGCAACTTCATCAATTCCTTAATCCCAAATCACGGACAACTATCTCGATTACATTGAAGGCTATTAGAGAATAGATGGTTTCTTAGGGTTTAAGATAGCAATGTTTGGTAGGTGGATCACTTACTTGACATTATCCTTTTGATCCATCTCTATATAATAGACTACTAGAGAATGAACATCTTCAATAATACACAACATACTTTCAGACAAGGTATCAAGATGGTTGAGAGGAAAATAAATATATCATTATACATTTATTTAGTATAAAAAAGAGAGAAAGAATGAGAGAAACAGGGCATGAGCCTAAGTGCTTTACTCTGCAAGTAGCCCCCACCTAAGACCTCCGACACTACCCACCGCCAACCCTCCCTGTCGTCAACCCACCGTTGCTGACAAGCACGCACGAATGCACGCTGCGCATACCACTGGCGTTTCTGCCACATGGGACCGCCAACAACCATCTCCATACAAC
Source organism: Sesamum angolense (assembly GCA_034509725.1). Lineage (NCBI taxonomy): Eukaryota > Viridiplantae > Streptophyta > Magnoliopsida > Lamiales > Pedaliaceae > Sesamum > Sesamum angolense. Next base: position 1,518,409 of record JACGWL010000012.1, read on the forward strand.
GATCGCTATCGCTGCACCTCCGATCTCTACCCTTTTTGAACTTGTGTTGAGTCGTTCCTTTTATTCTTGCCTTATTATATGGTCGGGGTATTTCTCAATCTAAATGATCCACCAAATTGGAGTTTTATCAGAATGAGTTTGGCATTTCTAATTTAATCTTTTGTCCCAGACCTTAATTTCTTTGCTACCTGTCTATCTCCCCTTCACAATGGCATCCAACTTCTCGGAGCGCTTGCTACTTCGTTTCTGTGTATTCATCATGGCGTCCATTCTTAAAAGTGCTTTGGGTACTATGATTCAATTGAACACTATATTTATGAGGCTACTCTAAAGCCTGATTTGGTTACATGAAGGCTTGAGGACAATGAAAAACTTCTACAGAACTCAGCTATCTCTATCTCTGCTATCCCTATTATCACGCCATTTCCAGGTGCTTTTATTCGTATCTCATACTAAATATTGGATATTGGATGATAGCTTCCGGTGAATAACCCATATCACTAGTAATATATCCCTTTCTTAACACACTCTGATTCTGATATTTTATCATACTCTCTGGTCTGGTTTGGATATCATACAACCTACTACTTGTCTTATAAACTTACCAATCTCACAAATGCCCAGTCACCTTCTTTCCTTCATATTCTTTCTTTTAGGATTTGCAAACAAGGAGAAATATTATGGTGGTGGCATGAACGTGATGGTCTCCATTACTTAGACATATCTACTACACTAGTTTGACTCTTGGCCACATCAAGTATATGCCCGCCATCATCACACCCTATCCGCCACATCAGATGTCACTGCCCCTCCCCTCCTGAGCTCTCAACAGCAACTACTGACCTTTGCGATAGCCGTTCAGAAGGTAAATGGCCTTGTACTACTCATCCTATTGCTAATGGTTTCTCTTTTAACAATCTTAACCCTATGTTTCGCACTTTTATTGTTTTCCTTCCCTCGATATCCATTCCCAAGTCTTATCAGGAGGCACTTTAGCATCATAAATGAAAATGCTATGGATAAAGAGATGTATGCCCTAATCTCCTCCGGATCTTGGGAATTTATATGTGCTCCTAATGCTGATGTTATGGTTTGTCAGTGGGTGTTGACCCTTAAACATTGGGTTGATGGCAATATTGACTAGCCTATGCATCACAAGGATGTAAAAAATGCTTTTTAATTCGGTGATTTGAATAAAACTGAACATATGGAGCAACCTACAGGCATATTGCTTAGGGGAGAGTCACCAAATGGTATGCAAATTGAAGAAAGTTATTTAAACTTGGTTCAGTTGTGTTATTGGTAACTTGGGTTTTTCTATGTGCCAAGCATATCATTATGTTTTCATACAAAAGGGGAAATCAGTCAGAGTTATCAGTATAATGTATATGTTGATGGTATCTTGATTTCTGGTAGTGATACTTGGGTTATAAAAGCCACCAAAGCCAGGCCTACTTAAGAAGCATTTTGTCACCAAGGATCTAGGTCGGCCGCAATACTTCTTGGGTGCTGAAATTACTTCTTGGGTGCTGAAATTGTTCATAGCAATTATGGAATTTCTCTACCTCAAACGTAATATTTTATTAATTTGCTTTACAAAACTGGTCTGCCACTGATGCTCTCATAGATTTTGGTCCTAGTTTCTGCAATGATGATGGTTTATTTAGAGGACAAGGCGAAGTATAAACAACTTGTAGGAAAATTGATCAATGTTAACTATAACTAGGCCTGCTATCTCTTATTGCAGTTGGCTTAGTCAATTTGTGGATAAGCCACGGACTGTTCATCTGGAAGCTGCAATCAAGATTTTGAAATGTATAGAGGCTGCTCCTCATAAAGGTTTGTAGTTCAAGTGACATGGAAATATGAAGATAGAGTCTGATGCAAACTATGCTAGACCCAAGGATGATATGAAGTCTACTTCAAGATATTGTACCTATGTTCGGGGAAATCTTGTAACTTGGAAAATCAAGAAACAATTTACAGAGGTTTGCTAGATAGAGTGTAGAAGCTGAAAATAGGGTCGTTGCACCCTCTGCTAAGGAAATATTGTGGTTAAAGAATTTATTGGAAGATAATTAGGCAGCTATTCACCTTGCTAGCAATCCAGTTTTAGTGAGAGGACGAAACATATTGAAATTGACTGTCACTTCGTTCATCAGGTGGTCATATACTCCATTTTTACACCTACTTCAGAGCAATAGCAGATCTCTTCAACAAAGCTTTGGGAATGGAACATTTAAGATCTTATGTAACAAAGTGAGTATGATTGATATAAATCTTCAGCTTGATGGGAGCGTTAGAAAATTAAAGATTTGTTAGGATTGTGTATATCTTTCTTATTGTTTGCAATAGCTATGTTCGGTAAGTTGATCACGAATTTATACTTAACCTTTTCACCCATCTTTATATATTAGAGATAGGACATCTTCAATAATACACAACGACGTACTTTCCTTCTATATTTCCAACAAAGGGCACACAAACAAATGACATAAAGACTCCCTAGCCACTTCGTAATAGTTGAGCATGGTATGAACTAGAAAATTGAAATCTTTTATCAAATTCTTAATGCGTGGATTGCCTAAGGTCCACTTAGTTTGAAACTAATCATATCAAATTGCTTTACATTTCCCACAAGGGCACATACTATCCCCGTATTTAAACTAAGAATTGAAGTTGTACATAGAAGGTCTCCTCACAAAACACATCAAAACATTCTAGCGGCAATCCTAAAAAAAAGAGGGAGAGAAAGAAAAGAAAAAACAAGTTGATTAGGAAGGAAAACAATTTTTTTCACAAAAGACGAACAAAAATGCAATGGTAGAGAAACTCGAGTCAAATAGATAGATTCCACAACCTACAACCTCCAAAACCAAGCACCTAAATGAAAGCAAGTGGTTAGAAATGCATTTACACTTGCCAAAAACTTGCCAATAGTACCTTGTCTATCACACCAAGGTAGCTTCCACGGATCTCTGGATCCAACCCACTGGATTCATCTGCTGTAAAGGCCCGAACATTCATTTCATATATAACAAGATCTTTCTGCAAGACAGCATTTTGCGGTCAAATGTGAAAGTTATGCACCAGCAGAAGAAATTTAAAAATCACAAATTCATAACGCATCAGGTAAGTGGAAAAACCAAGAACAATCCTGAAATACTCAGGGTAGAATTTTAGTCATTACGACAAGGGGAACATCATTCAAGCGTATATAGGCAGACTATTTATTCTTAACTAGATATCACACAAGCACTATCATGGGCACCATCTGGGCAATGACAGATCCAAGACCTTCCGGAACACCTCATTTTAATTAAGAACCTTTCTTTAATTCAACTGCATTTTGATTAGAATCAACTAAGATGTTTACAACAACCAATTATAAAAGTGTCCTTCCAATGGGAATTTCAGGGCTTCCACACTAACGACGCTTTGTACAAATAACGCCATCCATAACATTTTAGTTTATTAAGCCCCTTTCTCCCCACTCTCAAACCCAAAAATCAAAGAGAATCAAGAGTAAATTAAAGCAACAAATATCCTACTTCTAGGTGATAAGAAAAATTGTCTATTTGATATATTATGAAAATAAGTATTTGTATCCTCTTAATGCTACATAGAAAAAAAATCGCTACGCAAAAATCACAATTAGAAGGCAACCACCATCTTCCATGTTTCCCTCTTAACTCCCAAATTGAAGAAGTACAAGGTGTAAAGGGAATAGAATCCATTCAGGCATAATACTTGCTCAAAGAGGTACGTTTGGCCACCCCAAACCAAACATAGATACACATATAGCAACAAAGGCATTTTGGCGCAGTTCAATTTCAAAATAGCAATATTTCATAAAAATGCAATGCATCTAAAATAATTGTCATTTATTATCTACTTATATCCTATAAAAGATAATACAGAAAACAATATGTACTTTTACTTGGTTAAGTTCACCTTACCTCAGGTATGTTTGGAAGCTTATAGTTTTCTCCCCAATCAAAAGGCGAGCAATCAAAATCGTATGTTGCAAAAAATTTAGACATCTTATTGTTGGAATCAGCAAATATACGGCGCCCTTCAACCAACTTTGCATATGGATCAAGTAGAATATTGCGAGTATCAAATCGATGCCCATGATGCCAATCGCGAGAACCATCAACCGGTAACCGTATAAGACATTATTACGTGGCAAATCCTAAACAAATGCAAACTTTTGAGTCAATGTAGCCCACAAAGTCATCATGTTGAAAATACAACAATGCTTATCTACTACTACCAACAAAGTCAAGAGAAAGTAACAAGGTTAACTAACTGAGCGGCAACAAATGTAGTGGAGATAAATGCCACATGTTCAAAGTAGCAACTATATAATACTAATAACTGTAAAATTATTTAAGTACCCATTAAAATCTCTAACAAGGAATACAGAGCCCAATTATTCAGCAAGAGACTTAATCGTCCGTTTCCTGGCGGAACAAATAACTATTGGGCATTGAAAATTTATCACACAAATGTATATCATATGAAACTTAAGAGAAAACCATGTTTAATGTATCCTTACAGAAAATGATAACAATCCTAGTTAGTCTACAACTCGTAAAAGTCCCAGATAGAAAAGAATTTATGCTGCAATGTTTCAGCTTTTTAGTAGAGCTGTGTGTAGAACTGATATATTATATGCAATAAAACATATAGAAGCAGACAAAAGAATTCAAATTTTCAGAATACAATACAGACTGAAGATTTTAAATAAAATGCTAATGATGTACTTCTCTTCATCTTTCCAGAAGATTGTCCTGCTAAAGCTTAAATCGGAAGCACAATCAACAAAAATTTGGGAAAGCTTATTGAAGAGAAACAATTAGTAAGACAAGACAAACACAAACAAGCATAGAGCATAACCTTCAATTTGATTTTACACATATTACAACTCAAAACCATGCACATCACCATCACAGTTCTGTAATTAGGCAAGCCAACACTAAAGCCATTTCTTTCCAGTCATGGAAGGGTATGAAAATACAGCATCCTTTTCGCAAGAATCAATAAGGTTTTTTTCTTCAATCAATTATTTTCTGTCATTTACATGAAAAGATGAGATGAAGGAAGAATCAATTTTAAACATATATTCTACTTGAAGAAGCAGAAAAGTTCAAGTACTGATGTCATTAAAACCAAAAAGACAAGACTACCTCAACACAGATGTGCCATATATCTCCTGTCTTATTTACTTGTGGATCCAGTGATAATTCAATCATCCCTTGATCTGGTTTGTTATTGACACCCCTGAAGATATATTTTATAATACCAAGGGCAACAAGAAAAAAAAAATGAGTCAGAGCCTAAAATGTCTTTCAGTTCATATGCTGAAGAAGCCTGAAAAGCCACAACAATCTATAGAAATTTTCAGTCCCTGACAATACAACCATCTTAAAATTTCCTAAATTTCAAGATATACACAATAAGACATAGAAAAGTGCGGAGTTATTGGCAATATCAGTATAACAAGCCCGTTGCACCAGAATGCCATAGAACAAAATGGAGAATTTGAGATTTTGCGAGTCGACATGAACAATATCACTGAAAACTTATTCCAGAATATGAAGACCATGAATAACGATAATATTCATGTTTAGGGTAAAATAACAAACATTGACCTCTCCCAAAGTAAAAATATAACTCATGAATTAAGTTGAAACTTTAATTAACAATATGAGCAGAAGATGCATTCAAACCTCTGAATGACTAAGCAAAGTGTAACAGCAGTAGCATTTTCAGAGAAAATTGCAAAATTGGTTCCACTTTCAACCTCTGACGCTCCTAAAGGATGTGCCTGACCCGGGAAAACTTTCAGCATTGGACTCCTATTCGTCTGAAATGCTTCTTCCTAGAAATACGAGCAACAAGAAGAGGAGCCATTATTATACAAACAAGAGTACCCGTCATTATTTAAGGTAGTTACGGACAATGGGCTAGCTGACACTGAATGAAAATATATAAAGTTCCCCACAATATTTGCTGAGTAACTAGTAGCATGATGTGTCATGATTAATATCAATGCATCGCAATTTGAATAAGAAATTGACTCATAGTGAGAGGCCTGGAAAACTAGGTTTCTGCAATTACAGAAGTAGATACAGGTAAAAGATCTAGCAATTAATTAATGTGGTCGCAGCTTGACAATTAGCAGAACCAGCAACGAGAGAGAAAACAATTAAGAAAACTTCTAAATGCCCCTCAACCAATGGACCAAGTAACAGCTGTCCAAGCACATTCTCTCAATACCTTACCAGTTCTGTCTCTCCTTAAACTTGGAAGTTGATACAATAAAATAAAATAGGAAAGACTGAATAGGCCAAAAACATTCAGCACGGGCAAGAAATCATCCACAATCATACCTCCTCAGCTAGTACACTCTGATTTCCTTTTCGAGCTGCGTGCACTAAGGAAGTCATTTGGCAACGGTCACCAAAATCTTGTCTAACCTGCGCCAACAGTTTCAAATTCCTTATACCAAGGTCCTGATACTTGGAAATTTTGAAAATCATATTAAGAAAATGACAAATTTGAGGACTTACTTCACCGAAAACTCTCTGCTGCGAACTCTTCACAGATGATGCCGCTCTTTCACTTGATTTTGATCTAGAACTGCAATCAAAACTCAGGATGGAGAAATCAAAACCAAACGAGCCTAAACAGTGCATACCAGTAAATAGCAATAAGGATTTTCAGTACATGATGATGCGGTGGACACCAAATGCGGGAACCCGAGTGGGAAGGCCGTTGCTCCAAAGAGTAGAGTGAGGGAGCATCATTACTACCAGAATCAATCAATGTGGTCTTCCTTTACTTAGATACTAATATTTCTTCTCAGGAAAGGAGAGGACGATTTCTCATCTACCGAATCCCCGCACCGCTGTGAGAAATTCCACTTCGCATGCAAGCAGCATTCACTGCAATGGGAAGTGAGTTGCGGGAGACTGATCAACTGAGTCTGGGGTTTGCGGGAATAGAGCGAAAAAGGGATGTGAAGAGGAAAGGCGAAACCAAACAACAGATTCAGAAATCAATTTTGCCTTCTTCCACTTTACAGTTTGCTATTAGCACAAATGAATCTTTCCCGTTGAGATTTTTGGGGCGGAGAGCTGCGTGGAAGAAGGGACGTTCATGTCTGCCACGTGAAAGTATGGAAAAATCCGGGGCCTCTTTATGTCCTTACGCTACATGTGTTATGTTGATCTCGTAAGGAAAAAAAAAAAAAAAAAAAGAAATCATTCTTCTAAGATTTTTCAGCTCCAATACGTGTTCGAATTAGAGAGCCCAACAGGACAGTGTGATTCACTGTACAATTTAAATAACTTTCACTAATTGCTAAATAAGAATACATTATACATTTTTTGCCATATTGCATATTACCTATATATTTTCAAAATTCAGCTAAAAATTTTCTGTATTTTAAAAATACAAAAAAATTCCTTTATTTTTTTAAATATAGCACAATTGTCCCTCACCATTAATTGAAGCTAACAGCATTATTTTTTTAATCAAAATATCGTTATGCCCTTATCTTTTATATGTTTTTTTTTTTTTATTTTCATAATCGTTGGATCTTTTATATGGAACTTCAAGCGACGACAACGATCAGGTTTTTATTTTATTTTTATGTTTTAATAGATTATAACTTTTATTTAAGAAAAAATAAAATTTTAAAATAATAAGAAGAATTGATTCTCTAAAATTTAAAAATAATAATATAATAAGTTTTAAAATTTTATTGTAAATGCATACTAGTAATTTAAATATAAATAGTATTTATAGTAAATAATTTATTAAAATATATTTACATTAAGTATTAATTTAAATTAATAAATAAATATTATTATAGTTGTTCATTAATTTTACATTGATATAAATATTTAAATTTTAAAAATAAGCTTACTATATTATTTTGTATTATAATTTAATTTTTAATTTAAATAATAATTTTATAAAAAATATATTTTTGTATATTTTGATATTTAAATAAAATATTAACAAAATATTATTTATTCTTTAGAGTGATGAGAATGCAAAAAAATATTAAAAATAAGGTTAATACAAGTATATTTCATCAAGATAATTTTAAACACAATATAGGGGCATTTTTATAAATTAACAACAAAAAAAGTCAAAACATGCAAAAAAAAAAAAAAATCATGCTCACTTGCACCACCCACAAGTGCACCCCACCTTCCGTTAGTTTCTAACGGAAGGGGGTTTTCAAGCAGGGTTTTAGATATCAGGGTTTTTTTTTTGCTTATTTTTAAAATACATGGCAGTATTTAGCTATTTTCAAAAAATATAGGGGATAAAATGCAATTTTGGCCTAGAAAAATGTATGGAACATTTTTTTTGCTAGAGTTATTTTTAAATATTTGATTTAAGGCTTGAGCCCCTGAAATTCTGCGATCGTAAAGAGACACATAATCAGTTTAATTGCACCAAATTTCAAAATAATCCAACATCAACTTTCTTGCAGTCTTCCAATTTCTCGTTATAGATTTGCATTTGAATCAATGGTTGTAGGTAAGTTATACACTGATTTTCTGTTGTGCAGTGGAGGATGAGTTGAGGTGTGTAAAGCCGACGCTACGCTGTTTCGAGGAGGTTTCGGGTCTGGCGATTAATCTGTAGAAATCGGCCGTTGCCTTTATTAAGAACACACCAGCAGCTCACTGGGAGGAGTTGAGGGAGTTTCTAGGGATACCGGTGGTCCACCAACATGCTAAGCACCTAAGGCTACCGGCGGTAGTGGGAGGTTGAAAAGGGAGATCTTTGATAGTTTGAAGGACAAGATCTGGAGGAAAATGCAAAGTTGGTCGACTATGTCTCAAGCAGGAAGAGCCGTGTTGATCAAGTCAGTAGTCCAAACTATCTCATTTCACTATTAGTTGTTCCAAAATGTGGGAAGGGTTGTTGTATGATATAGAAAGTATGATGGCAAATATATTTTGGCATCAGGACAACGCTACGCAATACATTGGATTGCTTGGAAGAATTGTGCTTGAGCAAAAGGGAGGGTGGTTTTGGTTTTTGCAGCTTATCAGAGTTTAACCAGGCCTTATTGTGTAAACAGGTTTGGAGGAGTCTGTCAAATTAGCATAGCCTCTTGTCTCTAATGCTCAAAATAAGGTATTTCTCGTAGGGGTCTTTCCTTGAAGCCCAGGGGCGAGTGTGGCCGTCTTATGCTTGGCGTTCACTGCTCTATGCTCGCCCATGTTGGAGCGTGCGCCTCGCTTCAGACCTTTAGATTCCCCAACCGGTGACCTTTCGGCCAATCGTTCAGCCTTGTGTGGTGAAGCAAGATGAACGAATCAGTTCGCTATTGTGACATGATAGTTCTTGGATATAAGAAGCAGTCCAGGAGATCTTCGTGGCGGTGGACACAGAATGAGTTGTGCAAATTCTGGTTAGGGAGGGTGATGTAGACGTTCAGGCTGGCATTTCAATCCTCATGGGCGCTTTTCGGTTAAGAGCACCTATCAAGTAGCTCGAGCCTCGCACGGGGCTTCATGCTATTCTCACAAAAGTTTAAGGCCGTTCTCCGGGGACTTAGGGTGAAATTTTATTTAGCGAACTACAGCGGCGCCGAAGGTGTTACTCTTTGCCTGGAAGTGTTGTCAAGGGGCTATTCCTTCAGCCTCACACCTGAAGAAGCGGGGCGTGATTGTGGAAATTAGTTGTGCATTGTGCGTTGTGCGGACTAGAGAAAGGGGATGTCATGCATGTGTTCGAAGACGCCTCCTATGCACAGCAGTGTTGGGTGCTGGCTCACATACCCGTTCGTGACTCTCTGGATGTATAGGTGTGGCTGAGGCGGTTTCATGAGCTTGGTCGGGTGCAGTTTGCTCTTTTTCTTCAAATTTGTTGATCCTTGTGGTCTAACCCCAACTCCTACTATTTCGAGGGGTCAAATGTGGACCCTTATTCCCTTATCATTCTGGCGGTTAGGTCCTTCGATTTGGCATTAGGCATTTGATAGTAGCAGTTAGTTGTCTTTAGTTTTCTTTGTGCGTCATTTGGCTACTATGTGAACTTTTGGGTTCTCAATTATGAATAACTAAATTAATATTAAATTTTTTATATTATTTATTAAATTATATGAGAGGGAATATTTTACTGCCAACAATAGTATTATTCTAAATATCATGTAAGGGATGGATAAATTAGTTTTATTTATTAATAAATTAAACTGAAAAATAGCAATGAAATATTTAGAAAAAAAAAAATTGACAGCACTGATGATATATATGTTTTTTAATTTTATATGTCAGTATTTATAGTTTTAAGAAAAATAATTTACCATTAATACAAAAAATATGTCTCTTAACTTTATTTACATTAAATTTTATTTATTGTTACAGTTAAAGTTTAAAAAAAAGAAAATTTTGTCTCATATATAAATAACTACATTAATATTAAAAATTGTTATATTATTATTTATTAAATTATATGAGAGGGAATATTTTAGTGCCAACAATGGTATTATTCTAAATATCTTGTAAGGGTTGGATAAATTAGTTTTATTTATTAATAAATTAAACTAAAAAAAGTAATGAAATGATTAGAAAGAAAAAGAAATTGGCAGCACCTATGATATATTTGTTTTTTAATTTATATGTCAGTAATTATAGTTTTAAGAAAATAATTTACTATTAATACAAAAAATATGTTCTCTTAACTTCGTTTACATTAATTGTATTTATTGTTACTGTTAAAGTTTAAAAAAACAAAGAAATGTTTTTTCTCAAATATGAATAACTAAATTAATATTAGAATTTTTTATATTATTTATTAAATTATATGAGAGGGAATATTTTAGTGCCAACAATAGTATTATTCTAAATATCATGTAAGGGATGGATAAATTAGTTTTATTTATTAATAAATTAAACTAAAAAATAGTAATGAAATAATTAGAAAAAAATAAAAAAATTGACAGCACCAATGATAGATGTGTTTTTAAATTTTATATATCCGTATTTATAATTTTATGAAAATAATTTACTATTAATACAAAAACTATGTTCTCTTAACTTCATTTAGTTTTATTTATTGTTACTGTCATAGTTTAGAAAAAAGAAAATTTGTCTCAAATATAAATAACTACATTAATATTAAAACTTGCTTATATATTATTTATTAAATTATATGAGAAGGAATAATTTAGTGCCAACAATAGTATTATTCTTAATATCATGTAAGGGATGGATAAATTAGTTTTATTTATTAATAAAATAAACTAAAAAATAGTAATGAAATAATTAGAAAAAAATAAGAAAAGGACAACACCAATGATATATATGTTTTTTAATTTTACATGTCATATTATAGTTTTAAGAAAATAATTTACTATTAATACAAAAAATATGTTCTCTTAACTTCATTTACAGTAAATTGTATTTATTGTTACTGTTAAAGTTAATAAAAACAAAGAAATTTTTTTCTCAAATATGAATATCTAAATTAATATTAGAATTCTTTATATTATTATTAAATTATATAAGAGGGAATATTTGAGTGGCAACAATAGTATTATTCTAAATATCATGTAAGGGATGGATAAATTAGTTTTTTTATTAATAAATTAAACTAAAAAATAGTAATGAAATAATTAGAAAAAAATAAAAAAATTGGCAGCACCGAGATATATGTGTTTTTGAATTTTATAAATCCGTGTTTATAATTTTATGAAAATAATTTACTATTAATACAAAAAATATGTTATCTTAACTTCATTTAATTTTATTTATTGTTACTGTCATAGTTTAGAAAAAAGACAAATTTGTCTCAAATATAAATAACTACATTAATATTAAAAATGGCTATATTATTATTTATTAAATTATATGAGAGGGAATAATTTAGTGCCAACAATAGTATTATTCTAAATATCATGTAAGGGATGGATAAATTAGTTTTATTTACTAATAAATTAAACTAAAAAATAGTAATGAAATAATTAGAAAAAATAAAAAAATTTACAGCACCGATGATATATGTGTTTTTAAATTTTATATATCCGTATTTATAATTTTATGAAAATAATTTACTATTAATACAAAAAATATGTTCTCTTAACTTCATTTAGTTTTATTTATTGTTACTGTCATAGTTTAGAAAAAAGAAAATTTGTCTCAAATATAAAACTACATTAATATTAAAAATTGCTATATTATTAGTTATTAAATTATGAGAGGGAATAATTTAGTGCCAACAGTAGTATTATTCTTAATATCATGTAAGGGATGGATAAATTAGTTTTATTTATTAATAAATTAAACTAAAAAATAGTAATGAATAAGTAGAAAAAAAATAGAAAAGGACAGCACCAATGATACATATGTTTTTGAATTTTACATGACAATATTTATAGTTTTAAGAAAATAATTTACTCTTAATACAAAAAATATGTTCTCTTAACTTCATTTACATTAAATTGTATTTATTGTTACTGTTAAAGTTAATAAAAACAAAGAATTTTTTTTTCTCAAATATGAATAACTAAATTAATATTAGAATTCTTTATATTATTTATTAAATTATATAAGAGGGAAACTAAAAAATAGTAATGAAATAATTAGAAAAAATAAAGAAATTGACAGCACCAATAATATATGTGTTTTTGAATTTTATATGTCAGTGTTTATAGTTTTAAGAAAATAATTAACTATTAATACAAAAATATGTTCTCTTAACTTTGTTTAAATTAAATTGTATTTTCCCAAATATGAATAACTAAATTAATATTAAAATTTGTTATATTATTATTAAATTATATGAGAGGAGTATTTTAGTGCCAACACTAGTATTATTCTAAATATAATGTAACGGATGGATAAATTAGTTTTATTTATTAATAAAGTAAACTAAAAATAGTAATGAAATAATTAGAAAAAAAAAAAAAATTGGCAGCAACAATGATGTTTTTTTGAATTTTATATGTTGGTATTTATAGTTTTAAGAAAGTAATTTACTATTAATACAATAAATATGTTCTCTTAACTTCATTTACATTAAATTGTATTTATTGTTACTGTTAAAGTTTTAAAAAAAAAGACAATTTTGTCTCAAATATAAATAACTACATTAATATTAAAACTTGCTATATTATTATTTATTAAATTATATGAGTGGAATATTTTAGTGCCAACAATGGTATTATTGTAAATATCATGTAAGGGATGGATAAATTAGTTTTATTTATTAAATAAATTAAACTAAAAAATAGTAATGAAATAATTAGAAAGAAAAAAGAAATTGGCAGCACCGATGATATATTTTTTTTTGAATTCTATATGTCAGTATTTATAGATTTAGGAAAATAATTTACTATTAATACAAAAAATAGGTTCTCTTAACTTCATTTACAATAAATTTTATTTATTGTTACTATTAAAGTTTAAAAAAAAAAAGAAATTTTTTCTCAAATATGAATAACTAAATTAATATAATTTTTTTTATATTATTTATTAAATTATATGAGAGGAATGTTTTAGTGCCAACAATAGTATTATTCTAAATATCATGTAAGGGATGGATAAATTAGTTTTATTTATCAATAAATTAAACTAAAAAATTGCGATGAAATATTTAGAAAAAAAAGAAATTGACAGCACTGATAATATATTTGTGTTTGAATTTTATATGTCAGTTTATAGTTTTAAGAAAATAATTTACTATTAATACAAAAAATATGTTCTCTTAACTTCGTTTACATTAAATTGTATTTATTGTTAATGTTAAAGTTTAAAAAAACAAAGAAATGTTTTTCTAAAATATGAATAACTAAATTAATATTAGAAATTTTTATATTATTTATTAAATTATATGAGAGGGAATATTTTAGTGCCAACAATAGTATTATTCTAAATATCATGTAAGGGATGGATAAATTAGTTTTATTTATTAATAAATTAAACTAAAAAATAGTAATGAAATAATTAGAAAAAAATAAAAAAATTGACAGCACCGATGATATATGTGTTTTTTAAATTTTATATATCCGTATTTATAATTTTATGAAAATAATTTACTATTAATACAAAAAAATATGTTCTCTTAACTTCATTTAGTTTTATTTATTGTTACTGTCATAGTTTAGAAAAAAAAAATTTGTCTCAAATATAAATAACTACATTAATATTAAAACTTGCTATATTATTATTTATTAAATTATATGAGAAGGAATAATTTAGTGCCAACAATAGTATTATTCTTAATATCATGTAAGGGATGGATAAATTAGTTTTATTTATTAATAAATTAAACTAAAAATAGTAATAAAATAATTAGAAAAAATAAAAAATTGACAGCACCAATGATATATGTGTTTTTGAATTTTATATGTAAGTATTTATAGTTTTAAGAAAATAATTTACTATTACTACAGAAAATATGTTCTCTTAACTTCATTTACATTAAATTGTATTTATTGTTACTGTTAAAGTTTTAAAAAATAAAGAATTTTTTTCTCAAATATTAATAACTAGATTCATATTACAATTTTTATGTTACTTACTAAATTATATGAGAGGGAATATTTCAGTGCCAACAATAGTATTATTCTAAATATCATGTAAGGAATGGATAAATTAGTTTTATTTATTAATAAATTAATCTAAAAAATTGCAATGAAATGTTTATAAAAAATAAAGAAATTGATAGCACCGATGATATATGTGCATTTGAATTTCAGATGTCAGTATTTATAGTTTTAAGAAAATAATTTACTATTAATACAAAAATATGTTCTCTTAACTTCATTTAATTTTATTTATTGTTACTGTCATAGTTTAAAAAAAAGAAAAATCTGTCTCAAATATAAATAACATTAATATTAAAAATTGCTATATTATTATTTATTAAATTATATGAGAGGGAATAATTTAGTGCCAACAATAGTATTATTCTTAATATCATGTAAGGGATGGATAAATTAGTTTTATTTATTAATAAAATAAACTAAAAAATAGTAATGAAATAATTAGAAAAAATTAAGAAAAGGACAGCACCAATGATATATAAGTTTTTGAATTTTATATGTAAGTATTTATAGTTTTAAGAAAATAATTTACTATTAATACAAAAATATGTTCTCTTAACTTCATTTAATTTTATGTATTGTTACTGTTAAAGTTTAAAAAAATAGAAATTTTTTTACTCAAAATAATAAATAACTACATAATATTAAAAAATGTTATATTATAATTTATTAAATTATATGAGAAGGAATATTTTAGTGCCAACAATAGTATTATTCTAAATATCATGTAAGGGATTGATAAATTAGTTTATTTATTAATAAATTAAACTAAAAAATAGTATTGAAATAATTACAAAAAAATAAAGAATTGACAACACCGATGATATATGTGTTTTTAAATTTTATATGTCAGTATACATAGTTTTAAGAAAATAATTTACTATTAATACAGAAAACATGTTCTCTTAACTGCATATACATAAAATTTTATTTATTGTTACTGTTAAAGTTTAAAAAAAAAAGAAAATTTTGTCTCAAATATAAATAACTACATTAATATTAAAAAATGTTATATTATTATTTATTAAATTATATGAGAAGGAATATTTTAGTGCCAACAATATTATTATTCTAAATATCATGTAAGGGATTGATAAATTAGTTTTGTTTTGCGAGCTTGTGGGTTTGGGCTATTCGGGTACCCCATTAGCATGGTGCAACTGACATAGTGAGCCTAACACTGTCCAAGAGCGCCTTGACCGGGCTTGTGCTAACCTAGAATGGTCCCAACTCTTCTTGGACGCTTCTGTTAGGCATATACCTATGCATAGTTCTGACCATGGAGCGTTGGTGATTCACTTAGTTGACAAACTAGAGTTTACGCCACAAAGTGCTAGACCGTGGAGATTTGAGGCACCGTGGCTGCAGTAGTGACTAACTGGTGGGATTCTTGCTTGGATTATAGTAAAGTTAATGGAATTTCTAGGCAGATAGAGTGCTGTAAGGCCAACCTCAAGAGATGGAGTACGTCAGCTCTCCGAGTAGGTAAAAGGCGGACTAAGTTCTTGGAAGATAAATTAGGACGCCTACTTTGGTTCCGTCTCTCACCAAAGGTTAGTAAGGATATCGTAGAGACTAGCAAGGAATTGGAGCGGTTAGCAGCACATGAGGAAACAGTTTGGAAACATCACAGTAACGTTTGTGGCTTCGGGAGGGTGACCGCAACATAGGGTTTTTCCATAGATGGGTCAGCACGTTTTCACACAAACCTTATCAAGAAACTTAAGAATTTTGAGGGAGCATTGGTGACTATGGAAGAGGGTATTCAAGGTTTTATTTTGGTCCATTTTGGTAACGTATATGCATCCAATCGACCCCTGCCTGACGCTATAGCCAAGGGAATAGAGCACTTGCAAGCGAGTGTGGACTCTAGTACGACAGAGGAACTGCCGCAACCATACACAGCACTCGAGGTCAAGCAGACCCTGTTCCAAATGGCCCCTTTGAAATCTC
Organism: Sesamum angolense; assembly: GCA_034509725.1. NCBI lineage: Eukaryota > Viridiplantae > Streptophyta > Magnoliopsida > Lamiales > Pedaliaceae > Sesamum > Sesamum angolense. Next base: position 1,534,946 of record JACGWL010000012.1, read on the forward strand.
CAGAGCCTGATGGTATGTCGTCTATCTTTTGTCAAAAATTCTGGCATATTATTGGTAGAGACGTCACTACTTGCATATTGCATCTGTTGAATTCTTTTGTAATGCCATGGGATTTAAACTCTACTCATTTAGTCCTTATTCCTAAATGCAAACATCCCTAGGCTCTCACGTAGTTTCGACCTATTAGTCTACGCAATGTGGTTCATAAAATTGCTTCTAAAGTTATTGCTAAACGATTGAAAGTTTTCCTAGATAGGATCATTTCCCCGGCTCAATCTGCTTTTATGCCAGGTCGGCGTATCTCTGATAACATTTTGCTTGCTTTTGAGCTGAATCATTTTCTGAACTCCAAAACCCAAGGTGAATGGGGCTGGATGGCTCTCAAACTTGACGTTAGCAAGTTTATGACAAGTTTGAATGGTCCTTTCTGGATCAGGTGATGTCTAAGTTAGGTTTCCCTCCCCCATTCATTTGTCTTGTTATGCTTTGCGTCTCCACTGTATCGTATTCCTTTATGTTATGTGGTGAACAATTTGGCTCTCTTGTCCCCGAGAGGGGTCTCCACCAGGGGGATCCTCTCTCGCCTTACCTCCTTTTACTTTGTACAGAATCTTTTAGTGCCATATTACAGAATGCGGAACGTGAGGGGCGTATTCGAGGTATTGCGGTCTGTCGGGGGGCTCCGTCTATTTCCCACCTCTTATTTGCAGATGATACGCTCATTTTTAGCCAAGCTTCCCCCGAAAAGTCTTAGGCTATTCGCGAGGTGTTGGAGACTTATCGAGGGCTCTCTCGGGACAGGAAATCAACTTCTCTAAATCTTCAGTTGCTTTTAGTAGAAATACGAAGGAGGAACTGTGCCAACATCTTACTACTGAGCTTACTATCCAGAGGGAGAATAAGATGAGCTATGCTTAGGGCTCCCATCTCGGATATCTCACTCTAAACGGGATTTGTTTACCACCATCTGGGATTGAATTTGGCAAAAAATTAAAGGGTAGAATGAGAAACTCCTATCACAAGTGGGCAAGGAAATTCTTATTAAAGCTGTGCTCCAAGCAGTGCTTTCCTATGCAATGGGGTGCTTTAAGCTGCCACACACCTTGTTGAGAGTGATCTAGGGCATGATCTCCAATTTTTAGTGGAGTAACTGGGGGAAGAACAAAACTCATTGGGTTTCATGGAATCGATTATGTGAGAGCAAGCTAGCTGGTGGATTAAGCTTTCGACACCGTCACATTTTCAACCTTGTGATGTTGGCTAAACAGTTATGGCATATCATGCGGTACCTGGACTGTTTACTTAATTGGGTACTCAGGGCCCAGTATTTCCCCTACGATGATGTGTTCTCAGCTACTTTAGGAAGCCGACCCTCATTTACTTGGCGTAGTGTAATGTTAGCTCATGTTCTTTTCCGTGCGGGCTGCCGTTGGCGTGTGGGGTCGGGTTCACACATTCGGGTTTGGTCAGATCCTTGGTTTCGCCGCCCATGATCCTTCCGACCTATCACTCCAGCTCCTACACCCCTCGTTAATATGCATGTCTCTGAGCTTTTTTATCCATATTGTAATGATTGGGATCGAGGAAGATCAAGGAATTGTTCTGGCAGAGGACAGCGAAATCATTCTCAGCATTCCTCTGAGTCAGACCAGAACACTAGACTTGCTAATTTGGCACTACTCTAGCAGTGTTATCTTTACATTTCGGAGCATTTATCACCTCGCTTGCTCGCTTGAAGACCAACCCACCTCAAGCTCTCTTAGACAGCTTGAACAATCACGGTGGAGAAGAGTGTGGCAAGCAAAACTTCCAAATAAGGTAATTTCCAGATTTCTGGAGTTGGCTACAGGCTTTGGCTACCCATTTAGATGTTGCAGGGTTTGGTTTGGCCCTCTGTCTGTGCTGGACAATTTGGTGGTGTAGGAATGGTAAAATCATGCAAGGAAGTTGTCTTGATCCACCCCATGTTACTACTTTTGCAGCTCAGTACTTGAATGCTTTTCTCTCACAGGATACAGACGTTGTAGCAGGTGTTGGGGATGCAACCCCCTGTTTTGGAATACCCCCCCCCGAACTATATCAAAGTCAATTTTGATGGCGCTACTGTTCGAAGGGGACTTGAGTTAGGAATTGGGGTGATAGCTCGAGAGACCAATGGTAACTACGTGGCTTGGTTTTCTCGGGGAATGCGGAGACTGTTGAAGCCATGGTTGCGAGAGAGGCTATTCGCTTGGCCCTGCGACGTGGATAGTCATCGATTATCATCGAGGGTGACTATTATACTCTGATACAAAAGCTGCGGTCTTCGAACCGGGATCTTTATTGTTGGCCCAATCGTTATGGACATTCAGGAACTTGTTGCTTGCTTCCACTCTTGTTCCTTTCATCATGTTAAACGGTCGTGTAATAGAGTTGCTCACTATTTAGCCCAAGTTGTTTGTGCTCCAGTCGAGGGTGGACACTTAGCCCCTCCTGCAGTAGCTTCCCTTGTACAAGCTAATATTTTCAAGAAATGAAATTTCTCTTTTCGTTTAAAAAAAATGATAATTATTAAAAAAATCTTAAATTTTATTATGAATAAATTCTAGGATTAAGTTTGAAAATATTAAAATTTGAAAAAAAAAAAAAACAAGTAAACTAGAGCTTTATAAAGTATTTGAGGGCAAAATATATTAATTAAAGAAATTAGAAAGCATAATGGAAATTATTAAAAATATTTAAATTACAATTAAAAAAAAATTGGTGGGCAGCAGCACGTGCTGCCACCCACCGCCTCACTCTCAACCTATATACATATATATACATTACTTAAGTTAAATATTCTAAAACAAGACATAAACATCCAAATTTGCACATTCTCACACACACTCGGAGGTGTGAGCTAAAAGGGTATGAATTTTTTTGTTTTTAATTATTATTTTATTTATATAATTATATTATTTAATTAGTGTATTTAATAAATGTAATGCATATTGGCTGATATAATATTTAACCCAAAAGTTTTATGAATTGGAGTATTCATACATTGGCGGTCGGTTGAGTATCCCATTTGCTTTAAGAATGCTATAGTGGGAACTACTAATAATGGTTTTTCCGTGACGTGTTTGATACGTACACACACACACACACACACACACACATATATATATATAATCTTGGGCTTAAATGCATAAAAACTCCATGTGTTTTGAAAATTTAGCTAAAAACCCCCTTGTGTTGTAAAAAAAGGCTAACCCCCCCCCAACTATTTTATTAAATGTAGCTTAATCGTCCATCTCCGTTAAATATAATTAATGGCATTCACTTTTTTTATCGAAGGACCATTATTTTTGTATTAAAGGACCAGCAAAGCCTGAGTCCTTCTGGACACATTCAGTGAGAGGAATCATCTAGGAAGATTCTTTGAGTTTGTTCTACATACTCCTCCTAGTAATACCAACACTCTTGTACTAGAGCTTGAAAACTTCGTTATTGCGAGTTTGAAGTTCACCATCTGGGAAGATTTTCCTTGAGTATCCATTTAAGTGCTTTTACTTTTTGATTAAGGAAAGAGAGGAAGGGTAGAGATGTCCAACCAGGTGCCAAAATTTATGAGCGTTAATTTTATCATGTTTGAAAAATTAAAACATAAATAAAAATATTTGGATTAAAATATCGAAGTGAGTAGAATCTCTATTCTATCCTTTGATTTTTCTCTTCAAAAGTAGTATTTGTAAAACTTTACACATTCAAAAGGTAATCTCCATGTAAATTTCATTTAGACTTGAATTTGAAATTCTATAATGTTAATTCGAGGCTTCACGCTTGTACCCGAATTAATGCTGTAGTCTTAACTTGAAATTGGAGGATTGAGGAAGTGGATTTGCCACTTCCATCTTCTTGACAATATGTTGAGACATTTATAACGTAATTCAAGGGCTTAGCGCTAGTAATTCCAAATTAAACCCTATAATTTGTGGCACACCCTTTGAAGAAAGAGTCGATCATCATCTTAAATGCCTTTTAATATTTTTTAACTCGAAAAACTTTGTAGAGATAATTATTTGGCCTTCTTCCCTTGCTTTATTCTTTGTTCTCTATCTCTGTGTGTTGAATGAGGTTCAAGGATCTCTTTATATATGTGTCAAAAAGGTAGAGTTATGATCTACCTGAACGCCTTTTGTATTATCTCTTTATAATTTAATTTAAAGAGACAAATATATTAAATATTTGGAACAATATGATTGGTCAACTTGACATTATCTCTTTAATATTTTTATTTTTTAAAGAGATAACCATCCAAATATTTTTTTGATTTGATTGGAGCATACATATAGGTGCTCCACGTAGCATTGTCTGATTGGCTTGAATTTTTTATTGCAAAGTATGATTTGATTGGCAAAACACTTTATTTTGACACTTGTTGACCGTTGATTTGATGACAAAATATATATTAAAGCATCAATTAAATTAACTATTTATACTTGAAATTAATTTAGTAAATTTGAAAATATAAATAAAAATTATTATATATAATTAATAATTAATATATTATATTGGGTGAAAAATTAATTTGTCTACAACGGCATTGTAATTATCCTTTGCAAAAAATATCATCTGAAAAATGGAAACAACCATGCCTTCTTAATTTTGGGACAGCTTATAGTTGAAAAGAAATGCAAGCAACCATCCTGTGATATGAGGTATGTGCAAAACACCCCCTAGGAAAAGAAAAATAGCAAGTATCTTCCTGCGTTTTTTAAAAGTAAGCAATTAAATTGTACTATTTTTAAAAAGGCGGGCGATAAATTACTATTTTTTTTTATAAAGATGTAATTTGCTCCTTTTCAATATTATAAGAAGATAAATTACAAACTCTTTTATAGTTTTATTATTCGAGATATATATGAGTATAAATGTATTATTGTAGTCAAGAAAATACAAGGTAGACTAGGATTGAAGTAGTTGGAACTAAGTTTTTTGAGTTAAAAAATATTCAAAGGCATTCAAGGCAAGGATCGAGTTGTTCATCGAATGTGCACTGTAAATTATAGTGTTAGATTCGGGATTACAGGCTTTAAGTCCTCGAATTAACGTTATAAATATCAAAATATACTCTCAAGAAGATCCATGTGGCAAATCCACTATCAAATTCTCAAATTCAAAGTCAAGACTATAGCGTTTAATTTGGGATTATTGGCGTGAGCCCTTGAATTAACATTTATAGAAATTCAAACCAAGTCAAAAAGAGTACAAGAAGATTTTACCATTGAGATTATCAAATATATCTTTGAAAAGAAGAATCTAAAGATTATATATATATATTGTACCCACTTTTACCATTAAATACATATTTTTATTTGTGTTTTGATTTTTCAAACACGATTAAAATTAGCACTCACCGTTAGTATTTTATATAATTATTATTTATAATAATTAGTATGAGGAAACTACTAAGTCACCTCCGGGACCCTTTCTAGACAATAAACCTTTCACTTGACATATATTCCCCAACGCATATGTTTCCAGCTTCAATGTTCTCTTGTCGATTCTTGGAATCTTGTGATTTTCCTGTCTTTTGTACTGGGAAATCTTGAAAGACATCAGCTGCCTGTAACTATGAATCAAAGTGGAAACAGATGTGCAAGGTTAGTTCAAGTACTAGCTAGCTACCTCTGTCACTTCTCTCTGTCTTTCAACTGCAGCAGTTCAGTTCTGACTTAATTTACTGGTCTGTAATAGATTTATCTGTCTCTGCAGCAGGCAATTTCCATGGAGGAGGAAACCAAGTTTCAGCCAGACAGTGGGTGGAATAAAAAGTTATGAAAGGACAGAGGGTTTGAGAAAAGGGTCTTTAGATGGCGAACACACACGAAGCAATAGACCGAAATCAAGCCCGAAGAAGAAAGTTGTTGATCCTCAAGAGCCTTTTCTTCTAGTGTGGAACAAAATGTTTGTAATTTCTTGTATGATTTCGATATTCCTGGATCCGCTTTTCTTCTACGCACCTGTGGTTGATGCCAAGAACCCGTGTCTATCCCTGGACCAGAAACTTGAGATCGCTGCTTGTGTTCTTCGCTCATTCTTCGACATTGTCTACGTATTCCATATTGTTTTGCAGTTTCGTACAGGATTCATTGTCCCTTCTTCTCGAATATATGGAAGGGGCGAGCTGGTCGAGGATCTTGGAGAAATATGCAGACGTTATCTCTCCTCCTACTTCATCATAGACATTTTATCAGTTCTTCCCTACCTCAGGTATTATATTCAGTTCTGTTTGAGAATCAAAGGAAACTATAGATTGAACTAAAACTTGTGACGCTGTTTTATCTTTCAGGTAGTCGTGATAAGCATTGCAAATGCTCCAACTTCTCCGGCCACAAAAGATTTCCTGAAGATGGTTATTTTTGCGCAATACATCCCAAGATTTTATCGGATTTATCCCTTAACCAAGGAGATCATGAGAACTTCAGGCGCAGTAATTACTGAAACGGCCTTGCCTGCAGCCGCTTACAATCTCCATCACTGCATCCTTGCCAGTCATGTAAGTTAATTCTTCTCACTATAGACTATGGAGGTTGTTCATTGTATAGATTTTTTATTGAAAGCCAAAGTATATACTAGCTACAAGATGGAAAATCTTGTACAGATTAGATTTGGTCGAGCCAAACTAATTAAAGAGCAAGAATATCAAACTTGTCATGTGATTGATCACTTTCCTAAACTGTACAAGTGTATTGCAAGTTAATTTCTTCTCACTATGGATTATGGAGGTCGTTCATTATATAGATTTTTCATTGAAAACCAAAGTATATACAAGCTTGGAGATTGTGTATGTGTGTTAATTCGGAATGATTATATGGATTTTCATTGATTCTGCGCGCATCCTAGTTTATGCTCTCTTTGTATGTATAAATGGGTATAATAAGGTTATTATTTACACTTTAAACCCCCTTTACAAATACTAAGTTATACTTTTCTTTAAACAAAAATTAAATTACACTTAAACTCCCTTAAAAAATTCTTCATGTACTGTCGACCCATTTAGTTAAAGCATGGACGAAAAATGTTGATTTAGCAAAAAATTACATCAATTTTTTTTTATCCTTATTCGACTTATAATTTATTTATTTAAAATAGAATTATATTGTAATAATATATATACAAGCTATATCCATATATTGGATAATTATAGTAGTTTTATGATTGAAAAAACAAGTCATTTTCTTTTTAGGGAAAAAGCCAAGCAACCCTTTTATGGTACTGCAACTAAGCAAATACCTCCTATAGAAAAAAAATAGCAATTTACGTCCCCGTTCTTTAGCATATTCCCTTTAATCTACATCATCATTGTCCGACCTAATCACTTAACATCTAACTTGATCGTCGAAGTGTTAATACTAAGTCAAGTTCGAAACACTCCTCCTGTGCAGGTTCCGAGCTTATTCCATATGTTGATCCGAGCCCAGTGATCGAGGAGTGACCTGCAACCCCTTAGAGATCGGAACTCGTCAAGTTAGGTCTGATTAATATCTATGTTCTAGTTTGAGGAGAGAGTTGAGAGAAAATTAAATTATATATTAGGAGATTATATCTATAGTTATCATAATTAGTATCTCTAATTCTATCACCTCTCGACCCCATATATTTCTTTTTCGTCCCTCACTTTCTCTCAATAAAACTTGTATCTTTTAATATATTTGTTCAATTAACTAAAATATATTTTTAAAAAGTTATAATTGTATTATTTATGTTTTAAATTAATTGCACATATATTTGGACGTGCCACGCACACTGATTCGGTCTTAAAAAACTACATCTGATGGCTTTCTGCAAATCTCGTTTGCAGGTGTTGGGAGCAATGTGGTATCTGATGGCGATAGAACGCAAGGAGAGATGTTGGCAGATGACATGTGGTGATCATAATGGTTGTAAGTTAGACGATCTTTATTGCGGAGTGGGCCGTGGAGACACTTCATTTCTGAACTCTTCATGTCCGCTTCTTGAGCCTAACGAGATAAAGAGCCCTGCAGACTTTGACTTCGGCATCTTTCTTGATGCTCATAAGTCTCATGTGGTTGAACAAACAGACTTCACTAGGAAATTCTTCAACTGCTTTTGGTGGGGCTGGCGAAATTTGAGGTTTTCCACTGCTTTAATCTTAGAACTTGTTTCCTAGTACTAAAACAAGAATTAATCATCATGCACCTTGCTGAGTGCAGTTCATTGGGTCAGAATCTGAATACAAGCAATTCTGTAGGAGAAATTTTTTGCCTCGTCATCTCCATCACTGGGGGTTCTGGTTGCGTCGGTCATCAGCAGCAGCATACAGGTGATGCGACGCATCTAAAACCTTGACAAAATTATGAGATGTGTTACTTACTACCTACCTATGCTTATGAATCTTTCTTGTTGCAGCAATTTGTACAGTCCATCACTGGTAGGCTAGAAGAGGTGAGAATGAAACGTCGGGATATTGAGCAATGGATGTCCCACCGTATGCTTCCTGAGGACTTGAGGGCTCGTATAAGACGATACGAGAGCACTACAAGTGGCAAGAAAAAAGAGGGGTCGAAGAAGAAACCTTGATCAGTAACTTTCCAAAGGATTTAAGGAGGGACATCAAGCGCCATCTCTGCTGGACTTTATTAAAAAGAGTTAGCACACTTCAATCAGTTTCTACTTATTTCAATTTCTATTGTATGATCGGCATGTTAAAGTTTAGCTAATCATTATAGGTGCCGATTTTTGAGAAAATGGATGAACAGTTGTTGGATGCAATGTGTTCTTGTCTAAAGCCCATTCTCTACACGGACAAAAGCTTTATTTATCACGAGGGAGATCTGTTGATGAGATGTTATTCATAATGAAAGGTAACATATTGACTATGACAACAAATGGCGGAGGAACCAGTTTCTTTAACTCGGTATATCTCACGGCTGGAGACTTCTGCGGGAAGAACTTCTGATATGGGCTCTCGACCCCAACTCTTCTTCCAGCCTTCCTATCTCGACCAGAACCGTGCAGGCTGTCAAAGACGTTGAGGCTTTCTGTTTAATGCCTGATGATTTGAGACGTGTCATGTGCCAGTTATACGTCTACACAGCAAGCAGCTTCAGCACACTTACAGGCAAGTCCAGAGATCAAGTTTCCATAGGTTACAAGAGCTTACTCTCACAATTATTCATAATTTAGTCTTTCTCCAAAAATCTTGCTTCAGGTTCTATTCCCAGCAGTGGAGGACATGGGGTGCTAATTTTATACAAGCAACATGGCGTCGGCATTACAAGAGGAAGGTTGAAAAGTTGCTGCAAGAAGCAGAAGATACACTGCAGAATCCATTGTCCAAGGAAGGATCGGGGAGTTTGCCAAGCCTCGCAGCAACTGTTTACGCATCAAGATTTGCCACCAATATGCTAGGGAACTTGCGACGTAATCATCCACATCTTCAGAAGCCAGCTGAGCCTGATTTTAGTGCAGAAAATCCTTCATAGAACTTGATTTTCGGAATAGTTACTGGAGGCCGCTAGAATAAGAGTTCTCTTTTGTCTGTCCATGGACAATTTTTACTTGGGAATAAATTTAGCATCCTTAAAACAAAGTTTATGGTACCCACAAATGGTGGTAAAACTGGTTTCATCAGCGTGCTATATGTCAATGCATTCATGAAATAGCTGCTGAGCCTTCAAGCTCTACCCTGCAATACATAAACGCAACATTCTTGTGTTCCACTGTTTGTCATTACGTAGTCACAAAAATTGTGTAAAAAAGCACTCGTTAACCAGTTTTCATTCTTTTGATGTAATAGGCATCTTCCAATTCAGCAGAAAAGCATAAGATTTTCCAAGAAATCCTGCTCAAAAACAAAAGAACCATCAGTACAACCACTTGTCTAATTCAAGAAACAAAGACAGAGACAGAAAGCAGCTCAGTTGGTGCAACCAGAGTTGTTTCAATTTTGACGCAGGTTAACGGGAACTTGACACTGCCTCGGAATATCATAAAACCGGTGTGGACTACACAATCCCCCAACAGAACCACCATTAGGTACTCACAGACATCTACTAAATCCTGTCTTGTTCTTGCATTTGCGACTTATTCCTGTACTCCAGCAAAGCAAGCACTCGTTGGACCTCACATTAGCCGGCCCTCAATATATGCAATGCACGAGGCCAGTTTTGTGTGGATGAAGATGTAGTCATGGCTGCTTACCACAAGCGAGAAAATTGTTAGAGTTTCAAGAAAAAGCAGATTAATTGCTCGAGGAGTAAAGTTGGAGACATTTGACTGAAGATTTGGTGTTCTTTATTGTCTGGAAATATTAACATATATATGGAAGGAATATTTCATCAGTTTTTTTATTCATCTTTGTTTTCTTTCCTTTGTTGTTCCATGCACTTCTAGTTTAGTGTGGATGGTTCAACTGTAACTCAATTTTACACAGGCAGTTAGTTTTCGGGTGAGTTAAGCTTATTTAAAAGATGTCTTTTAGATTAAAAAGTGTTAGATTTTATTTTAAAGATAAGTTGATTAAATATTTGGATAAAATAAGATTATGGAGCTTATAAGATTTATGTTAGTAATGACAAATTTAGAATTAATTTGAAGATGATAATATTTTAAAAATAAGTTAACAACTCCGTACTTTTTTTTAAGAGCTCATAAGTTGCTAACATCTTATTTTTGAACTTTATACGCTCTTTTCGTAAGAAATTTACTAAACACTCTGTAACATCTTATAAAATGTCTTAAAAAGCTTGTAAACTCGCCCAAACCCCCAATAAATCGTTTTAAATATATCAAACTATTAATTCTCTATATTTTTTATTTTTTTTTGGAAAATTGACTAGGTACTAAATTTTGAATATTAACATTAAATTTTGTCATGGTCTTACTTATGGCCAAAGTATTGCTATATTTAGCCATGAGCCATAATATTTAACTGTGGTTAATATTTTGATCTCGTCTACTGAAATCACGGATAACAGTCGTTGTATAATTACACCTAATGATTATTTACTATAAATTTTTACTTTTAACTATGGTCATTAGCTGTGTAAAGATTCATATTTCTTGTAGTGACGTCAATTAAATTTTTTATAAGGAATTAATGATATCATTAACTATGGTGGCAAAATATTTACTTTTGTATTAAATTATAATTATATTATTTGCACATACTGATGAGTAATAGTATTGTATTCAAAATAAGTCGAGTTTATTCATTTCAGGAGTAAAAAATATTCTGATTGAATTTAACATCAATACTTTTCTTGTTTGGAGGGTCAAATAATTGTATATGTTGCGGGGAGAAATTATGATTGTTTCTTTTATTTCTCTAACTATATTCTTTCAATTATATTTTCTTTAATATTTAGATAAAGAAACTCGATAAATTATTATATCATTGTCTAAAATCGTGCTTAAATTTCTTTTTTCTGTGAGTTGATCTTTTGATTATTAAAAAAGAATCTATAAAACTTAAACAAGATGTAGTTATATGAAGTAAAAATTTGTTCATAAAAGAACCTAACTACATAAATAAATTTGATTGAGTCAAAATTGAAGTAAAAATTGAGAAAAAAAAACTAGGAACAAACTTATTTGTTTTAATGCCAATTACTTGAATAGATTAAAATTAAAAGAATATTAATATTTTTTTTAACTTTAAATTAAGATTGTTATTGACTTCTGACATGAATTTAGCCACTAAAAAGAGAAGTAATTTGGCCAAGAAAAATATGTTAAGTTTATAGAAAAATACATATATAATTGAGGGTTAAGTACATTTTACCATCCAACTATGCTCGTTTTTACATTTTTTCCATTTAAACTTTTTTTTGCCTCAACTTATCATCTCAATTTTATAAAATTATACACTTTGCTATTTATAACTGTTTTTCAACCAAATTCTTAATCGAAAAATCACCACATGCAGTGTACATATGATATTTAAGGGTTATGTGGTGTGATATTTTTCATATATGCACAGTATGTGATGTTTTTTTTGGCAAAAATATCAACAAAAAGATGGTCATATATGGTAAAGTGCAAATTTCTCGCAAAATTAAGATGGTTAGTTGACAAAAAAAAAAAAAAATCAATGGCAAAGTGTCAAAATAAAAATAATTTGAAAGACAAAATATAATTTACTCTATAATTTATAACAACCTACACAATCAAAGCATCTACTTTTCTTAAAAATTTTCATAAAGAAAATCACGATTAGACTAAATATCTCAATAATGGCACAAAATAATTGGCTTAATAACACGAAAACAAACAAAAGTAAAGAGATACTCAGAAAGATAATAGAATCAACAAAACTCACACATTTTGCCATGTAACTTGATGCCCATAAAATGAATTGCCCCAAGGAGGCCAAGGTGCCAAAAAGAAAAAAAAAATACGAAGTCCATGGTGCCCCTAGGAGGCCCAGTTGAGAGGGCCCAAAATGCCCCCAGGAAACCAAGTCCAAGTAGAGCCCCCAGGGTGTCCGGCAAGTTTCCAAAAAAAAAAATAAATTGGCCAAAAGAAGTATAATCGACCAAATCTAAGAGGGTCCCAATCTAAGAAAGCTTAACATGCCCATAAGGAAGTTTAGAGACTTGAAAACCCTCAGGCAAAATCAAAGCTTCTCTAGCATCCACGTAGGATCTTTGGAGACACTTTTCACATAATCAGAAAAGGCTCAGCAGCCCCCTCGAGGACACGTGGCGCCTCGAGAGGAAATTACTATAAACGCTAAAAGCTTGGACTCCAACTGGGAAAACGCGTCTCAACTACCTCTTTGAAAATCCAGAGAGTTCCTCATCCATAAGATCACCTTCATCCACAGCAAACTTCAATTGCCCACCGAATTTAGGGGATCCTCCAACCGTCCCTCGAGAATCGTGAATCCTCCAATCGATAGGGACTCTCCACCAATTCTAAGGGGGATTCAGTCTTACCTCACAACTTTGAGGTAACACTCCACCAAATTCGTGATCATCTTCAACCAACTTAGAGTAGCTTATAAATAAAGAGCTCTTCCAGTGGGAGAAGACATATTTTCTACACTTTGAGTCTACATACTACATTTAACCTTCATGCTACGACTTTAGCTTAAAGAAATATTGCAATTTCACTTTAAACTTTTATTCAGTATCAATCTTCCTCTTGTCATCAATTTACACATTTTTATTTTCTAACACTTATTTCATCACTTTTCGCTCTAAGTGAACCAAGCACCACAATTTTTGCTCGCATCAAAACTATATATTTTGAAGGACATTTTTATTGAAATAAATACTCAAAAACTGCAGTTAGTAATAAATCATAATAATAATAAATATTTATATTAGTACTTAATTAAATTAATTTTATTAATTATAGTTTTCAAAAAAATCAAAGTTTGTAAAATATTTATAATTTTTATAACTATTTTAAAAAAATAACACAAAAATTAATTGTCCGCAAAACTCATACACCTTGCTAGTATGTATAAAAGTGCCCATCCTCCTAAAGGCTTCTTTCTTTTTTTGATTTACCTAAAGTAACCTTATAATATTAATTTTTCTAGGGGTGATTTTGTGAATTATGTGAAATATTTATGCATAGTAATTACTTTTCATATTACTATATTTACTCTTATTAATTATTATTTTTTTATTACAGTATTTACTCTTATTAATTATTGTTTATATGATAATTATATCTAAATTTAATTCATTTACAAGAGTTAAAAAAATTCCTTGGAATAATAGAATTGGAAAAGATTACATGTATATGTTTTGTACTTGTCTGGTTAAAACAAATAGAAAAAGAAAAAGAAAAGGCACCAAAATCTTATTTCAAAAGTAAAAAATTTGCAATATGGAGTAATTTAAATAGTGATTTTTGTGACAAATATAAGGATAAAAAGTAAATAATACTATATACTGAATTAATATAGAATGTAAAGTTTAATAAAAGATATTGAAAACTAAAATAATTAAAAACACCAGCCTTTTTATAAAAATAATGATGATTTTCTCATCACGAATTAATATGGGATGAGAGATAAATATTTTAAAAATAATTAATTATACAACTTTAAATTCCAGTATAAACTAGCAAAAGTTAAAAATTGAAATATCTTAAGGGGGTGGATCAGCCTGGAAAGCGCGGCAAAAGCGTGAAAAGTCAAAAAATAAATATAATTAAAGCATGCAATATCCTAATTAAGGGTGTATTCTCGATCTTTTTCGGGTGTTCGGTGTACAATAAAAATAAAATAGGCCATAGAATAAACAGAATAAAAAGGAGGAGAAAACATAAATAGTAGTTTACCCTTGGCGTTTTTCTGTACGGCTACATTCCTTGATTCCTTTCTCCTGATCCCTTCACAGTGACATCTTGATCTGGAGATCCTCCAAAAAATAACACACCACCACTAAAGAATGTAGAGATTTTGTGCTAGCAAAACTTCCACAGAATTGCAAAGAATCAACAACGTTATTGATTAACGTTTGACTCTTTGATTCTCTTTCGATCTCTAAGATTTTGAGAGAGTTTTTTAGAGAGAAAAAAAGAGAAATTCGTGTGAGAGAGGTTTATTGGTTTTGAAATTTTTTTTTTTTTTTTGAAATACACTTAATCTTGTGCTTGATTCATTGTGTCTTGAGATGAAAAGTGGGAAGTATTTTGTGATTTGAACTAATTTTCCTGATTATTGTCGTGTAATATATCTGAAACTGATAGAATTTGTAGTTTAAGTTGAGATTAGTGGGAGGAGATGACACTAGTAGCATATAAAATTTGTGTGAAGTGTTCAATAATCAAATTCTAAAGCCTTTGTGTGAGCTTTTGAGCCAAAACACTTGCATTTAATAGTGCTCATATAAGTTTTTTATTTGAGGGCGTCAAACTTAGTGTGTTTATTCTAGAACTTGCTTGTGTAATATATTTTGAGACCACATTTCTTGTGAATTGGTGTATGAAAGTGATAAGGGCATTTAGGAATAGCCAATTGATCTTGAAAAGAGCCTACCATATAAATTTACCATTAGACAACCCTTTTGCGTTGGTCTTTATTTTCTTGGTTAAACCATGTTACAAGTCGAATTATACTTTTCTCGGTTATTTACTAAAAAGAATTTTGAACCCATTCAAGAGGATGGTGATGATTAGGTTGCTTGCAAGTTGCTATGAGAATGCAATAAAATGAAATGACTCAGTAGCATACAAGAAATTCATAGTCTGCCTGGAGGAAAAGATGGGAATGAGGATACAAGAAAAAGAAAAGAGAATGAAAGGAAGAAGAAAAATGATGAAAAGAAAAGAAGAAAAAGAAAAGTCGAAGAGTTGAATTCTTCCAAGCACTTGAGTCAAGTTAAAGAAGAAAAATGAGTTGAGCAAAGCAAGCAATTAGTATCATCATTTTGAACTCATAAGAGGGATTATACCAACAGCAATATCCAGAACAACCTCTTTTGGACTCAGCCCGTAACGAAAGAGAATGGTTGGATGAACTATCTCACTGGTGTCATACTAGAAAGCATTTAGACGTTCTAATAAAATTTGGAAAGCAGCAAGACAATTGCAAGTGGAATATCTAGGAAAATTGGGAGCAAACTCATGCCATAGGAAAATGCCACGGGGTGGGAGGATACCAAAAAGTAATGTCGCTTCCATTCTTTAACAAATGTATCGGAAGGAAGGAACTGGGCATCCCCTTTGGAAGTAAAATATAACAAACCAGGACTTGTTTTCTTAAGCATTAATAAGAAGTGAAATTTGGCGACAGAATGAGTCTCATTCTCGTCTAAATTCCTCACTAAAATATAAAACACGACAAGAAAGTGAAAGCTTTAGGAATGAGCTGGTTCAGGGGGATATTGAACAGAGTAGACACTTTAGCAAAGAAGGATGGTGCAAAATCATAACCCAACTTGCAATTGGGCTATGTTGAAGCTTACGAAACCCTCAGGGGGAATGAGGGCATTCAACAAGAGTAGGGACCTGAATCAGGAAATTATCAGGTATCCAAAACCTAGATCTAATCACACCTAAATCCCCTTCCTTTATGTGGAGCTAAATACCTTATAGGACGTCATACCAGACGCGACCACCATGTCCTCTGTTTTCCTTCTCTCTGACTCTTTCCTAGATGTGCGTTTCTTACTACTCACTTCTTCCTCACTTTTTTTCCTCTTGGTGGTCAGATTGAGAATTATCGAAAATGGCTACCAAGTTAATGAGGAAATCCTCAATTGCCCGTTCATCCACATCCCTCTCAAACATGATTAAAATTTTCAGAAAGAGTAGGAGGCTTACATAGAGACGAAGACACTACAAGATGAGAACATGAGGAAGATGAGAGCCTGCGAAATCAAGGGTTAGAGATTGCCTTAGTTTCAGACGTGAAGAAAAAGGGAGAAGGAAAGATTTTATTTTTACTTTAGAATGCGAATGGTAAAAGTAAAATAAAAGAAAATTTCCTTGAGGACTCAAGCAGATTGTTGTTTCTTCTCCGGTTGACTGCGTGGGCTTCTAAGAAAAATTCGAAAATAGGACTCTTCTCCTTCTCTGTGGCAATCATTACCCTTAATGGTTATCTCTTCTTTGCAGGTGTAAATTCAAAATTCAAATCACATCTCCACGGGAAAAGGAGGGAATTGGATAAACTCTATCCTCCTTGTTGATAAGCAGGGAAATACTTCTCTTTTGCGGGATATCTTACCTACTCTAGCAATTCAAGTCTATAACTTGCACTCTAGAAGAGGGGGGGTGATGATGCCCCTAAAATTTATTGGGCTAAACAAACAAGCTAAGCATGCTAGCCAATCGACTAAGAGCCCAACTGATCCATCAGCAGGACGGAAATACGGATAAAGGTCCACCAGCAAGACAAGTAAAGCCCATCAGGTAGGAGAAAGGCCCACAGCTTTACCTATTAGTTTACTGGACTGACAGACCCAAGAAATGAGCCCATTTCAGCCGGACATATCACCAAACACTGGGAGAACATATTATATAGCTTTCTAACATCTATACACATCACATGAAATATGTCTAGGTGGCTCCCAGTAAATTAGTGGCAAATGAGTTGAGAAATCTACAAATAACCAATTCCCGAAATTTTAGGCTGACTTGGCAGGGTCCAGTTCAGCTGATGTATCTCAGTCGATATTTATCCAAATTACCAACAGTTTGTTGCGGATGACAGCAAATGCAAAGAGCTTTCTAATGACGTATTGAGATCAGTAATTGACCTGTATCCAACTCTATACAAGCCTATAAATAAAGGTCTTGTACAGGCTTCTGGACATTATTCTTCACACTCAAGACTCACTTTCTCTCATTATTTTCTCTCGATTTTTGGCTATTCTAAGCTTATAATTTGTACTCCACATGAATACATACACATTATCACCATTTTATACCATTATTCTCACTTTATTTTGAGTTTTTTTCTTTTATTTCTTCATAACCCGTGACTAACTTAAGTATCGGGAGTGATAATATTTGTTTTTGCAGGGTCAGTCCTTCAATAATCTTAAGATGTTTTTAAAGATCCTTCAATTCTTGTGGTGTGACCAAATTTCTAGTGCGCATCAGTCTTAGATTGGCCATTTATCATATTTTTTTTAACCTTGACGAAAAAAAAAATTAAACTTGCCATAATTTTTAGCTATAGTTGATGTTGTGAACTTGTACGGAACAACAACTAATAGCCAATATTTTATAGTTGTGTCTAATGATAATCCACTAAATTCTTTTACTTTTGAATATAGTAATTATAAGGATTAATGACGTCATATGAATTATCTTTCTTTTTTCTTAAACAATGGAGAAAACTATTTACTTTTGTATAAAAAATATTAAAAATCATTTTTTTTTTTTTATAATTACTCTATATAGCCTTTTATTCGCTTTTGGTTATAATGTTATCCTGTAACATTTTGGCAAATTTGTAAGAATGTGTAAATATTATGGATCAAAATCGTGGTATATGAACATTCGACATAAAAATGCGAAAGTGGGGTTGTATAGGGACAAAAAAGGTCATTAACCAATTGTTTAAGATAATGAAAGACCAAAAATGTAATTTACTTGATCTTTATTTACTTCAATTAAAATATATATTAAGAATAGTCTTAAAGTTGTAATTTTGTTCAAATTATGGTATAAGTATTTTTATTCATTTAAAAAATACTTATTTGTATTTAATTGAGATAACAAAATCTGATTGCAAAACTTTAAATTTAAATTTAAGCTTAGTATTATAAGTTTTGAAATATATATTATTGGATAAATTATATTTTTGTCTCTATACATATTCGAATTTTTAACGATGTTAAATCATGCTCAAAATTAAATGATAATAAGATTCTAACAAAAATTTGTATTATATAACTATATTCCTTATTATTATTCAATGATCCATCTTAATGGTCTTGTTAAAATATTTAAACATCTCAATATTTTTTATAAAGCAAAAATAACACAATTATTTATTTCATCTTAATTCAAAATATGGATTAATTCAATAATTAGTTATTTTGTATTGGGATAAATTAATACAAAAGTAAAATAATATATATAGATAAATTCAATATTAAAATAAATTATTTAGTCAAATCAATAAATTAATGAAATAGAAATAATATATTTATATATTAAAATAAAATTAATGCTGATTTGAAGGTGTAATTTTTTTAATCTTATTCGTAATTGGTATTATTTATAATTATGTTTTCACAAACGAATAATTTCAATTTGATTTCTTAAAGTTCTCATATTTGGGCTCGTCAGTTTTACCCCCAAATATTCTTAAAATCAATCATCTACATTAATTATCAAATAAAAGTCTCAAATTGGCACTTTCCTGCAACGATCTTTACGATAAATTAGACGAAGATAACAAAACCCAGTTTTGATGAGTTTAAAAAAAAAAATGAGAACAAAACTCATATGAATATCAGAATTGATTTAGTATCTAACTTATTAAATCGGAACTGAATTATTCATTTGGGTAAATTCTATATTTGAACTCCTAAATTTTTATTTAAAATTATTTTAGTCCTTAAAGTTCATTTCTTGGTTTGAACATTACTAAACTTTAATTTTATCCCAATTTGGTCCTTCTGACCATTTTTTAGTGAAAATGTAGCCGGAGTTTGACTTTTTGAAGTGTAAAATGGTCAATTTAAATTTGATTTTATTTTAGTTCCTTAAATTTGTAAAATTGTCAAATTAGTCCTTTCATAAAAAGAAGGGTAAATTACATTTTGTCATCCGAACTGTGCTCGTTTTTACACTTTGTCATATAAATTTTTTTTTGTGTCAATTTGTCATCTCAACTTTGCGAAATTTGTACTTTACCATATATGATAGTCTTTTTGGTGATTTTTTTATCGAAAAAAATCACATATTGTGCATATGTGAAAAATATCACATCAATTGACCTTTAAATATCACATGTGCATTGCATATGATGTTTTTTTAACAAAAAAACTTGGTGAAAAATAGTTATAAGGGTAAATTATATTTTGCCATCCGAACTATGTCCGTTTTTACACTTTGGCATCTAAACTTTTTTTTGTGTCAACTTGTCATCTCAACTTTGTGAAATTTGCACTTTACCATATATGATCGATTTTTTTGCTGATTTTTTTTGAAAAACACTTGGTGCTATGCATATGTGAAAAATATCGCATCATATAACCCTTAAATATCACATGTGGACGCATGTGGTTTTTTTTTTTACAAAAACTTGGTGAAAAAATAGTTATAAATGGCAAAGTGCAAAATTTTGTAAAGTTGAGATGGCAAATTGACAAAAAAAAAATTTAGATGTCAAAGTGTAAAAGCGGTCATATTTCAGATGGCAAAGTGTAATTTACCCTAATTATAAATGGTAAAGTGTAAATTTCGTAACATTCAGATAGTAGGTTGACATAAAAAAAAGTTTAAATGCCAAAGTGTAAAAACGGTCATAGTTCGGATGGCAAAATATAATTTACCCTAAAAAGAAAACCATATTTTTTAGATTCTTATATGGTGAATATGATATTATCTTGAATGAAAAATAAAAAATTTGAACTCTTTTAAATACAATAATAATATATTGCTTAACTTCAGATGAAATAGTCTCTCTCTCTCTCTCTCTCTCTCTCTCTCTCTTCATTTTCAAAAGCGCCAAAAGAAATCAAACTTATGAATAAATTTTATAAAACTAATCTTATCTAAATATAATTAAAAAGTCCAAGTTGGATTTTTTATCTTAGGATTTAAAAAAAGTCTAATAAAATTAAATTTTGGCAATATTTATTAAATATTAACAGCTACAATTTTTTTTTTTTAAAAAAAAGTTGATGGATTTTTTGGTGAAATCATATATATAAATTCATTTTAAAAAATTTTGTAGAACTTTTTCTATAATATGGAACTTGATGTGTATGCCAGGGGTGACCCATCCCAAAAAGACGTGGGTGCTTGGGAATGCCCAAACCAAGTAAACCTAGACAGGCCAAGTAGCTAAGAAACCCATGAAGAAGGAAAGAGGTCCAGGATACTCCCTGACTCGGTCTGTGATTAAAAGCCCAACAAGACATTCGACTCAAAAAGCTAACACACATGGCAACCACTTCTCCCCCGGCATCTCATTAACCCAGGTGTCAGCAACTATCTGGACCACATCAGCCCTAAGAGGCTAGCATGGGCAAGGAGAGACTCCCTAGCGACTAGGACTCTTTGTAGAAGAGAGGTCTCCCAAACTGAAGAAAACTCTTACTAATACACCTCCGGCTACAGATAACGACATCTTATCCCTTATCCAACTTTTCCAACCAACCTCCCCAAGAATCTCGAAAGTAGAAAAGACCCCCAGCAGAATGGGGAAACTCCCTATAAATACATGTTTGCTCCTGCTCTGTAACCCCGAAACTATTTCCAAGCATTCTCTAAACACTCTATCATGAATTCTTCCACTCTTTATTATTTTATCTATCATAGCCCGATTTTCAGCTAAATTCATTTACTTTCCTGCTTTATTTCATCTTAAACCTAGTACTAGTGCTAACGCATTTTTTGCAAGACCCTCCCCCCCCCCCCCCTTTAGGGTGCGCATACACTAGGGCCCAAGTTTGAATGATAGTCTAGATCCATTGGACATGTGTTATTTTTGCGCATTAAAACTACATATTAGAAAACCTCTAAAAATGATATATATATATATATATATATATATATGAAATCCACCAAAGAATTTAGTTAAAAAGTATAATCTACAAACTTTTAATTCGAAATCCAAATATTTAATAAATATTGTTAAGCCTTAACTATTGTAGATTTATCTTTAACTCTTAAAACAAAAAAAAATACTAACTTAGATTTTTTTATTATATTTTCATATTAGATAAGTTTTATAAAAGTTATTATAATTTTAATTTTTTTTAGTTACTGAAAAAAAAAGACTATTTATTTTAAGTTAAGCAATATTTTATTATTATGTTTACAAGAGCTTAACGTTTCCATTATTCACATAAGATAATTAAAATATATCAGCAAAAATAAATACAAAAAAGTTATTTATTCATTTAAAAAGAACTATTTTGATAATTTTACAAATTTAAAGGACTAAAGTGATAAAATCAAATTTATAACCATTTTACCCTCCAAATGGTCAAAATCCCAGCCACATTTTTGGCAAAAGAAATTATTGAAAAGATCAAACTGAGACAAAAACTAAAGTTTAAAAATGCTAAAGTTAATAAATGAACTAGAGGAACTAAAGATGCTTGAGGAAGTTCCTGATAGCATTCTCCTGATAGCATTCTTGAAACTAAAGATGAGGATATTTCCAAACCGATTTCTAACAGATTTCAGACCCTTAAAGATGCTGAAGAAGGCAGACTCACCTCACATGAAAAGGTCGCAACAACACCGTAATACACACATCAATATCCATCCCAAACTTGGTGACCCTTTGCAAGAAGTTATCTTCTCTTATTCCATTGTTGCTGGAAGACACAAAAGAAACAAATCCTTAGGGTGTGTTTGGATTGATGGATTTGGATTTGGAGAAAAGATTTCAAATGACTCCATTTGAAAGGAATTTTGAAATCCATCCATATTCATTAAACCTTAGTTTATAATTAAAATGGAAGGATTTGAAATCCTTTGGATTTGAAATTGTCCAAACATGTCCAAAGAATTTGTTATGAAGGATTTAAGATCCATTATTTCAAATCCTTCAATTCAAATGCAACCTTAAGGAATCATTTTCAAATCTCCAAAAGATACAGGTAGAGGTAAGAAAGGTAAAACTTCACCCATTAAAACGGCTCTTAAGAGGAACACTAGATCTTCCTCATCTTCCTTTTTTTAATGATGAAAATACTCATATGGAACATTTAGGGAGTAGGAAAAAAAAGATAAATAAATATTTTGGTAGATATGATTGTTGTAAATAAACTCGATATTCTTGTTCTCCTCGAGCCCTTTTTACAGTTTAACAATCATTTTTTACTATGAAATTTGGCTTTGCTTCTGCATTCTCTAATCTTAATAAGAAAATCTGGTGTTTTGGCGTTGATTTCTTGAACTAGTTACAAGTGTTGATTCCTCGTTTTGATAGAAGTCTGAACTGAGATCTCAACGTAGAGATCCTCCAAATATGTCCACGTTTCCACTAGTAAGATGTGATTTTATCGTGCTAGCAAGAACAATCATGAAAGATCAAGAGATCAAACAATCGTTCTTGAATTAACATTTTGATCTTCTTGATTTTTCTTGATCTAGAAAACTAAAAAGAATATGGAGAGAGAGAGAATGAGAAAAGGCTAGACAGAGTTCTATATTCAAAGGAGTGGGCTAACACTTTCAATTGCACAAGAGTTTCTCACCTTCCCAAGAGATTGTCATATCACCACCCCATGCTTATTCTTGCTTAGAATTCTGTCAACAGGCTAGCATCTTCATTCAGATTCCAAAATGTGTTGATTAATCACCACACCTTCCTGAATACCATGAAGAAATCCTGGGAAGCTCCTATTGGGGGATACGACATGTATAGACTCCAGTAGAAACTTTACAGAGCTAGAAAGGTCCTTAAGGAATGGAACAAACAAGTTTTTAGAAATATCTTCACTACAGTGGAACAGACAAAACAAGCAGCTAATGAAGCTGAAAAAGCTTTTGACAAGGATCCATTAAAGTTAATCTTATTACACTCAATATATATAAGCTACCCTGGTAAAAGCTCTCAACACAAAATCAGAATTCTGGAAGCAAAAAAGTAATTTCAAATGGTGGAGGTTGGGGAGAGGAACACCAAATACTTCCACTCCTAGGTTAAAAAGAAGAGAATCAAATCCATATTCACTTAATTAGGGGCAATAACATCGACATCACTAATCCAGCCGCTATTAAGGAATCAAAAGCAGACTATTTTTGCAGTTTGCTTTCTAAGGACACAACAGATTTCTACGAGCCTAGTTTTCCCTTTATGCTCTCACAGGTGCCAGCAGAAATTGCCAACAATCTCTGCCAAATGCCCACAAGAGAAGAAATTAGAGAAGTTGTCTTCCACATGTGTAGAGAAAGTGTTGCTGAACCACATGAGTTTCCCTCAGCCTTCTGCCAAACTTGTTGGGAATTTATTGCTTCGGACATTGAAGATGTAGTTAAAGATTTTTTCAGTGGCACGCCCATGCCTGAGAGCTTTACTGCTACTACCATTACATTAATCCCCAAAAATAAACATCCCCAAACTTGGAGTGACTTTGGGCCCATTTCTCTGTGCGACGTCACTAACAAGATTTTATCTAAGTTGTTGTATGATAAAATTGCAGGTTTACTTCCCACAATCACCTCTCCTTCATAAAGTGGATTTGTTCCAGGGAGACTGATTGTAGATAAAATACTTTTGGCCTAGGAAATTATCTACTCAATTGATCAAAGACAAAACAAAGGTAACGCCGTTATCAAACTTAAAATGGTCAAAGCCTATAATAGAACTCGTTGGAAATTTTTGTATTTGGTATTTCATGCCATGGGCTTCCCGCACAGGTTTATCCTGCTAATTATAAATGTTGTTGACAACTGTTGGTACACAATTTGGTTTAATGGTGAAACCTCTGGCTTTTTCAAATCTATTAGAGGGCTTACACAAGGTAACCCTATCTCCCCTGCCCTTTTCATACTGACTGCTAAAGCTCTTTCTCAAGGTCTTGATTATTTATTTAGGACTAACCCTACTATGTATTATTAGTCACATTGCAGAATTCTGTCACTCACCTTTCTTATGTAGATTATGTTATTATTTTTACTAACTTTGAAGGACAGTCTCAACAATATGATGTCATTCTTGGAACTGTATGAATCATCCTTTGGGCAAAAAATCAACTTCTCCAAAAGTGTTTTCTTACCAAGTAAGAAGGTCAATTCGATTTCCCAGAGGATAAAAAACATCACAGGCTTTACCATGATGAAACTTCCAATTGCCTACCTTTGGCGCCACTTTATAAAGTAGAAAGAAAAAAATTCCTTTTTGCTAATCTTATCGATAAAGTTCGTTGTAGGATTTCAGGTTGGGAGCATGCTCACCTTTCTCACGAAGGTCGAATACAACTCATTAAGAATGTCTCTCGTCAATGCCTATTTTGTCTCATGCAAGTTTTGAGTCCTCCTATTGCAATTACACAAAAATTAAAACAACTCTTTGCTAGATACTTTTGGGGTACTACTGATTCTCAGGAAAAAAAAATTATTGCACCAAATGGATCAATACTTGTTATCCCACCGCTAAGGGTGGCCTTGGCGTTAGAAACCTGAGAGACGTTGTCAAAGCATTCTCCCACAAACTTTGGTGGAGACTCAGATTGAATAACTCACTTTGGGCCCTCTACACAATGAACAAGTATTGCAAAAATAATACCCATTCTACAATCAAGGTTTTAAGGAACGACTCACCTACCTGGACAAGGCTTTGTAAAGTCAGACAGGCTGCTGAAAACAACATTTTCTTGAGTTTTAGTACAGGAGAAGTCTCTTTTTGGCATGACTAAGGGATGTAATAAGGACAACTTCAAGATATTTCTAACCATGAAAACACCACATATATTCCTGTAAATTGATTCTAGGAAGACAGAAGGTGGAATTTTGATGAACTCAACAGAATTGTCCCACCAGACATCCCTAACCTTATTGTAGCAACTCCTATTGTACGTGGCCAACAGGATCAGCCCTTTTGGAAATTATCTAAAGATAGCAGGTTCACAACTTCATCATTATAAGAGGAAATCAGATTTCATAAAATTATCACTCCTATCTTTAGGAATATTTGGACTCCATTCTTCACACCCACCACCTTTGTCTTCATTTGGAGGTTACTCAACAACTGGCTCCCGGTTGATGCTAAAGTTAAATAGAAAGGAATCTCACCGGCTTTTAAATATTGCTACTGCTCATAGGAAGAGACTATTGAACATCTATTCCTCAACAATGTGCACTCCTTAACAGCGTGGAATTTCTTTGCTAGTAAATTCGGTGTCACTCTTCCTCGATCATCTTGTATTACCATCTTCATTCAAGCATTGAAGGGGAATTCTAACAAGTCATGTAAACTTAAAGATCTTATCCCCATACTCGTACTATGGTATATATGGATTACAAGTAACGATACCAAGCATAGAAAAAACTCTTTAATGCTCATGTTATCATCCTCAAGACTATGAATCTCTTGCAAAATCTCAGTAGAAGCAAGCGATGGAAGCCAAAACATCTCGAAGGGGATCTCATTGCTGCCAAATCATTGAATATCCCCATTCTGATCAACTGCAAAGCACAACTATGGTCTATGGGTTATTGGAGAAAACCTAAAATTTGATGGGTTAAGCTGAACACTGATAGGGCCTCAAGAGGCAATCCTAGCATTTCAGGAGTAGGGGGCATCGTGAGGGACCATGTTGGCAGGTGATTATTTGGTCTCTTTGAACCTTTAGGAAACACTACCAACATAGTTGCAAAACTTAAAGCTTTGCTTCAAAGAGTTAGTTTGTGCCTTGACAGGGCCTTCAATAAAGTTTGGATTAAGCTGGATGCTTTACAAGTCCTCTACTGATCACCAAACAGTCCATTGGTGCCTGACACCTCCAAATTCTCCTTACCATATCAGGCACTGTCTGTCTCAATTAGAAGTTAAGCTCTCACACATATTTGGAGAAGACAACTAAGCTGCAAACTATTTCGCCAATCTTGGATGCTCAACTGACACTACCACTATCATCACTAAGGACCAACTCTATGGTAAGCAATGTTTTAAAACCCGAACCAGACATCAACCGAAAAATTCAGTAGATTACGAATTACTGGTTCAATCGTTGGTCCAACCGTGGTCGAACCGGTGATGTTATATATATGTGTGATAAATAATTATAAAATAAATAAAAATAAAATTTAAATATTAAATAATATAAAAAATTCTTTTAAGTATTTTCGTCTTTGCAATTAATATTTTCAATAATATATACCAATAATTAAGTGACATAAAATAGAGATATAATAGCCTAATACAATAAATAGAGCAGAAAAATACAAGAAATTTAAATAAAATTGTACAAATAAATTGATAGAGATATGCCAAAATAGCTTCGTCCCACCTCTAAAGATTACTACTCGTTTTAGAAACAAAGTAAGCCCCAACACCTAGTCTATATCATTAGACAGAAACAAGAACTAAAATGGCATCTCAAAACTGTGGAAATCTAAGTAGATTGAAATCAATGGGATAGCTCAAGATCCCAATAACTACGACATAAAGTACATGAAATCCTTGATTTGAAATAATATACTATACTTAAAAAAAAAGACTACCACAATACTATCAACCAAGAGAAAGAAAAAAAAGAGAGATTACCTATTATTGTTGCTATTATGTTGCTGCAAGTCGATAATTATGAAAAGAGAAAAACGAGAATGGTGGAATGAAAAATCAAAACTAAGGTCTGAGAGAGAGAAGAGAGGGTCGAGAAACAAGCGTGTTTGAGTGAGAAAGATATAAAAGAAATTAGGGATTTTATGCTTTATTTATAACACACTAAGACCCAACCGGTTCACATGACCCAGGTCCGGTTCAAGAGATTCATCGGTCCAACCGCCTGGTCGAACGGTTCTCTTCAGAAAAACACAGTTTTTAGCCCTCATTGGGTTTTGCCTTTCGCCCATCCCATTTTGTTGCCGATTAGCGGTTCGGGCGATTCGAGTTGAGTTTTAAAATACTGATGGTAAGATTACAAGTATTGTTAGACTTGATCGCCTTTATTTGCTATATTTTCGGTTTTCATAGTACTTCTAGTTTCAGTTACCTGTTAGCTGAAATTAAAAGTACTATGAAACCATGTTCATTGATTGTATCGTGGAAGCATGTAATTCGCTCTCACAAAATGATTCTTACTAGCTCATGTTTCTTTGAGAATTTTGTTTACATTCATAAAGGAGTTTCTCTCCTTCCTTTTGCTTATCACGGTGTCATTTATTTTGTTCCACTTTTTAGTTGTTGTAATTGGAACTTGTTTATTGGAGGTGCCTTCCCTTTTGGCTTGCTTTGGCTGATTTCTTGTTGCAGGGAGCTCGTGATTGATGCTCACTTAGTGGAATGGTTAATTTCTTTTTGATTTATCAACTTTTTTATAAAAATGTTCTAATATCTATTCAAATTCAATTTTGAATTCTTTTTATTCATGAGGAGCTAGATGACTCTCACGTGTAGTTCTACAGTAGAGATGGAATTCCTAAACAACCATAAACTATAATCCCAAAAGAACTAGATTTTGTAAACAACATAGAGGAAGAATGAAGGGAATACTATTGCGGTAATCATATTTGTTTTGGTCATTAATAACTTTATTTTTAGATAATAGTATATAGAAACAACAGTTGTAAGGAGTCCTGTTAAAACCAAGGAATATAGGCCTGCCTGCCATCTACACCAGAATAAATAGAGTTTTCCAAAATACCTACTAGTGGAGGAAGACCTCCTAAAGATAAGAGACATAAGGCTAAAGAGAGAGCCAAAAAAAGGATCTTTCGTGTATAATCCTGCATAACCTTGAATGTTATCAATTCCGGTGCACAGACTCAATAATACAATACAAGCAAAAGATCCTAGATTCATGGAGTTATAGAACAATATATAAGTTATAAAACATATGGCCCAAAAGGCCCACATACGTGGCAGCCCACTATCCCACGTGACACCTCATCAACCCAAGTGTCAGCAGCCACCTTGGACCACATCAGCCCTAGTAAGGACGATCTCCTTGGCAGCTGGAACTCCTCATAAGTGAGGGGTCTCCCAAGACAAAGAGGACTCCTACTAAAGCACTCCTAGCTACGGATATGAATGATTTATCTAGCGGTGATAAAAAAAAAAAAAAAACTATTCAAACCGCCCAAAACCGCCCTAACCGAATCGACCTTTTTTATGATTTATTTCTCAAATTGCAATTCTAAATTTAAAGTAAAATCAAACCGCGCTATTGGTTTGGTTTTGATTTAGATCTTAAAATAAAACCGCCAAAAACTGAACCGCACTACTAAACATATAATTAATTTTTTAAATTATATATATATATATATATATAATAATTTGATAAAATAATTAATTTTTTTTTTGAAGAATTTCATATTCAAATTATATAACACCAAAATTCATATATTATCAAACATCCATATTACGAAGGTCATTTTTGTATAATTCAAATTTGGATTTTATACAACAAAATGTGTTTAATTCTTAAGCCCATATAATCTTAAGCTCATTTGTTGATTTTTTAATTTTTAATTCATTTTTCATCTTTTATTTTTTTCCTCGTCTCACTTTTGTCTCTCACCTACCGTCTTCTCTCTACTTTCTTTTCCTCTTATCATTTTTTTCTCTTTCGTTTCTCAATTTTATACTCAAAATTGACCATATAGTATAATTATTAATCTTATCATATATTTTATTTTAGATAATAATAAACTATGGTACTTTTATTTATACATTTAATCTTTATATAAAAACAAGCTTAACCAACAACTTAGTAAATTCTATTATTATTTTAAAAATATTATGTAATATGACACATAAAGTTTCTGTTATATTTTAATATCTATTTGTAATCTCTTGTATTTTTCTAAATTGACAAGTCCTAACAATTAACTTATGATTTTTTATATCTTTTTGTGCGTTTATATTTATCAAGATACATAGTATGCATTATCCAATCTATTTTATTACTTATATATTTATGTCAAAATTTGATAATTTCTATGAATTAATCTAAAGATCATTATAATAAGGGTAAATTACATCTACCTCCCCTGAGGTTTGGAATAATTACAAATACCCTCGTTGTTTGAAAATTACAAATACCCCCTAATTTTAAGGACCGTCTAACAATTACCCAATCTATGCATTTTTTATAGTGAACTGACCAAAATACCCTTATGAATTAAAATTTATAATTTTATTTTTAAAAAAATATATTTTTTATCAACTAAGGCGATAATTTTTTTATAATTTTTAAATTTTTTTCATCCATCCCATTCAATATTTTTATAAGATTTTAATTTTTTTTTAAAAAATAAAAAAATATTGTAAGGGCAAAGTTGACATTTCTATGCCTCCATCCAAGGATTACATAATTTTATCAAACATTAGGGGGGTATTTGTAATTTTTCAAACAACGAGGGGGTATTACAAATAGATTGGATAATGCATACTATGTATAATAATGATGATGATTGATTTTAATTATTTTTACTGTTATTTTATTATTATATATATATATATATAATGAAATTAACAAGTTTAATCAACAATTTAGTAAGTTTTAATAATTTTTTTAAAATAATTACTTAATATGACACATATAAATCTTATGTTATATTTTAATATCTGTTTTTGTAATCTCTTATGCCTAGTGCCTACAAATTTTCAATTGCAAAGTTTAGAGTATTAAGGATGTCTTTAACTTTCATTTGCTTTCTTGATAATATATTTAATATGTGCACAACCTAAATTGCGTTTGCTACATACAAATACTTGTTTCATTTCTTGATTTTTGTTAGTTTTCAATATTTTATTTTTGTTATAAGTATTCAAACGGCCAAACCGCCCAAAATCGGACAAAATCGCACCTTTAATTTTGATTTTAAAAGTGGAAATTTAAAAAAATATTTTATAAAATCGCCAACAGCAATGCAATTTGAAAATAGCTATAAAAAATCGAAACCGCACCGTGAGTACCCCTAGATTTATCCCTTATCCCAACCAATTTCAGCAGATTCTTGAGAGTGGGATACACCCCAGCAGATGGTGGTACCCCCCCAATAAATATAGGTTTAGTCCTCCATACAAGGGGATGCTCCTCTCACTCTCTAGACACCTCTCTCACGCCTCTCACTCTCAAGACACCTCTCTCACACTCCCCTCAGTCTCAAAACACCTCTCTCACTCTCTAAACTATTGCTTAAACTCTCTCTAAGCATATTATCACGTATTCTTATACTTTTCACCAGTTTTATTCATCACATCTTGATTATTAATTAAATTCACTTACTTTTTTTCCTTTATCTCATCTCAAATTCAATACCAACTTGGGCGTCCCAGTGCTAACACCTTTTTTGCAGGTCCCTTTTTCAGAATTTGCATTCGCTTCGGCCCAAGCTTTGAACAATAGACCATGTCCATTAGACCCACTCATTTTTGGACGCATCATTAGTGTTGTTTGTGGGAACATAGATCTAAGATGTGAGAATAATGGAAGGAGTCTGCACCTCCTCGGAGGACCTCCCATTGATGATTACTACATCCGTTCAAAGCCCAACTTCAGCGGCCGCATCATTAGCATTACCTATTCTAATGTTCCTATTAACTCAATTTTTAATGTGCAGGACGTCCCCCTGGAAAAGGAGGAGGGCATCCTTCTCAGAAAATAAGCCTTGCCCCCAGGCAGACATCCTCCTTAGAAAATAAGCCTTGCCCCCAGGCAGGCATCCTCCTTAGAAAATAAGCCATGCCCCCAAAGCGGGCATCCTCATCAGAAAATAAGACATGCCCTCTAGGCAGGCATCCTCCTTAGATTAAAGCCCTGCTCCCAGGCGGGCATCCTTCATGGAATAAGCTTTGTTCCTAGGCAATCATCCCCCTCAGTGAATAAATTTTTACATATAAACTTCCCTTAGGGAGTATCTTTAATAATTTAACTTAATAACCTTGGAGGTTTAGTTTACCACCTTTGATGTGCTAACATGTGCCTTCTTATAGGGATTTCACAAGTGAGACATCCTTCTCAAACTTCTCAGATTAAAGCCTTGCCAGCTGGCAGACACCATTTTATAAAAAGCTCTGTCTTCCACACTGACACAAAGGCTCTCCTTTGGGCAGGCACTTAGGTCATTCTCTAGCGACTTGTAAGCTTTGTCCCGTGCAGGCACCTAAGCCCTCCTATGCGGAGGCATCTAAGCCCTGCTTCCAACAGACACCTTATTCTTCCTCCGACGAGGTTCCTAAGTTTTGTTCCAAGTAGGCTCCCCTCAAATAAGCCCTCCTCCAAGGAAACACAATAATTTTGCTATGTGCAAGATCTATTCGTAATATAGACATGTATTTATTATTCAAAATTCTTTTGCAGAAAAATAAAGCTCTACACTGGAGAAAGCACAAAGGGTACCCGAAAGGCCCACATACGTGTCAGCCCACTGTCTCACGTGACACCTCATCAATCCAGGTATCAGCAGCCACCTTGAACCACATCAGCCATAGCAAGGAGGACCCTTGGTGGTTGGGATTCCTTACAGGTAAGGGGTCTCCCAACATAAAGATGACTCCTACTAAAGCACTCCTATCTACGGATAAGGATGATTTATCCCTTATCCCAACCATCCGAACCAATTTCAGCAAGATTCTCGGGAGTAGGATACACCCCCAGCAGATGGGCGCACCCCCCATAAAAATACGTGTTTAGTCCTCCATATAGGAACACCCCTCTCACTCTCTAAACACCTCTCTCACACCCCTCTCGCTTTCAAAACACCTTTCTTACTCTCTAAGCTATCTCTTAAGCTCTCTCTAATTATATTATCACGTGTTCTTACACTTTTCACGAATTTTATTCATCATATTTCGATTCTTAATTAAATTCACTTACTTTTTTTGTTTTATTTCATCCTAAATCCAATACAACTTAGGCGTCGGAGCACTAACGTCTTTCTTGCAGGTCCTTCCTTTAGGATTTGTATTTGCTATGGCCCAAGCTTTGAACAATGGTCCATATCTATTGGACCCGTGCATTTTTTGAATGCGTTAATGTTATTAAAACAAATATTATCAATTTTTTAATTAATTTTTAAAAATTATTATAAATATACTAATTTTGACACATTTTTTTATATTTTATTTGCCATGTTATCTAATTATATTATTCCTTTATCATTAAAAATATAAATTAAATGGCTATAATCAATTAATAAAATGATATGTATATATATATATATATATATATATATATTTGCATTCATGCAAGTTTAATAATTTAATTGGAGAATTATTAAATAAAACATTTATTTTTATATTAATATTTTTAAAAAAATTAAATATAAAAATACACTAATTGAAATAAAATTTGATATATTTTATGAAAAATTAATTATTATTAACAAACAACAAAAAAAGATAAATCAGTTGAGTTTGTTTTATAAGTGATTTTGCCTCAAATAATATCCGATTTTGTTTTTGTTTGCTTTTTACTTCTTTTTACAAACCCTACACACTTTTGATTTTGCTAAAAAAATTTTAACTTTTTCTACAAAAATAACTTTCAAAACAATTTTTTTTTGCTAACATTCCCTAATTAATAAAGATACTTACTAATTATAAAAATAATAATAATATTTATTAAAAATAATTACTATATTATTAAATAACAATTATAAATTTATAATTTTAAATTTTAAAATATTAATTAATTAATATTAAACATTAATTATATTAATTAAGTATCCATTATTATTTAGACTTAAAATAATAATTAATCAAAAAGGACAAAAAACAAATTGAAAAAAAAATTGGGTTGGAGTCGTTAGCTGAGGTAACAACTCCAGCCCTAAATTGAAAAGAAATTATAAAGTTCCACATTATGGACGACCTCAGAGAGACCCGAAAAGTAGAGGTGCTTGGAGATATGTAAAATTTCATATCCAATTGAATCATAATAAGTATAAAATAATATATTAATTATTAATTATATTTCTTTTTTATTTATTAGAATTTACTAAATTAATTCTGATGTGCATAAAAATAAGCTAGCCAGAAGAGGCTCAAGCGATCCCGAAAAAAAAAAAAAAAAAAACGAGAAGCCCGTAACATTCTAAGAGGCCCAAGAGGACCCAGCAGGTGGTTCTGGCGAGTGTCCAAGAACAGATTGGTAAAGGAAGGAAGCCCAAGGCATCCCCCAACTCGGACTATGATCAAAGCCTAATAAGACGTTCGGTCCAAAAGATCCACACACGTGGCAACTCATTTTCCACGTGGCATCTAACCAATCCATTTGTCAGCAACCACCTTGGACCACATCAGTCCTACGAGGACCCACTTGGCGGCTGGGACTCCTCACAACCGAGGGGTCCCTTAAGACAAAGTGAGTAAGGAAGGACTCTTTAACAACTAGGACTTCCTGGCAGCTAGGACTTACTGCGGATGAGAGCTATCCCCCAAGACTAAAGAAGGACTTCAAACCCCAACAGACTTCAACCCAACCCTCAAATCCGAAGGGGATAAGCCAGCACCAAATCTAAAAGAGATCAATTTTATCTCAACCATTCCAACCACATTCCTTTTTTGCAGGTCCCCCCTTAAACATCCGCATACGCTTTGGCCCAAGCTTGGAACAATAGTCTATATCCATTGGACTCGTGCATTTTTTGAACGCATCGAATTCCAAGTAAATAGTCAATTTAATTGATATTTTAATATATATTTTATCATCAAATTAATGATCGAAAAGTGGCAAAATGAAGTCTTTCGGCCAATTAAATCATGCTTTGCAATCGAAGATTCAAGCCAATCGGACCACAGCGCGTGGAGTAACTGCATGTACGCTCCAATCAAGCCAGATAGATATTTGTGATATTTATCTCTTATGGAAATATAAATATTAAAGAGATAATGTCAAATTGACCAATTATATCATTCCAAATATTTGATGTATTTATCTCTTTAAATTAAATTATAAAGAGATAATATAGGAAGTATTCAAGTACATCACAACTCTACCTATTTGACACCTATCTAAAAGGCTCCCTAGAGCTCATTCAAGATACAGAGCTAGAGGACAAAGATTTAAGCAAGCAAAATTAGGCTAAATAATTCTCTCTACGCAGTTCTTTAAGTTCAAGAATATTCGAAGGCATTCAAAGTAGAGATTGAGTTGTTCATCAAAGGCACCCCACAAATTATAGCGTTTAATTCGATATTACAGTTGCTAAGACCTCGAATTAACGTGATAATTTTCTAGATATATTCTCGAGAAGATCCAATTTGTAAATCCACTTTCAAATCCTCGAATCTCAAGTCAAAACTATAGCGTTTAATTTAGGATTACAAGCGCGAGCCCTCGAATTAACATTATAGAAATTCAAACCAAGTTAAAGAGAGATCCACAATAATATTTTACCTTTCAATCTATTGAATACATTTTTGAAGAGAAGAGTTAGAGGATTAGATAGAGATTGTACCCGCTTTTATTTATCAAATACATACTTTTATTTGTGATAATTTTTCTTGTGTTTTGATTTTTAGACACGACAAAATTAGTGCTCACAGTACTAATGGAAGCGGACATAGGGTGGGGGAGGCATAGGCGAATGCAAATTTGGGGGAGGTGGGCGGCTGGGCTTGTGGGGAAGACAACTATTTAATTAGATGACCATTTTTATGCTTTGGCAGCTAAACTTTTTCTTGTGTTAATTTACCATATCAACTTTACAAAATTTTGCACTTTGTCTTTAATAACTGTTTTCAGCCAAGTTTGTTGTAAAAAAAATAAAAAATCACACATAGTGTACATGAGATATTCAAGGGTTATCTGATGTATAATTTTTTCAGTTATGCACAATATGTGATGCTTTTTCAACAAACATCAATAAAAAGTGGTCATCTATAGCAAAGTGTATATTTCACAAAATTAAGATGGTAAGCTGGCATGTCAAAGTGTGAAAACGGACATAGTTCGGATGACAAAAATGTAATTTATCCATAATTTAATTTGGTGTAATAATATTTTTTACATATAAATATTGATGAATTAATGTTAAGGTTTTAGTATTTATCATATTTTATTAGCAAAATATGAAAAAGGTAAAAAAATTTAACCCAAAATAATAAAAAAATTGGGATAAATTGTATAAGATAAGCACAATTTGAATAGGTCATAGGCTAAACGAGTAAAAATATTATTTCATTCATATTTATGGTACGCGTAGGCAACTCACCATTTTATTCATGGAGATAGAATTTTTTTTTGCATAATTTCAAATTATAAAGGGATTTTTTTTGTTATTTTCAAGACACAAGTAAATTTTTAGCAATTTTTTTTTTTATTTCACAAGGGTGTTGCATGCAATTTTCCCTGAAATATTTATGAAATATGTAACATAATATCCCAAAAATTGACATGATATCTATTTTACAAATTTATCTTTTATGTGCACATAAGATTAACTAATATTATCAACTATTATACTTAGAGATTCATTTTTAAAAGTAATTGATAATTAGTATATCTAAATTTCAAATTATATAAAAAAAAGATAAAAGAATAACAATAATTAGAATCATTAAGATAAGATAAAGTGCAAAATAATAGAAAATTAAAAGTTTAGTTTCATGAGACAACATATTTGGGAAATCAACTTAACAATAATATAAAAATGAATTAATTATGTTGAAAATATGAATAAAAAACTGATAAAAATATAAACAAAGAGAAAATATGTATATATTTTAAGAATAAGGTTATAAAATAATACGTTAAAAACAAATCAGTATAAAATTACATGTAAGATATTAAGTTTTAATTGCATATATTTCAATTTTATTTTACCAAGTTTTGCAATCACTTTTGATACAAAAATTTTAATCCCCCAATGTTTTGAAAATTATTAAAATCAATTCTTTCGTTAACTGACCGTCTAAACTATCGGAGATTGTCACCGAATAAAAGGCCAAAACTAGCAGCCTTATATACATGTCATACACAAATTGAAGGGGAAACAATCTAAATTGTGAAAAAACGAGTAATAATCGAATGCTTTGGACTGAGCCTGCTTCAGAAGCTGCTGGGCTGCGCGTTGGGCCGCACCACTGGGCCGTCTGCTGTGCAGGATGGGCTGGCGCTGAGTTCCTTGACGGGCTGGCCCTTTTTTGGACTGAAACCTTCACTGGATTGGCCCTGCTACCGCATTGGGCTCGATAGCTACCATTTCCCATGGGCCGCGACTACAAGGGCCGAACAACAAATTCCGCTGGACTGCTGCTAATCTCTCTGGGCTGCCACTCTCCACTGGGCTGCGCTCCACCAGATGGGCCTCCAATCTCGATGGACTTCTGCTTTTATAGTCCCAATGATAATAAAATATGGTGATGTTGTATTGCGTATGTTTTACATAAATTATTTCTATACTGAAAATGAAATAATAAGAAAAACTGAAAGAACTTATTGATTTTATAATTATTTTATCCCTCTTTTTTATTATAATATGATTTTTTAATTTTATAGTCCCAATGATAATAATGTTTTTTAAAAAATAATTTTTATTCACATAAATATTTTATTTATTAAAATTTGTGTTTAAAGTATACATATTCAAATGAATTAGTACAATAAATACCCGGAAAACTTTCATGTAAATTTTTCATTAGTTAATGTTACATAAAAAGTAATTTAGTTTGTGATTTTTTTTATTTAATTATGACTTGAATACATTTTATTCCACAGTCAAATCGCTTATGTACCCACAAATACTGAGGTCTTATTATAAAACCCAATCTGAGGGTAAAAAAATAATAAAAGAAAATACAAGGGTATTTTTGCAAAATTACTAAATTTTTACCGTTTGTGAAAACCCTAAAATATGTTTCTATCTTCCCACCATTTTGCCCAAAACCCACATCCCCCTCACCGTCCAAGAAAGCTAAAGCAGAAGGAGTTCCGTCCAAGAAAGCTACCGCCGAATACTCTCACCGTCAAGAAAGCCAAAGGCGAAGGAGTTCCGTCCAAGAAAGCCACCGCCGAATACTCTCACCGTCCAAGAAAGCCAAAGGCGAAGGAGTTCCGTCCAAGAAAGCCACCGCCGAATACTCTCACCGTCCAAGAAAGCCAAAGGCGAAGGAGAAGCATTATGTACTAATTTGCTGTCTGCGGTGCTGATCAAGAATTAGGATGGATTTTTCTTTGAAATTGGTAATTTTCTCCATTTCAAGTACAGCCAGTAATTTAGATACTTATTGTTGCTTTTTTGCTTGTTCTTCTTCTTTCTTTTTATTTTAGAGATTTT
The DNA here is from genome assembly GCA_034509725.1 of Sesamum angolense. Classification (NCBI taxonomy): domain Eukaryota; kingdom Viridiplantae; phylum Streptophyta; class Magnoliopsida; order Lamiales; family Pedaliaceae; genus Sesamum; species Sesamum angolense. The sequence continues at coordinate 1,572,491 of JACGWL010000012.1, forward strand.
CAGTTCTTGTTCGTAGTACTTTGATGGGGTTTTCGTAATTTTTACAGTTTTTAACTCTTCAAGAAGTTTATTCGACACCCACGCCCATTTGATGAAAACGTGAATAGCTGTACTGAAACTCTGATGTTTTTTGTTCTGTGTTTTTTTTTAAATTCTTTCCTTGTTGGTTTTTTCATGCGACTTTGTAGAGATATAGAAATCCCTTTCGAGTTTGATTCCCTTTCAAAAATCCGAGAAAGAGGGTTTTGTTCAACATTTGATTTGTGAATAGTGATGGAGAAGTATATATATATTGTTGAATCAGGATGGATTTTTCTTTGAAATTGAGTACAGCCAGTAATTCAGATACTTAGTGCTGTGTTTTTTGCTTGTTCTTCTTCTTTCTTTTTATTTTAGAGATTTTCAGTTCTTGTTCGTAGTACTTTGATGGGGTTTTCTTGATTCTTACAGTTTTTAACCCTGCAAGAAGTTTATTGGACGCCCATTGATGAAAACGTGAATGGTTGTACTGAAACTATGATGTTTTTGTTCTGTGTTTTTTTTTTTTTTTCTGTCCTTGTTGGTTTTTTCATGCAACTTTGTAGAGATATAGAAATCCCTTTGAGTTCGATTCCCTTTAAAAAATCCGAGAAAGAGGGTTTTGTTAAACATTTGATTTGTGAATAGTGATGGAGAAGTATATATATATATATATATATATATATATATATATATATATATATGTTGAATCAGGATGGATTTTTCTTTGAAATTGAGTACAGCCAGTAATTCAGGTACTTAGTGCTGTTTTTTTGCTTGTTCTTCTTCTTTCTTTTTATTTTAGAGATTTTCAGTTCTTGTTCGTAGTACTTTGATGGGGTTTTCTTGATTCTTACAGTTTTTAACCCTGCAAGAAGTTTATTGGACGCCCATTGATGAAAACGTGAATGGTTGTACTGAAACTATGATGTTTTTGTTCTGTGTTTTTCTTTTTTTTTCTGTCCTTGTTGGTTTTTTCATGCAACTTTGTAGAGATATAGAAATCCCTTTTGAGTTCGATTCCCTTTAAAAAATCCGAGAAAGAGGGTTTTGTTAAACATTTGATTTGTGAATAGTGATGGAGAAGTATATATATATATATATATATATATATATATATTGTTGAATCAGGATGGATTTTTCTTTGAAATTGAGTACAGCCAGTAATTCAGGTACTTAGTGCTGTTTTTTTGCTTGTTCTTCTTCTTTCTTTTTATTTTAGAGATTTTCAGTTCTTGTTCGTAGTACTTTGATGGGGTTTTCTTGATTCTTACAGTTTTTAACCTGCAAGAAGTTTATTGGACGCCCATTGATGAAAACGTGAATGGTTGTACTGAAACTATGATGTTTTTGTTCTGTGTTTTTTTTTTTTTTTCTTTCCTTGTTGGTTTTTTCATGCAACTTTGTAGAGATATAGAAATCCCTTTTGAGTTCGATTCCCTTTAAAAAATCCGAGAAAGAGGGTTTTGTTAAACATTTGATTTGTGAATAGTGATGGAGAAGTATATATATATATATATATATATTGTTGAATCAGGATGGATTTTTCTTTGAAATTGAGTACAGCCAGTAATTCAGGTACTTAGTGCTGTTTTTTTGCTTGTTCTTCTTCTTTCTTTTTATTTTAGAGATTTTCAGTTCTTGTTCATAGTACTTTGATGGGGTTTTCTTGATTCTTACAGTTTTTAACCCTGCAAGAAGTTTATTGGACGCCCATTGATGAAAACGTGAATGGTTGTACTGAAACTATGATGCTTTTGTTCTGTGTTTTTTTTTTTTTTCTTTCCTTGTTGGTTTTTTCATGCAACTTTGTAGAGATATAGAAATCCCTTTTGAGTTCGATTCCCTTTAAAAAATCCGAGAAAGAGGGTTTTGTTAAACATTTGATTTGTGAATAGTGATGGAGAAGTATATATATATTGTTGAATCAGGATGGATTTTTCTTTGAAATTGAGTACAGCCAGTAATTCAGATACTTAGTGCTGTTTTTTTGCTTGTTCTTCTTCTTTCTTTTTATTTTAGAGATTTTCTGTTCTTGTTCGTAGTACTTTGATGGGGTTTTCTTGATTCTTACAGTTTTTAACCCTGCAAGAAGTTTATTGGACGCCCATTGATGAAAACGTGAATGGTTGTACTGAAACTTGATGTTTTTGTTCTGTGTTTTTCTTTTTTTTTTCTTTCCTTGTTGGTTTTTTCATGCAACTTTGTAGAGATATAGAAATCCCTTTTGAGTTCGATTCCCTTTAAAAAATCCGAGAAAGAGGGTTTTGTTAAACATTTGTGAATAGTGATATATATATATCTTGTTGGGGAATAAGTGAGCAGCACAAGTTATAACTATATATATATATGCATATATAGGTACAGTACTAAGGTCTGGGTAGATTTTCTGAAACTTGTTGAGGAATCCCCCAAAACTTATTAGTTTGGATATTGGTGGCCTGTGTGTGTACCTGTGCTACAACTATCTCTACCCTGCATATCAATCTCATTCTGCCTACATGCAATATATACATGTATTGTACATACATACATCTTGGGTTAGATTTATAATAAAAATGTATTCAATTAAATTGACCAAGTGTTATTAAATAATTCAAAATATATGTATATGTATACAATGGGAAAATAATGAATACTGGTGTGGTGATTGATGAAAACCATAAATATATGGGGTAAAATGCAATTTATCCCTCTGATATGCTAAATGGATACTGGTCTCATATGCACGCAATATTCATATAACAAATTATAAATGTAAATTAAAAAATTGCTCAAGATCATCATCATCATCATCATATATATATGGTGCATGTTTTACAGAATTTGAGACGTTCTTTGTAAAGATAATTAAGTAGTACCCTCTAATTAACTCTGTAATTAAATGAAAGTAGATGCATGAATTAGCTAAATCCTTAAGCAATATATATATATATATACTTAATACAGCAAGGAAATATCTGTGGAACTGTAAAGACCGTGAGTTGCAAAAGAGCTTTTGGTGAAGAGGGTTTCTCCAATCTATCTATCAATGAAATCTTCGTTGCAGTTCTTTTCCTTGCCTTTCTCGATTAATTGACTTGTATGGAGACTATTACCCCCAAAGATGAAATTTATGGATTACATGTTTAGGCTTGTGTAATTATCTGACCACTAAAAGCTCAACACAATACTTTTCTTCTCATTTCATTTCTTTTTTCTTTCTTTTTTCTGGATGAGTTGGGGGTTGGAGGTTGGAATGCATGGGTCAACTGATGTTGTACTAACCACATTTATGCATCTGTTTTAGAGAGAAAGAGTAGTGCTGATTGTAAGTATATGTGTGTCAGGACTCATTGGTGTCTGCCATCCCCATCGTAATATTTCCAAGTTGAACTGTAACCTTCTTGTTCTTTTTATTTTCTATGTTACAAAAGTTTCTCTTTATCACTATAATCTGTTCTATCTGAGGTGATTAGGATTTGCAGAAGTTAGCTGCTTTTATTCCCTGACATTCAAGCTGAACAGGTAATCCTACTGTCGATAGGAATTGGTCAGTTTGAGTTCTCATCCCTTATTGAAGTCTCCAGAGATTTCAGATGCTATGAGGCATCTCTCTGCAGCTGAATTTCATTCTGTCCTTCATAATGTTGGTATTTCCTCTTCTTTGCTGCATGGTCTCTTTCTCTTTTTCCCCTTCCATTTTTAATTTTTACATAATTAAGTTGTTGTTGGGTCCTGGAGAATGAAATTCAATCTTGTCATATGCTTGGGGTGATGATGAGGGTACCTTGGCTAACCATTTAAATTTTATGCTAGAAAATAAGCTGCAAACATCAACTTGAAATCCCTTTAGTTGAACTTTCTTAGTTATTTTTCAGGGAAATGTGAGGAGAAAAGTGTTGGTTGTGACAAAAAACTAACGCTGGTAGATGCAAGGAACTTGTATGAGACCAGAATAGGAAAGTAACGAAAGTTTGATGCTCCAGATGTCAAAACTTTAGATCCAGAAATCAGGCAGTACAGTGACCTGCCCTCCTGGATTGACAACAATACTGAGCAATCGCGAGGGAACAATATCCTTATGTGAGTACTTATGCTAATGCGGAATACGTGCTCTCTTGCTGCAATTATGCTGAACTACAGCCTTGGCTTGTTGCTTTTAAGTTTCTTTCCTATATTTCTTGTTTGCTTTAATTAACCGGCAGAGCTTTCAACTGATGAAACATGTGTCATTATTTTCTAACTGCTTGGTGGGGTTGAAATATTCTATATGCCTTCGTACAGGATATCACACTCTTAACGCTATTGAATGGCGAAACAAGCTATTGTTTTGCAGCTTGAATGTATTAATATGCAAACTGATAGGCGTAATTGTTACGAATTGGTTCCGAATGCTGTGCCTACTTTTTGTCCTCACTGGTAGTGGCACTTAGGCAAGATCTTTTGTGATGTTTAGTTACCACAATTTCTATATGCTTGTTAATCTCTTTGTTTGAGTTAATGGAAAGGGTTTTCTTCCTTTTGGTGGCAATAACTTGTGATTTGGGATCTTCTTTTCTTGCACTATTATTACTCTTGCTTGTTGGATATGTTCATACTTGGGTGGTCATGTTGCACGTACACTTTCAAGTGCATGCTTGTGACAATAGCACAACTAGGTTCATACCTGCAGAATGACCTGTTTAATCCATTCTACTCTTATCATGGATATAATTTGCCCTTTCGTTCAAACGTGTGTGGTTAATGTTAATATTTATGTTCACTTGCTTGTATACATCTTGCAAGGGAATACTTGTGCTTATGTACTCAGTGCATGTCTACTTGTATTTAACTTACAGAAGGATATTATATTATAATTTAGTTATATCATATAAGCTTTCTCCTTATGTAGATTCAGGTACAACATATTAAGACAGTTGTCCCGGGGTTGAAGACACATTAGTGCTGCACTAGTTTCTGTTGCAAAGGAGCATGCTAGTTATGGAGAGATTATTGAATCAAAGGTTTATTTTCTCCTAATTATTTATTGTTTGTTTTAGTGCATTATTTTCATTGAGTTTGGGGCTATACTCTTAGTCTAATTCCAATTTTATTATATAGGTTGATGCATTAATGTCTGGCTCTGCTTTTTCTTTGACCGATCCTTTCTTCTCTTAAGATGGTATTAGCAGCAAATACAGCTGGTTCATACAGCTATATAGGAGTCTTTATTGCTATATTAATTCTTTTGGCTAGTCCTTGACCACCATTTATCTTGATTTCTAATCTTTGAATTTGTTCATGAATAGGCTGGCCAGGGAGCACTACTACTTAACATTCTTTCAAAATACGGTATGTGGCCTCTATTGATACTATTAATTAGACAATGTCAGAGATTCAATGATGCAATTTGATAATCTTATAAAGTCCTCCTTGTATGCTTTCAGTTGGGCTTGTGTTGTATTTTCCACTGATGTCATTAGTGAGCTAATCTTGTACATTTCTTGTGTGTACATCACGTGTTTTTGTACTCAATATTAGCAAAATGCCTGATATTCATTAGTTAACTGTCTAGTTTGTCTATTGGCAACTTTAAGTTTTATCCTTTCTTATTCTCAGCGCATAATAATGCAGTAAAGCATGAACTCCCAGCTTCCTGCCCTCCACAGTATTATTTTTATGTAAGCTTATTTAGGAGTTTCTCTTTTGTTTGAAACAGCAGTCTCCTCAATGATAGAAGGAAAGAATGAAGAAATGTCAACATCTGAGCTGTCTGGCAGAGCAAGAATCATTACATTTCCAATATATTTGTGGAGAGCTTGGAGGTTTGGGCTGGTGATTTGAATGTTATTTGGATTTTGTAATTGTATGTCGTAAGCTATTTTTCATGTTGAGAAAGTTGGTAGATTTAAAATTATTTTCCAAGTTGAGTAAGCTATTTATCTAATTTATTGAGTTGTGAAGCTGAGTACATGTATTGTGAATGATTATGCTACTCAAGATTGGTTTATGATCAGCTACACCCAAAACCCTTCTATTGTATTTGCTATCTAAATATGCAACTTGTTAATAGATCTGAAACTTTGAAACAATTGAATAGGTTCAATTTGAGAATTTGAGTTCGTTAAGGTTTAGGCCTTGAACTGGTGTCCCTTTGTCTATACCTGTATCATCCAGAATGGTACCATGATGCCAATCTGACCACCATGGATTATGCGCTTCCTGTTTCCACTATGTAATGATTCATTCTCTTCTTAGTTGTATGATGGCCTTATAAGTTATTGATTGATGGTTGGTTAAGGGTTCATTTTATCAACTACTTATCTTTTTTAACAATTAACAATGCATTGATAGTTCATATTTATGTGTAGACATCACATCTATGCATTTGACAGCGTCTTGTGTTTCAATGTTTTTGGACCATAGGTAAGCAAGCTTGTAGACTTGTATAAGTTCGGAGGAATGGTCCAAGAAAGCGGTAGAGCTTGAGGAGCCATGAAGGCTTTAGAGGTAAGCTTTGTTCGTAATTTATCTAATTCAACTCTGCCAAATGATGCACTTGTGAATCTGCAATTTGGTTGAGGAATTTCAAACTTATCTATTTGTCTTCATGCATGCTAGAAACCAATGGAAGGTGTATGAGGTGGCAAAGAGGAGGAATGCTACAGCTGCGCTGGAGGCTGGGGCTCTGAAAACAATGACACAGATGTTGATTAAAGAAACTAGAAAGTCTTTGCAAAGTGGTAGAAAGTCTTTGCAAAGTATTTATAGTTTAAAGAAAATAATTTACTATTTATACAAAAAATATGTTCTCTTAACTTCATTTAATTTTATTTATTGTTACTGTCAAAGTTTTAAAAAAAAGAAAAATTTGCCTCCAATATAAATGACTACATTAATATTAAAAAATTGCTATATAATTATTTCTTAAATTATTTGAGAGGGAATATTTTAGTGCCAACAATAGTGTTATTCTAAATATCATGTAAGGGAGGGATAAATTAGTTTTATTTATTAATAAATTAAACTAAAAAATAGCAATGAAATATTTGGAAAAAAAAAAAAAGAAATTGACAGCACCAATGATATATATGTTTTTGAATTTTATATGTCTGTATTTATAGTTTTAAGAAAATAATTTGACAGCACGCCTTTGTGGGCCTCAAAAAAAAAAAATACCTAACTTAGGGAAGTCAGTCAACCTCTGCATAAATAAATAGTCTGTTGTTGTCTGCATGATAATTCCAACTCTTGCACAATTTACAAAACAACTGTTCGTCTCCTCTTCTTCTTCCTGCCGCTGTTGTTCCACTGCCGCAGTGTTAGCCCCCCTGTTTCTTTTATGGTTTTGCTTCTTAGTCTCTGTATTGATTTCTTTAAATTTTAATTTCTGAAATTATGTAATTGTTTGTAGTGACTCTTGTTCTTTACTTCTTTAGTTAAGTATAAATATAAATTGAAATTATCACTTTTCATATGTTTTGTTATGTTGAATTTGTTGTTTATATGTCTTATTTAACTCCTTGTACATTGTTCTAGTAAAAAATACTAATTTATAATTATATAAATTATTTCTTATATTTGTGTCATCCTTCGAAAAGGTGTGCATCGTGCCTATGGCGCACTGACTACTATGTTCCAAGAGCTTATCACTCGGGTTCAATCCTGGTAAGTCCATAGTAGTTAATGGCGCAGAATGGCGTGCACCATGGCTATAGGCGCTAAAGGCGCAAGCTCATCGCCATTCTTCTGCTGTGGCAATGGACTTCGCCCTGGCGACACCATGGCGCGCTCCTGAGCACCATTTTGGTGGTTGTTGTGGCACGCACCATTCGCGCCTTTGCTAAGCCAGACCTTTTAGGCCTGGGCCCATTTGAAAAGGGGAAAGAAACAATAAAAACCCTTTGGCTCCTTCATGCTTATTGCTTTCTCCTTCAGGACCAGCAATGTTCGTTGACTTTCTGCCCTTTTTCTTTCTTCTTCTGTTTTCTTTCGGATCTCAGACCTCCTTTTCAGTTTTCTCTTTGTAGAACTTAGTTTCTGTCTTTTTTCTCCTCCTTTCTTCTTTCTCTGTTTTCTGCTTGTATATTCTATTATCTATTTTAATTAGTAATTACTAGTAAATTAGTAACATTTAATTCTTTATTATTGTTGAAATTATTATAATATAATGTTGATTAATAGTTTGGTGATTTCATGATATTTAATTTCTAATACTAGACTATTAAGTATATTTATGCTATTATTATTACTTTAGAAGTGCAAAAATTTACTAAAAATCTGATTTCTATATTATTCTGATTTATGAGAAATAAAATGTAGTTTTATTATTCTCTATGAAGAATACTAATTATATAATTACGTCAATTATTTTTGTGCATTAGTGTTGTCCTTAGCAAAGGTGCGCGCCGTGCACCATGCTCCATGGCTCCAAGAGCCCTTTGCGCCGCAATGCACCATGAGCCATTGACTACTATGGGTAAGTCACTTGTACCGGCTTAATTCCTGTCAATATTTATGTTGATCTATCTATAGAAGTTATTTAATATCAATATTTGACAATTAAAGTGCTTATTTTGTTTATTCGATCTTATTGTTTTAGAATTTTATTATGGAGATGTTGTTGGTAGCCTGAATGGCTGATTTTCACAAAAGAAGCTGCAATACGTATGTGCAGCCATTAATTTTCCTCCAATGGTGTTTCACTTCCAGTTATCATATAATCTAGCACTTCCGGTATGGTCTAGGTTTGCTTTCTTTTCTTCTTATGTGTGAACCTCTTCTCGTATCACTTAGAAAATGGTCTCCTTTAAAGTTGAGGTACTAAGAAGGTTTCACATGTAGCAACTTACGGATAAAAATAGACCAGCTACTGGCCAAATATCTTCAAAGCCACATGAAGCCCCTTAGATTTTTAGATCATTGCGGTAACAAGCCTTATATCACTCATATTTGGTTTTATAGTTTAGATGCTTTTCTCCATATTATTTTTGTGTTGAATGTGCTTCTAAGGTAGATACACATCATATTTATATGTAAAAGGACAATTTGGGCCGTTTTATTGTAGATCCACTTTTCTTTTGATGATCATCGATCTCCCTCGTTCTCTTTAACCCTATATGTCAATTTATTTTGCAATCTACACAGAGGATGTTTTTATTTCTAAGGAACAAGAAGAACGTGAGGTTTGTAAGGTAACGGTTGTGCAATACGATGATTTACTGCACACAGGTACTCTTAATTATTCAAAGGCCTCATGGTATGTTCTCTTGTTTTCTTCTTACTACAAATTTGAATTATAAAAGTATGCTCCATGTCTTCTAGCTTTATGTGTTCTCTTTATGCATTTGTGCTATCCCTCCAAAGAGATCAAGTTCCAAAGCCATGTATGTAGCATGTAATTTTATTTTGTGTGAAGGAAGTGTATAAACTTGGCCCTGGAATACACTAATTACAGTGCAACAAATAATAGGATCGTTCTGATGTAATATGTATGTTTGCTCTTTGAATTCTACGTTGTTGTCGATGAGTCCATGACTTTGGATGAGCTAAGCTAATCTTTATCAAATGGTCATCGATTTTCCTGGTATTGTTTTAACCATACATGTCAATTTTTGTTGTAGGTTGTTAAAGGCTACATAGAGAACGCATCTAAGGAACAAGAACAAGAAGAATATGAGGGATATAGGCAAAGTGTTGTACAATAAGAAAATTTTCTTCATGAAGTTTCTATTAATGATTCAAAGACCTCATGATATGTTTTCTAGTTTCATCTTACGATGAATTTGACTCATAAACGTGTGCCCCATGACTTGTTGCTTCTCTTGTTTTATTTATGTGTATGTTTCAATGCTATAAAACATTCGAACTTTTAAAATATCTGTTACTCTTATAACACTAAAAGCATAGTCTATTTGATATACTTTATTTATAAAAAGTGTCTACATAATACAGGAAAAAAGTGAGAAATGATAGAGATTGATTTGGTTGATTGGATGTAAAAAAATATTAGAGATTAGATTTGGGTTTACTCAAGGCCATAAAAAACGTAAATTGAAATAAAACTATACATCTATCTTTATGCTATCTAGCATTTTCTAATTTGACTAAACTAACGTTTTAATAAATTTAATAATTATATTACATGGTTCTTTTGAGTTGAGTTACTTAAGAAGGTCCCACATATAGTAAATTATGGATAAAAGGGCACAAGCTATTGGCCAAATATCTTTCAAAGCCGCATGAAGCCCATTGATTTTAGATCATTTCAGTAACAAGTCTCGTATCACTCATTTGGTTTTATTGTTTAGATGCTTCTCTCCCATATTATTTGTGTGTTGTATGTGTTTTTGAGGTAGGTACACATTATATTTATATGCCAAAGGACAATTTGGGACGTACTATTGTAGTACAATCAGCTTTTCTTGATGATCATCATCGATCTCCCCCATTTTCTTTTAACCCTACATGTCAATTTATTTTGCAATCTACACAGAGGATGTTTCCAAGGAACAAGAAGAATGTGAGGTTTATAATGTAATTGTTATAGTGTTATGCAATGCGATAATTTTCTGCAGGCAGGTACTCTTAATGATTCAAAGGCCTTCTCTTGTTTTCATCTTACTACAAATTTGAATTATAAAAGTATGCTCCATGACATCTGGCTTTACATGTTCTCTTTATGCATTTATGCTATCTCTCCAAATAGATCAAGTGCCAGAGCCCATATATGTTGCATGTACATTTTATTTTGTGTGACTCAAGTGTATAAACTTGGCCATGGAATACACTAATTACAGTGCAACAAATAATAGGATCATTTTGATGTAATATGTATGTTTGTGCTTTGAACTGTACGTTTTTTAGAACAAGTCAGAGACTTTGGATAAGTTTAAGCTAATCTTTATCAATGGTCATCGATTTCCCACGCTTCTGAGGAACAAGAACAAGAAGAATGTGAGTTTTATAGGTTAGGTATTGTGCAATAAGAAAATTTTCTTCATGAAGTTTCTCTTACTGATTTAAAGACCTCATGGTATGTTCTCTAGTTTCATCTTACCATGAATTTGACTAATAAAAAAGTATGCTCAACCAACTCATGAGAATTCATTTACTCAAACCTCTCATATTTTTATAACTATTGTTCTTAAATATCCCTAAATTGAGTTATTATGACAATCTCATGTTTTCTTTTAATAAATATATC
>JACGWL010000012.1:1584675-1787212 GCA_034509725.1 Sesamum angolense
ATGGTATTATCTAAGTCACTATTATCTTAAATTTGAATTGATTACAAATAAGTTAAATTTAGCTATTATAATTTTTTTATTAAAAATTTCACTAAATTTGTTAAAATAACGTTATGTTATTTATTAACCATATGATTATTCAATTTTGAAAAGTAATATTTCTAGACTAAAAATATTACACTGACTTTTTGGTAGGATAAAAACCTTTCATGTTATTTAAATATTAAATTATTTTTCAACTACGAAGAAATAAAAGTGGTGTATTAAGTATACATATTCAAATGAATTAGTACAATTAATACCCGAAAAACTTTCATGTAAATTTTTCATTAGTTTAGTAGTAGTTAATGTTACATAAAAAGCAATTTAGTTTGTGATTTTTTTTTTATTATGACTTGAATATATTTTATATTCCACAGTCGAATCGCTTATGTACCCACAAATACTTAGGTCTTATTATAAAACCCAATCTGGGTGTAAAAAAAATAATAAAAGAAATACAAGGGGGTATTTTTGCAAAATTACTAAATTTTTACCGTTTGTGAAAGCCCTAAAATATGTTTCTATCTTCCCACCATTTTGCCCAAAACCCACATCCCCCTCACCGTCCAAGAAAGCTAAAGCAGAAGGAGTTCCGTCCAAGAAAGCCACCGCCGAATACTCTCACCGTCCAAGAAAGCCAAAGGCGAAGGAGTTCCGTCCAAGAAAGCCACCGCGAATACTCTCACCGTCCAAGAAAGCCAAAGGCGAAGGAGAAGCATTATGTAATTTGCTGTCTGCGGTGCTGATCAAGAATTAGGATGGATTTTTCTTTGAAATTGGTAATTTTCTCCATTTCAAGTACAGCCAGTAATTCAGATACTTAGTGTTGCTTTTTTGCTTGTTCTTCTTCTTTCTTTTTATTTTAGAGATTTTCAGTTCTTGTTCGTAGTGCTTTGATGGGGTTTTCTTGATCTTTACAGTTTTTAACTCTTCAAGAAGTTTATTCGACGCCCATTTGATGAAAACGTGAATAGCTGTACTGAAACTCTGATGTTTTTGTTCTGTGTTTTTTTTTTTTTTAAATCTTTCCTGTTGGTTTTTTCATCGACTTTGTAGAGATATAGAAATCCCTTTCGAGTTCGATTCCCTTTCAAAAATCCGAGAAAGAGGGTTTTGTTAAACATTTGATTTGTGAATAGTGATGGAGAAGTATATATATATTGTTGAATCAGGATGGATTTTTCTTTGAAATTGAGTACAGCCAGTGATTCAGATACTTAGTGCTGTTTTTTTGCTTGTTCTTTTCTTTCTTTTATTTTAGAGATTTTCAGTTCTTGTTCGTAGTACTTTGATAGGGTTTTCTTGATGTTTACAATTTCTAACTCTTCAAGAAGTTTATTGGACGCCCATTTGATGAAAACGTGAATGGCTGTACTAAAACTATGATGTTTTTGTTCTGTGTTTTTTTTTAATTCTTTCCTTGTTGGTTTTTTCATGCGATTTTGTAGAGATATAGAAATCCCTTTCGAGTTCGATTCCCTTTCAAAAATCCGAGAAAGAGGGTTTTGTTAAACATTTGATTTGTGAATAGTGATGGAGAAGTATATATATATTGTTGAATCAGGATGGATTTTTCTTTGAAATTGAGTACAGCCAGTGATTCAGATACTTAGTGCTGTTTTTTTTGCTTGTTCTTGTTCTTTCTTTTTATTTTAGAGATTTTCAGTTCTTGTTCGTAGTACTTTGATGGGGTTTTCTTGATGTTTACAATTTCTAGCTCTTCAAGAAGTTTATTGGACGCCCATTTGATGAAAACGTGAATGGTTGTACTAAAACTATGATGTTTTGTTCTGTTCTGTTTTTTTTTTAATTCTTTCCTTGTTGGTTTTTTCATGCGATTTTGTAGAGATATAGAAATCCCTTTCGAGTTCGATTCCCTTTCAAAAATCCGAGAAAGAGGGTTTTGTTAAACATTTGATTTGTGAATAGTGATGGAGAAGTATATATATATTGTTGAATCAGGATGGATTTTTCTTTGAAATTGAGTACAGCCAGTGATTCAGATACTTAGTGCTGTTTTTTGCTTGTTCTTGTTCTTTCTTTTTATTTTAGAGATTTTCAGTTTGTTCGTAGTACTTTGATGGGGTTTTCTTGATGTTACAATTTCTAGCTCTTCAAGAAGTTTATTGGACGCCCATTGATGAAAACGTGAATGGTTGTACTAAAACTATGATGTTTTGTTCTGTGTTTTTTTTAATTCTTCCTTGTTGGTTTTTTCATGCGATTTTGTAGAGATATAGAAATCCCTTTCGAGTTCGATTCCCTTTCAAAAATCCGAGAAAGAGGGTTTTGTTAAACATTTGATTTGTGAATAGTGATGGAGAAGTATATATATATTGTTGAATCAGGATGGATTTTTCTTGAAATTGAGTACAGCCAGTGATTCAGATACTTAGTGCTGTTTTTTTGCTTGTTCTTGTTCTTTCTTTTTATTTTAGAGATTTTCAGTTCTTGTTCGTAGTACTTTGATGGGGTTTTCTTGATGTTTACAATTTCTAGCTCTTCAAGAAGTTTATTGGACGCCCATTTGATGAAAACGTGAATGGTTGTACTAAAACTATGATGTTTTTGTTCTGTGTTTTTTTTAATTCTTTCCTTGTTGGTTTTTTCATGCGATTTTGTAGAGATATAGAAATCCCTTTCGAGTTCGATTCCCTTTCAAAAATCCGAGAAAGAGGGTTTTGTTAACATTTGATTTGTGAATAGTGATGGAGAAGTATATATATATATTGTTGAATCAGGATGGATTTTTCTTTGAAATTGAGTACAGCCAGTGATTCAGATACTTAGTGCTGTTTTTTTGCTTGTTCTTGTTCTTTCTTTTTATTTTAGAGATTTTCAGTTCTTGTTCGTAGTACTTTGATGGGTTTTCTTGATGTTTACAATTTCTAACTCTTCAAGAAGTTTATTGGACGCCCATTTGATGAAAACGTGAATGGTTGTACTAAAACTATGATGTTTTTGTTCTGTGTTTTTTTTTTTAATTCTTTCCTTGTTGGTTTTTTCATGCGATTTTGTAGAGATATAGAAATCCCTTTCGAGTTCGATTCCCTTTAAAAAATCCGAGAAAGAGGGTTTTGTTAAACATTTGATTTGTGAATAGTGATGGAGAAGTATATATATATTGTTGAATCAGGATGGATTTTTCTTTGAAATTGAGTACAGCCAGTGATTCAGATACTTAGTGCTGTTTTTTTGCTTGTTCTTGTTCTTTCTTTTTATTTTAGAGATTTTCAGTTCTTGTTCGTAGTACTTTGATGGGGTTTTCTTGATGTTTACAATTTCTACTCTTCAAGAAGTTTATTGGACGCCCATTTGATGAAAACGTGAATGGTTGTACTAAAACTATGATGTTTTTGTTCTGTGTTTTTTTTTAATTCTTTCCTTGTTGGTTTTTTCATGCGATTTTGTAGAGATATAGAAATCCCTTTCGAGTTCGATTCCCTTTCAAAAATCCGAGAAAGAGGTTTTGTTAACATTTGATTTGTGAATAGTGATGGAGAAGTATATATATATTGTTGAATCAGGATGGATTTTTCTTTGAAATTGAGTACAGCCAGTAATTCAGATACTTAGTGCTGTTTTTTGCTTGTTCTTCTTCTTTCTTTTTATTTTAGAGATTTTCTGTTCTTGTTCGTAGTGCTTTGATGGGGTTTCTTGATTCTTACAGTTTTTAACCCTGCAAGAAGTTTATTGGACGCCCATTGATGAAAACGTGAATGGTTGTACTGAAACTATGATGTTTTTGTTCTGTGTTTTTCTTTTTTTTTTTTTTTCCTTGTTTTTTCATGCAACTTTGTAGAGATATAGAAATCCCTTTTGAGTTTGATTCCCTTTCAAAAATCCGAGAAAGTGGGTTTTGTTAAACATTTTATTTGTGAATAGTGATGGAGATATATATATATATATATATTGTTGGGAATAAGTGAGCAGCACAAGTTATAACTATATATATATGCATATATAGGTGTAGTACTAAGGTCTGGGTAGATTTTCTGAAACTTGTTGAGGAATCCCCCAAAACTTATTAGTTTGGATTTTGGTGGCCTGTGTGTGTACCTGCGCTACAACTATCTCTACCCCGCATATCAATCTCATTCTGCCTACATGCAATATATATACATGTATTGTACATACATACATCTTGGGTTAGATTTATAATAAAAATGTATTCAATTAAAATTGACCAAGTGTTATTAAATAATTCAAAATATATGTATATGTATACAATGGGAAAATAATGAATACTGGTGTGGTGATTGATGAAAACCATAAATATATGGGGTAAAATGCCATTTATCCCTCTGATATGCTAAATGGATACTGGTCTCATATGCACGCAATATTCATATAACAAATTATAAATGTAAATTAAAAAATTGCTCAAGATCATCATCATCATCATCATATATATATATGGTGCATGTTTTACAGAATTTGAGACGTTCTTTGTAAAGATAATTAAGTAGTACCCTCTAATTAACTCTGTAATTAAATGAAAGTAGATGCATGAATTAGCTAAATCCTTAAGCAATATATATATATATATATATATACTTAATACAGCAAAGGAAATATCTGTGGAACTGTAAAGACCGTGAGTTGCAAAAGAGCATCTCTATCATTAATGGAACAAGCTAGCCGGATCTGTCTAACTGAGCTTTTGAACTTCATAACACCATTCTTACATTAATCATCCATCATTTCATTTCTTGAATTTTTGGTGAAGAGGGTTTCTCCAATCTATCTATCAATGAAATCTTCGTTGCAGTTCTTTTCCTTGCCTTTCTCGATTAATTGACTTGTATGGAGACTATTACCCCCAAAGATGAAATTTATGGATTACATGTTAGGCTTGTGTAATTATCTGACCATTAAAAGCTCAACACAATACTTTTCTTCTCATTTCATTTCTTTTTTCTTTCTTTTTTCTGGATGAGGTGGGGGTTGGAGGTTGGAATGCATGGGTCAACTGATGTTGTACTAACCACATTTATGCATCTGTTTTAGAGAGAAAGAGTAGTGCTGATTGTAAGTATATGTGTGTCAGGACTCATTGGTGTCTGTCATCCCCATCATAATATTTCCAAGTTGAACTGTAACCTTCTTGTTCTTTTTATTTTCTATGTTACAAAAGTTTCTCTTTATCGCTATAATCTGTTCTATCTGAGGTGATTAGGATTTGCAGAAGTTAGCTGCTTTTATTTCCCTGACATTCAAGCTGAAACAGGTTATCCTACTGTCGATAGGAATTGGTCAGTTTGAGTTCTCATCCCTCATTGAAGTCTCCAGAGATTTCAGATGCTATGAGGCATCTCTCTGCAGCTGAATTTCATTCTGTCCTTCATAATGTTGGTATTTCCTCTTCTTTGCTGCATGGTCTCTTTCTCTTTTTCCCCTTCCATTTTTAATTTATACATAATTAAGTTGTTGTTGGGTCCTGGAGAATGAAATTCAATCTTGTCATATGCTTGGGGTGATGATGAGGGTACCTTGGCTAACCATTTAATTTTTATGCTAGAAAATAAGCTGCAAACATCAACTTGAAATCCCTTTAGTTGAACTTTTTTAGTTATTTTTCAGGGAAATGTGAGGAGAAAAGTGTTGGTTGTGACAAAAAACTAACGCTGCTAGATGCAAGGAACTTGTATGAGACCAGAATAGGAAAGTAACGAAAGTTTGATGCTCCAGATGTCGAAACTTCAGATCCAGAAATCAGACAGTAGAGTGACCTGCCCTCCTGGATTGACAACAATACTGAGCAATCGCGAGGGAACAATATCCTTATGTGAGTACTTATGCTAATGCGGAATACATGCTCTCTTGCTGCAATTATACTGAACTACAGCCTTGGCTTGTTGCTTTTAAGTTTCTTTCCTATATTTCTTGTTTGCTTTAATTAACCGGCAGAGCTTTAAACCGATGAAACATGTGTCCTTAGGTTTCTTGTGAAATCATATTTGTTTGCTAAAACCCTACCCGATTGATCCTTATATCCCTAACATGGGGCGTGCATCATTTTGAAAAATTCAAAGGCCCTTCCCCTTCTGAAAAAAAGAAAGAAAGAATAGCAAGAAAAAAGGAAGTTACATCTACTCCGCTGGTTTAGGTCACTTAGTAACTGGGTAACTTCATCTCAAATGTTGTTATTCACGTAAAACGGTGGCTGGAGCTATGAGTATGCAAAGCACTTTAGGTAAACGTGTTTTGGCTGAGTAACCGGGTGCCTTCACCACAAGTGTTGTCATTCGCGTCAAAAGGCCAGAATGCGACGTCTTTTGGTTGAGTAACCGGGTGCCTTCACCACAAGTGTTGTCATTTGCGTCAAAAGACCGAGAGACGGCTTAAAGAACGCAAGTCACGGGCAAAAACAAAGGAAAAAAAAGGAAATAATAGCCGTGACAAAACAGAAGGGGAAGTAAAAAGAAAAAAAAATTGATCGTGTCTGTAGTTTTGTAGTTTTGTTATGTCGCTGTTATTTGGTTCTAGATGCTTTTATCTCTCACATTATTTGTTTGTTGTATGTACGGACACATCATATTTATATGCCAAAAGACAAGTTGGGCTGTTTTAGTTTATTGCAGTCAGTTTTTCTATTGATGATCATTGATCTCTGCAACCCACATGTCTATTTATTTTGCAATCTACATAGAAGAAGTTTCTAGGGAACAAGAAGAACGCGAGGCTTATAAGGTAAGTGTTGTGCATAACCCTACATGTTTATTTATTTCGAGTTGAGTTACTTGGGAAGTTTCCAGATGTAGTAAATTACGGATAAAATGGATTAACTACTAGCCAAATTACTTTGTTTTATTGTTTAGATGCTTTTCTCCTATATATTATTTTTGTTGTAAATGCTTCCGAGTTACATAAACATCATATTTATATGCCAAAAGACAAGTTGGGCTGTTTTATTTTTATTGTTGTCAGCTTTTCTATCGATGATCATGATCTCCGTGGTTTTGTATTAACCTTACATGTCAATTTCTTTTGATCGTGTCTGTAGTTTTGTAGTTTTGTTATGTCGCTGTTATTTGGTTCTAGATGCTTTTATCTCCCACATTATTTGTTTGTTGTATGTACGGACACATCATATTTATATGCCAAAAGACAAGTTGGGCTGTTTTAGTTTATGCGTTTTTGAATTTTATATGTTAGTATTTGTAGTTTTAAGAAAATAAATTACTATTAATACAAAAAATGTGTTATCTTAACTTCATTTAATTTTATTTATTATTATTGTAGTAGTTTAAAAAAAAGAAAATTTGTCTGAAATGTAAATAACTACATTAATATTAAAAATTGCTATATTATTATTTATTAAATCATATGAGAGGGAATATTTTAGTGCCAACAATAGTATTATTCTAAATATCATGTAAGGGATGGATAAATTAGTTTTATTTATTAATAAATTAAACTAAAAAATAGCAATGAAATAATTAGAAAAAATAAAAAATTGACTGCACCGATGATATATATGTTTTTGAATTTTATATGTCAGTATTTATAGTTTAAAGAAAATAATTTGCTATTAATACGAAAATATGTTCTCTTAACTTCATTTACATTAAATTTTATTTATTGTTACTGTCAAAGTTTTTGAAAAAAAAAAAAACTTACTTCAAATATAATGACTACATTAATATTAAAATTGCTATTATTATTTATTAAATTATTTGAGAGGGAATATTTTAGTGCCAACAATAGTATTATTCTGAATATCATGTAAGGGAGGGATAAATTAGTTTTATATATTAATAAATTAAACTAAAAAATAGTAAGGAAATAATTAGAAAAAAAAATTGACAGCACCGATGATATGTGTTTTTGAATTTTATATGTCAGTATTTATAGTTTTATGAAAACAATTTATTAATAATACAAAAAATATGTTCTCTTAACTTCATTTAATTTTATTTATTGTTACCGTCAAAGTTTTAAAAAAAAAAAGAAAAATGCCTCAAATATAAATGACTACATTAATATTAAAAATTGCTATATTATTATTTATTAAATTATATGAGAGGGATTATTTTAGTGCCAACAATAGTATTATTCTAAATATCATGTAAGGGATAGATAAATTAGTTTATTTATTAATAAATTAAACTAAAAAATAGCAATGAATTATTTGGAAAAAAAAAAGAAATTGACAGCACTGATGATATATATGTTTTTGAATTTTATATGTCTGTATTTATAGTTTTAAGAAAATAATTTACTATTAAAACGAAAATATGTCTCTTAACTTCATTTACATTAAATTTTATTTTTTGTTACTGTTATTTAATAAATTATATGAGAGGAAATATTTAGTGCCAAAAATTTGTCTCACATATAATAACTACATTAATGTAAAAAATTGCTATATTTTTATTTATTAAATCATATGTGAGGCACCAATAGTATTATACTAAATATCATTTAAGGGATGGATAAATTAGTTTTATTTATTAATTAATTAAACTAAATAAAATAATTAGAAAAAAATAAAGAAATTGACAGCACCAATGATATATGTATTTTTGAATTTTATATGTCAGTATTTATTTTTAATTTTTTGGTTACTGTCAAAGTTTAAAAAAAAAGAAAAATTGGCTCAAATATAAATGACTACATTAATATTAAAAATTGCTATATTATTATTTATTAAATTATTTGAGAGGGAATATTTTAGTGCAAACAATAGTATTATTCTAAATATCATGATAATTAGTTTTATTTATTAATAAATTAAACTAAAAAATAGCAATGAAATATAAAAAAAAAATTGAACACCGATGATATATATATTTTTGAATTTTATATGTCTGTATTTATAGTTTAAAGAAAATAATTTACTATTAATACGAAAATATGTTCTCTTAACTTAATTTACATTAAATTTTATTTATTGTTACTGTCAAAGTTTTAAAAAAAAAGAAAAATTTGCCTCAAATATAAATGACTACATTAATATTAAAAATTGCTATATAATTATTTATTAAATTGTTTGAGAGGGAATATTTTAGTGCCAACAATAGTATTATTCTAAATATCATGTAAGGAAAAATAAATTAGTTTTATTTATTAATAAATTAAACTAAAAATAGTAATGAAATAATTAAAAAAAAAAAAGAAATTGACAGCACCGATGATATATGTGTTTATGAATTTTTTATGTCAGTATTTATAGTTTTATGAAAATAATTTTATAATAATAAAAAAATATGTTCTCTTAACTTCATTTAATTTTATTTATTGTTACTGTCAAAGTTTTTAAAAAAATAGAAAAAATTGTCTCAAATATAAATGACTACATTAATATTAATTGCTATATTATTATTTATTAAATTATTTGAGAGGAATATTTAGTGCCAACAATAGTATATTCTAAATATCATGTAAGGGATGGATAAATTAATTTTATTATTAATAAATTAAACAAAACATAGTAATAAAATAATTAAAAAAAAAAAAATTGACAGCACCGATGATATATATGCATTTTTTAATTTTATATGTTATTTATAGTGTTAAGAAAATAATATACTATTAATACAAAAAATATGTTTCTTAACTTCATTTAATTTTATTTACTGTTATTGTCGTAGTTAAGGAAAAAGAAAAATTTGTCTCAAATAGAAATAACTACATTATTATTAAAAATTGTTATATTATTATTTATTAAATTATATGAGAGGGAATATTTTAGTGCCAACAATAGTATTATTCTAAATATCATGTAAGGGATGGATAAATTAGTTTTATTTATTAATAAATTAAACTAAAAAATAGCAATGATTTATTTAAAAAAAAAAAAAGAAATTGACAGCACGATGATATATATGTTTTTGAATTTTATATGTCTGTATTTATTGTTTTAAGAAAATAATTTACTATTTATACGAAAAATAATGTTCTCTTAACTTCATTTACATTAAATTTTATTTTTTGTTACTGTTAAAGTTTATAAAAAAAAAGAAAATTTGCCTCAAATATAAATAACTACATTAATATTAAAAATTGCTATATTATTATTTATTAAATTATATGAGAGGGAATATTTTAGTTCCAACAATAGTATTATTTTAAATATCATGTAAGGGATTGATAAATTATTTTTATTATTAATAAATTAAACTAAAAAATAGTAATGAAATAATTAAAAAAATAAAGAAATTGACAGCACCGATGATATATGTTTTTGAATTTTTATATGTTGTATTTATTGTTTTAAGAAAATAATTACTATTAATACAAAAATATGTTCTCTTAACTTCATTTAATTTATTTATTATTATTGTCATAGTTTAAAAAAAAAATTTGTCTCAAATATAAATAACTACATTAATATTAAAAATTGCTATATTATTATTTATTAAATCATATAGAGGGAATATTTTAGTGCCAACAATAGTATTATTCTAAATATCATGTTGGGATGGATAAATTAGTTTTATTTATTAATAAATTAAACTAAATGAAATAATTAGAAAAAAATAAAAAATTGACAGCACCAATGATATATGTATTTTTGAATTTTATATGTTTGTATTTATAGTTTTAAGAAAATAATTTACTATTAATACAAAAATATGTTCTCTTAACTTCATTAATTTTAGTTATTGTTACTGTCAAAGTTTAAAAAAAAAAAAGAAAAAATTTCCTCAAATATAAATGACTACATTAATATAAAAATTGCTGTATTATTATTTCATTAAATTATTTGAGAGGGAATATTTTAGTGCAACAATAGTATTATTCTAAATATCATGTAAGGGATGGACAAATTAGTTTTATTTATTAATAAATTAAACTAAAAAGCAATGAAATATTTAAAAAAAAAATTGACACACCGATATATATATATTTTGATTTTATATGTCTGTATTTATAGTTTTAAGAAATAATTTTCTATTAATAAAAATATGTTCTCTTAACTTCATTTACATTAAATTTTATTTATTGTTACTGTCAAAGTTTAAAAAAAAAATAAAAATTTGCCTCAAATATAAATGACTACATTAATATTAAAAATTGCTATATATAATTATTTATTAAATTATTTGAAGGGAATATTTTAGTGCCAACAATAGTATTATTCTAAATATCATGTAAGGGATGGATAAATTAGTTTTATTTATTAATAAATTAAACTAAAAAATAGTAAGGAAATAATTAAAAAAAAAGAAATTGACAGCACCAATGATATATGTGTTTATGAATTTTATATGTCAGTATTTATAGTTTTAAAAAAATAATTTACTATAATACAAAAATATGGTCTCTTAACTTCATTTAATTTTATTTATTGTTACTGTCAAAGTTTAAAAAAAAAAGAAAAATTGCCTCAAATATAAATGACTACATTTATATTAAAAATTGCTATATTATTATTTATTAAATTATTTGAGAGGGAATATTTTAGTGCCAACAATAGTAATATTCTAAATATCATGTAAGATGGATAAATTAGTTTTATTCATTAATAAATTAAACTAAAAAATAGCAATGATTTATTTGAAAAAAAAAAAATTGACAGCACCGATGATATATATATTTTGAATTTTATATGTCTGTATTTATAGTTTTAAGAAAATAATTTACTATTAATACGAAAATATGTTCTCTTAACTTCATTTACATAAATTTTTATTTTTGTTACTGTTAAAGTTTAAAAAAAAAGAAAATTTGCCTCAAATATAAATAACTACATTAATATTAAAAAATTATATTTATTATTTATTAAATTATATGAGATGGAATATTTTAGTTCCAACAATAGTATTATTATAAATATCATGTAAGGGATTGATAAATTAGTTTTATTTATTAATAAATTAAACTTAAAAATAGTAATGAAAAATAATTAAAAAATAAAAAATTGACAGCACCGATGATATATGCGTTTTCGAATTTTATATGTTAGTATTTATAGTTTTAAGAAGATAATTTACTATTAATACAAAAAATATGTTCTCTTAACTTCATTTAATTTTATTTATTATTTGTCATAGTTTAAAAAAATGAAAAATTTGTCTCAAATATAAATAACTACATTAATATTAAAAATTGCTATATTATTATTTATTAAATCATATGAGAGGGAATATTTTAGTGCCAACAATAGTATTATCCTAAATATCATGTAAGGGATGGATAAACTAGTTTTATTTATTAATAAATTAAACTAAATGAAATAATTAGAAAAAAATAAAGAAATTGACAACACCAATTTATATTTTCTCGAAAAAAAAAGAAGCTATCATGTATCTATTTTGCTTCAGAAAATATTTATGATGGGATTTATAGTACGTATAACTGTCATCAATATTTATATCAAATTGATTCATGGAGTTTAATGCCTTGTGATCTATATTCTCATTAATTAAAGACTAGACACGACATCTTTAATTTATGTTTATACTCGAGGATTCAAGATCACATATATAATAAAAGTATTAATTGTGATTAACCATATTTGATGCATCGAGATCACCCAACAGAATTTTGTTGCACTTGTATCATTAATTAGAATGAAATATTATGTGATGAGAAATGGAATGTAACTTGAAATGGAATGTTTCTTAATTTACCTACAGGGAATGAGAAATGGAATGTAACTTGATAGTTCAATCATAAATGCATATGGATAATTGAGTTATGAATTTAACCCACATGCAATTCTTATTGTTGATTCATTTATCACATGTTTACATTGGTAAAAAATGATTAGGTTTATGGTCTCTATTTTGTGACATAAGTATGTATATTGTGTTGCAGTCTCTTAACCTGTGAATTTCTCTTATATGAAGTCTGATACTCTCGAATTAAGAGGTGATAATTATAAAGTGTGGAAGGGGCGATAATTCTTTTTCATTTGGATTGGATGAACACTGATTATGCTATAAGGAAAGATGAGTCGGCTCCTATTACTGAAATTAGCCAGTCAATGAGGTTGATCTTCATGAAAAGTAGGAGCAATCTAATAGCCGTGGTGTGATATTCATAAAAACTAAAATTTTGATTAGTATCCCCGGTTTAGTTGATCAGCATGATAATGTCCATAAGTTGTTGAAGGTCATAGATGACGAGTTGGTGTCTTCAGATAAATCACTTAAATTGACCTGCTTATGACATTTACTTCTTAGAAACTCACCATTTAAGTGGCGTGCATGAGGATTATGCAAATCAGGGACATTGCGGCTCAATCAAAATTTTCCTAAAGTTGATATTGCTAAATCTTTTCTTGTACACTATATATTGAATACCTTGGCCGCCTCAATATGCTCCTTTCAAATCTCTTACAACGAAAATAAGGATAAATGGTTAATTAATAAACTCATAACCATGTGTGTGCAAGAGGAAGGAAGATTATCTATGAAGGTTGGAGAAAGTGCATGGTTACACAAGGAAGGATCAAATCAAGGAAAAGGGAATGGAAATGTACCTCCTCAAGGTGAATAAAGGAGGAGTCCAAGTATTCTTTTGTAAAAAGAAGGGACACAAGTATTGTCCTGATTTTGAGATTTGTCTTGAAAGAAAGGTAATCTGACTTTCTTATATTTGTTATGGATCCAATATGGTCGATATTTGTCATAAACACATGGTGGATTGATTCTAGTTCTACAATCCACGTCACAAACTTTTTGCAGGATTTTAAAAATCTAAGTAGGCCAGTGGAAAGTGAATACTATGTCAATTCAAGCAACAAGATGGGTTCATGTGTAAAGGTTATTGGAACATGTAGATTATTCTTAATAGTAGCGTTGTATTAGTATTGTAAAAGACTTTTTATATTCCAATTTCTTTAGAAATTTTATCCCAGTTTCAAGACGTATACCTTGGATATTACTTTGACTTTGGAGGTGATGTTATTTTGTTTTATTATACTACTCTTGTTGGGAATGGTACATTGTCTAATGGTTTACCATATTAATTTGCAAAGCGATGTACTTTGCATGTTGATAATAATTCTGACATCAAGAGACGTGCTATAAATGAGGATTCCTCTATTTTGTGGCACCGAAGATTGGGACGTATCTCCATAGAGAGAATTAAGAAGTAAGTAAATGATTGTATCCACTGCCATGGACTCTTTCACTCGGGCTTTGGAGAAAGGTTTGTCCCCCTCTCTTGGCTTCTGGTTTCTTTGAACTTTCAGGGTTCTTAGCTAGGTGGCCCTTCGGCTCCACTTGCAGCCTTGCTAAGCTCCATACTATGAGCTCGAATAGCTAGCTCTTCGAATGTTCTAGGTTAGATCCCTTGCAGAATGTACCAAAAATCCCAATGCATTTCTTTTATGCACATTTCAATTGTTGACGTCTCGGACAATCAATCCTTACAATTGAGGCTCAAATTTCTCCAGTGGTTGGTATAATCAATGACAGTTCTTCCTTCCAATGGTGTGATTTTGTAAGTTCGAGCGTACTGACGGTCTTTCTAGTGCTGTAAAAGCGGTTGAGAAAATTTTCAATTGCTCCCAACTATCAATTGAGATTGCTTCCAAGTCAGTGTACCAATCGAATGCATTTTCCTTTGAGGATCGGACAAATTACTTCACAGGTGATTTCTGTAAGTCCCTACATTGTTGCACGTCTCAATAAAGTGAGCTACGTGTTGCTTTAGGTTGCCCTTACCGTCAAATCATTGGTACTTCAACTGTTGATAGCCAACTGTTATCATTAGGTTATTGATCCTTTGAGTGTATGGCTTTGTGTATGTCATGATGACTTGTAGCTTCCATCGAGTTTGTTTTACTGGTCCCCATGATGAACTCTTTCAGCTGGTCAAACGGAATCAACCCTTCTAAGGAGACTTGCAATTTTTTCGTTGATGACTTCTCTCTTTCATTTGATTGTTGCCTTAGAAACGTCTCAGCTTCGTCATGTGTCTCAACTTGTTTTTCGGCCATGTGACTAGCATTAGTGTTTTCGATCTTGTTCATTAACTTGCAGATTTGAGAGTCTTGGTCTTGAACATGCTTTGCTAGACCTTCTATGGCTCTCGTCAGATTTGTAATTTGTTCCTCCGGAGTTGTGGTGTTTGTCACCATGATAGAAGCTACATTTGATGTTGAGCGAGAAGTGGACGAAGAAGAATCATCCTTCAAATCTCCATCATCTGCATTGATCCCGCAGATGAAGTAGACCTTTCTCAACAGTTTCATGGAGGTCACTTTAGGGTATGCTTTCTTAGACATCTTCTTGTGATGACTTCAATGGTTTCATTTGAATTTGAAGCAGCAACTTTGAGTGTCGGAATCTTGTTGGCAGCCATTACAATACTTCAGAGTCTTGGTCAAGAGATGAGAGATAGATATGGTCCCACTAGGCGTGCCAGAAATTTGTAACGCAAATTTTGTGTTTCTGAATTTATTGAAACAAGAAAATATTACAAATGATTTTCAAAATATAATTGAATACTTCGTCGGCAGAAAATATCTACTTGAAACCTCTGATTCTTCACTTTAGCACAAAATTCAATTTCCGCAAATTTGAAGGTAGAACTTGACGGTTTGATCTCCTTCAATATTGACTTGAGTTTTCAATAACGTTAATTTCAGGTTCTTTTGACTTAGTTCTAAATTAAACGTTAAAAATTTGGAACGTTTGAATTGGACTCGGATATTTCTTGGTGGATTTGACAATTTGATCTTTAGCAAAAAAAAAAAAGTAAAGAATTATTACCTAAACTTTTGAATAAAAATAAGGGTAAATTACATCTACCTCCTCTGAGGTTTGGCCTAATTACAAATACCCCCTCGTTGTTTGAAAAATTACAAATACCCCCCTAATTTTAAGGACCGTCTAACAATTACCCCAATCTATGCATTTTTTATAGTTATAAAAAAAATTATCGCCTTAGTTGATAAAAAAAATTTTTTTAAATAAAAAAATTATAAATTTTAATTCATAAGGGTATTTTGGTCAGTTCACTATAAAAAATGCATAGATTGGGGTAATTGTTAGACGGTCCTTAAAATTAGGGGGGTATTTGTAATTATGCCAAACCTCAGGGAAGGTAGATGTAATTTACCCTAAAAATAATATATACATTCATGCTAATCGAATATTAGTATTGATATATAATAAATATTTCTTTGTTAATGCAATGATAATTGCAAGTCGAATAATTTATAATGTCCTAAATTTATATTTTTTTAGTAAATATAATATCAATGCCAATTATTTTTATTTAACTATAGTATTTTATTATTAATCAATGAAGTATTTTTTCTTTTTTAAATGTTAGAAAAATTAAATAATAAAAAATATTTTTTAAATCCTAGAGAGAGAAAGTATGTGTGTGTATGAGTGAGAGAGAAGAGAGAGAGAGAGAGAGAGAGTGAGAGTGTGTGTGTGAGAGAGAGAGAGAGTAAGAGAGTGTGTGTGTGAGAGAGAGAGTAAGAGAGTGTGTGTGCGCGCGAGAGAGTATGAATAGGGATGTTTTTATCTTTTGACATAATAATTTTATATAACTTATAAGATCTTTTAAAAAAACAAATTAAAATTTTTAATTTTTTTTTTTTAAGAGCTTATAAGATCTAAAAATAAGATATTTTAAAAAATTTATAAGTTAGCCAAACACCCTCTAACTCTGCATTGTCACCTCGTCTATGAGTAGAGAATCACTCTCTTGAATTTACTTGCCCATAGTTCAAATGATACTCTTTACGTCCGAAGTAGAAATCAAGTTTTTTGTTGTGAATATGCCTGTGTATTGATATTAAATGTATTTATAATTATAATTATAGTTTTAAAAAAAATATATTTATATTTCATAAAGTTAAAAGATATTTGTATATTTGAACTTAATTTCAAGAGATTTCAATATAAGTTACCCAAAAATTCCTAAACAAGAATTGTTCAAGCTTGTCCTGGAGCACATATTAGAGACTGTTGGAACTTCCACAAAAATCTCATAACAACAAGCCTACTCTACCTGCATAACAAAATGATTGAAATTAGAGATTTACATGATTTTTTTTCCTAACATCATCATTTTTCATCCAAATCATAACGACAAGAGATCAGACGTAAAGGTGAATTTTTCACGGATGTAAGTATAATTTTGAAAGTTCTTTGAGAGAAAGTGTAATTTTGCATTTTTAGAGATCTCTCATAAAAAATTATTTAAACAAATCTCGTGGAGTCTCATTTCATTTACCCTATTTTATATTTGTATCTAACCCTTATTATTATTTTTAATACAAGTAGAAAACGACTGCCATAACCATTGAACAAAATTGTTTTACATCTGAAGATATGTCCACAACCTGCTATGCTAACCGAGCCTAAAAATGCCATAACAGAATATAGCCAGATGCAGATAAGAATCTCATAAAAAGCCGCGGTTTTCCCTCTCAGAACCCCTTTCAAACATGGGTTTTTAGCCCCCAGACAGGGATCCAATATGCTATGCACAATGTCAAATGCCATATATGTGGTGGTCTGTCTCTATTAATGTGTAGGCTGAGAAATTTGTATACAAAAAGTTCATCTGACATGTCTTGCACAATGCAAATTTGTTCTCCTTTAATACTACAAATGAATCACTGTAGACATGGCACACATCGAAAATGTGGAGCTCGATTGAAACAGTGTTCCCTTCTACGAAACAAACAAGGCCAGCAGATCCGGAGTGCGTCCAACAATGACAAATGCTGAAAAGGAAAGGTAAAAATACATAAGGCAAGCGGAAAAAGAATCACCATACAACTGCAGAAAGTTCCAGCTTAGTGATCTACTTGACAGCTATGGCGTGCTATATCAAAAGGATATGATATGTCAACAGTACAGAATATATCGAAACGTAATGGCAGTTTGGGGGAATTTTGGACAGAGTACATGGAATGAAGTTTGCAACTTTGCCAACTGGTGTTAGTAGTCCTCGTAATCTTGCTTGTTTTGCAGTAATTGCCATCCAAACCTCTCAAAGGAGCTATGCTGCTGCTCTGAGGATTCAGAGAACTAAGGTGGTACCAGATTTTCTCAATTTCCTTTTGTGATTTCTTTGTTTCTTACCTAACGGGAACTTTCTGTAACTTCTATTTAATCATAACTTTCATAATTATTTAACAAGTATATCAATTAAATGATTTTAAAATCTGTAAGCCCTTTCTTATTCTTTTTTAAAAACCAAACACATGAATGATATAATAAAATCATTCATTTCCAACATTTATTCATTCCTAAGTTCATTCATTTTCAACCAAACCTATTAATGCATATGAATCAACCCCCCTTAGGTTTCGACCAGTGATAAATAAGTTTAGCTTGCCCGGTGGATAAAGATAAGGATGTGAAAGACCAAGACTCAAAAGGTAGACCGTTTTCTATATTCTTGAACACGAGTAATTACTCTTTCGTGTTGATCAAGTGTTCCAAAGTCCTTTCCTGGTACAGCTGCTAGTATTGCTTCTCTCTTTGAATGGATAATTACTTTCAACTGTACCCTTCTGAAAACTATCAACAACTGACCAGGATATGTTACTTTCTAGGATTTTCCCATTGTCAGCTCCAATCTAAAAATTTATACTAACTGGAATGCAGACATTAGAACATAATAGTCAAGAGTACATAGGTAAATTATCAGATGAAGGAACTTTGCATGAACAGATAGAAAAGATGTGTTTTACAGTGGAAATATAACCGCAACTGTGAGATTCATAAAAGACAATTTGGCCTTTACCTCAAAAACTGCAATGTCTTGTGCTCTCATAGTTGAAAAGATGAGTAGTTCCAATGGATTAGTAACTCCGACTACCAATATGCTCCACATTCTGTATAATAGGGGAATTCAAGGAGACAGCTTCAAAGTTACGAGAAATTTAATTTTAAACTTTTTGTTTCACTGCCAAAGACGCGGATGCAGCTGAGGCCTCTGCTATCAAGGACACAGGTTGACGAGCCTGGAGGCAAGCACCAATCTCAAAAGGATGCAATTCAGATCCATCAAAAAGAAGATTCACTCCAGGAAGAATTACTTTTTGCTGTCAGCATCTTCTGATTCACCTTTTGCAGTGCCAATAGAGACAGAATCTTCAATAGGCCTTGTGGTAGCCTCATAGACTGGACTCAAAGCGTATGATCTGCAAAATCATGTAGATCACATGGTAATCAATTTAATTTTCTAACTAATCATGCCATAAAAATCTTCATTGTGCCAAAGTAATTTATGAAAACAAGAAAAGAAAAATTTAGTGCTACCTGAAATGGTATCTATTTGTGAATTTTTTACTAAAACGAAACACTTGTATATGAATCATATCAATGACAATTTCTTGCTTTACCAGTCAGTCGAGGATTTGATCAGTAACAGAGCTTTTTCACCTTTTACAAAATCTCATAAACTTATATGAGACAAATGCCCCACAACGGACGAAGTATTCACGAAATATTGGCAGACTAATGATGCAGGGTAAAAGTACACTTTTAGTCCCTATGCTTTGAAAATCGATTTTGGTCCTTAAACTTTTCAAGGTATAATTCTGGTCCCTAATCTTAACAAACTGTTAAGATTACGATTTTGGTCCAACCGTTAAAGTTGGGTTTAAAGATGTTAATAATGAGGGAACCGAATGGACCAAAATCGTAACAATTTGTAAGTATTAGGAATCAAAATCGTGCATCGAAAATTTTAGGAACCAAAATCATAACAATTTATAAAAATTATGGACTAAAATCAATTTTGACGCAAAGTACAGGACCAAAAGTGTAATTTACCCAATGATGTACAAGAACGAAGGTTGGTGTGGAGAACAGCAGAACATAGCATCCCCAAGAGTATCCTATTTCCTAACAAATGCTAAACATATATTACACCAAACCTTAAAAATCATTTGCTTTTTCTTCGTTTGCATTTAAGCAGGATGCACGAGTTTTTTGTATCATGTTTCATTCTGATTCACTCTGAAATTCATACTGCAGCTAGGCTCTAATAGATGCTAGAAAACCAGCTTAATTCACCCGAGTATACTAGAAAATGTCTCAGTTAAAAAGGTAATCATGGACAGTCCAGGTTTTTTTTTTTCACGAATTTTCAAGCTGAATTGGAGCAAGAATTTAGCTCTTAAAATAACTCTTCAAAGAAAAAACTAGTCAATTCTAGAAACAGGGACCACTTGCAAGCTATTCCTTTGACATGAGAGCTTCAGTAACTACAGATGATGACAAACGAGATTATACATATCATGTGCACAGAAGTTCAATTAGGTTTGAAATGAAGATATATCATTTCTATCTGCAGCAATCCAAACACACAATGTTGTTCCCTAACCCACATGGATAAATATCACGAGTAAGGGAAGAAAACAGAACAAGAGAAAAAGTGTTTTTGAAGTAACAAACAACTGAACACCAATATCAGATTAACAGGCCTTTAAGAGAGAACAACTTCTGAGCAAACAGTAATATTATAAGAATTTTAAAGAAAGAATTGGCTGCATATGAACATGGAGGGAAGGAACAGTTAAGACTCACCTTAGGATATTACCATCAAAGCTCAGAACTTCAGTCCGACAACGTTGCCTGTTAGCAAGTTTAATCTTTGGTTCTCACTTAAGGCTCCAGATATAGGAGAAGAAGGATCAGAAAGCGGGTTCCATCTTCCACTTGCATAAGTCATAAGTTCTCGAGATGAATCCTTATCCTTCTGGTGCTCTTTCTGGTAAAGAAGTTTTGCAGTAGGGCCTGTTGCTTGGTACTCTGCACAAACATCACGTAACCTGGTTCTTAAGTCTTGCATTGCTTCATGATGCTCTTTTGTAAGTCTGTTTGAAGTAACTTTGAGGAAACCACTCTTTTGCATATATTGTTGCACAATTTGGGACTAAAAAGTGGAATACCAAATTCTGCACTCAGGGGAACCCATTCATACTTCTCAGTATCAACTGAGAAGTTTTGTGATTCTCCCTCTTTAAACAGCCTTAGAAGGCGAATATAACCCATGGTCCACAAATTTATTTTGTTTGAAATATTATGGAGCAGCGTATTTAACTTCAAACTTTCCTCTCTACATAGTCCCAATTCCTCCCCAATACTAGCCATTGAACCATCACTGTTCTTCAACGGCAACGGAACATCTAGGGTTACAACTTTTCCACCATCATCAAGATCATATCTGCTTAGAGGTTGAACCAGCACAGCAGTGCACTTAAGAAGAGAATTCAAACAATGTAAGAGTATGCTTCCTTTAACTAAATTTCCTTCAAGTTTTCCTCCCAAACCTCCAATTGTAGATCCATCCCATGACCATACTAGAGCCTTCTCACAACCAGCTAATGGTGCAGGAAGTAACCTTAAACATTGACCTTTCATCAGAACAACTGAAAGAGGTCCACTGGAGAGAGCAGAATACAGCACCAACTTCATCCAGGAAGTCATAGAAGAATGAGATGGAGGACCAAAATGAATGGGACCCTTCGGTCCAGGCAAAACAGAAGAGTGAGGAAGTGGATCATGGACATGATAATATCATAGTCACGGTGAAATAGACGATCCAGGGTAGCTGGAGCTAGAGCAGCCAAGCTTTCACAGCGAAGAATATCTACCCTGTACTTCCTTCGTTTCTTTATCTCTTTTCCTGTACCCACACCTTCACACAATGGGATTTTTCATTAATCTTGGAACTAAGGCCTAATTTAGAATCCTCAGCATAGGAATTGGATTCTTCAGATAAGGTAGTAGAGAAATTTTCATCAATAGTTCTCTCAGTTGAAGGCTCAGCAGAAACATTACTGTCTAGCATCATCAATGGCTCATGGTCCTCCATATTTAAGTCAGATCTATTCGTAGCAGAATCTGTAGACTTGTCACCATAACAAACATCAGTTGTGATGAAGTGGCCTCCTCTTTGCTCAATGATATAGACCCAATGTTTTCTCTTGCATCAGCAACAATCCCACCTGAAGTTAGGCACTCCAGGATACACCTGAGGCTGAAAGCATGATTAGCAAATTCCTGTAACTCTCCTTCAAATTTGGCACTCTCTAGAGTAACAAGATCTCTGCAAAGATCTGCAATGCTTGCATGACCTAGTTTCCCAGCTTCATACAGAGTGACAGCATGAGATTTCAGACCTGTTAGGGACATTTGAGAAAACACAAAAGTTGATTCAGCTATAAACTAAGGCAATAATCAAGTAGATCTTGTGCACGAATGCTGCAGAAGTCACCTATAAGCATAACATAAACAAAGATTCTGCAGTTAAGAGCAAATATCCCCGAGCAGAACTCCAAAAGGCAGGAGAAGGAAGAAAGCAACCAAACCGACACATAAACCAAGACTGATTAGAAGAAAACGATGCTGACAAGACAAGACCATGTTGCCTGCATGCACCCACAAGTCTACCTTGTTTACAAGCCTGGAAGAAATAAACTTCTGATCCCAACTCTATTTCCCATTAACTACCCCTATCCCAGCCATTTTGGCAGGCAGTGGAGTAATACGAATAAAGTCACATCAACATCCAGTAATGTGATTCTAGAATTATCCTCTTCATGACTTTCTTGATCCTTTTGTTCCTCCCCTAATCACCCATTACCTACATAGCATTGCACGAAAAGTCCTCCATGAACTCCTCAACCAGTCCAACTCTTCCAGAGTATTGACTGGATGCATTTGACGAATATGTCAGCAAATGCGGCAAATACAAGCAAATGAAGATAGCCTAGGTGAATTTGAAGAAAATTTCTCAAGCATGGGAAGCAAGGTTGGAGTTGGAGACAAATGCTTATGAAGAACATGGACAGGCTCTTCGTACTGCTCAGACGAAAAAGGTACAAGTGGACAGAGTTCAATCTAATAATACTAACAAAAAACACTGGACGCTTTGATTTAAGGAAATATTAGGTAGCTTTTAAAGCATGTTGTAGACAAAGAAATTTTGCACACATGTCATGCGCGATCATAAGAAACCATATATGCATCCATGTTTGCAGAATCAGGTATTCCCACCTCCACTCAATGCTTGTACCCCTTCATTTTAACTCCAGAACTGATTGATTCAGGTAGTTAAGATCACATGATCAATATGCTCTTTAAATCTTACTCCATTTGTCCCAGTAATGAAAGGTCCAAGTTGCTGCTGATGGTCTTCGTTATCCATTTCTAGGGAAGGCGATATATGCTCTCTCATTTATTATTTTTTCAGATCCATTTACCAAAATTTCTACATATCTCTTTTCCTTTTATAGTATATCTGAAGATGTAAAATGCAATGACAATGTTCCTTCTAGTTGAGATATTAAAATATTATACTCATTTGGTTTTGTTTTTATTTTCAATATTCAGTTTTTAGGGGAAATGTGTGTTTTCATTTTGTATAGATTTTTGTGTGAAATGAATGTGTTGGATTAGTTTGTGGTATGTGTTTTATGGTCTTAGTAGTGTCAAATCACTATATTTTTAAATTTGATTAAAATGATAGTTTATTTTAAATTGTCAGTGGTGTCAAATACAATACATTTTCTATTTAAATGATTTTGATAGTTATATTTTTATTTATTTAGAATTATTAGTGACGTCATATCATAACATTATGAAAAGAATATACTATTAGTTTATAATATAATGATCGAAAATCTTTATATGTAAATACATAAAAAGGTATTGATTGAGATGAAAATGATAGAAAAACATTTCCAGTGAAAATATATATACAAACATGTTTTCACTTTTATGACTATCAAAAACTGAAAAATGAAAATGTAAATGAACCAAACAAGGAAGTGTTTATCCTCTCCAAAATTTAAGCCTTTAGTGAGGTGGTCATTCAATATCGCATTAGAGCTAGACCAAATATGAGATCTTAAGTTCAAATATAGCAGCCAAAATGAGTTTCACGTGCAAGATTTTACCTAAAACATATTGCTTGCTTGCAATTGAATGGGAGTGTAAGAAGGAAAGGTGTAAGTATTTTGACAGCAAAAACTGGATCTGCAATCTATGACTTGTGTATTATATAATATATCTTAAGTTATAATATAAATAATAAAGTGATATTAACCAAAATATAGTATTATCATGCAAAAGAAAGTTTATTCTTATACTTTTATCCTAATTAGTATTCAAGTTTTACTCATATTCATGTTATAATTTGTTTCCTATTACCTCTAATGTGTCATCTCTAGCAAAAGTAGTAGCTCTACACGAAAGAAGGCAAATCATAAGTTTGTAAGAATAGATGTGAGATTATGCATATCTAAAATATGAAACTATTTTGAAAAAATTGTCAAATGTCATGGTATAATTTGGTTAGATTAGAGATTTTATGAGCAAATCCAAACGTAAAAGAACAATACTGCGCATGAATAAGACTATGTAAAAGTTGAAGCAGATAAGCATCTGTTGATATGTTAAACGTCAATGCCCAATAGTTCTTACTTGAAAAGAATTAAAAGAATATAATTTCCACTTAAATACATAGTTTAGGTACATAAGTCTCAAGCATACAAAATTTGGTAGGGACTATTGTTTGCCTAGAATTAATATAAATAATGACAAACAAATTAAGGAATTGAGAACTACAAACTTAATAGCAAAGATAAAACCACAAACAGCCCCAACCCACACTCAAGCAAACCAAAAAGTGCGGCTTTAATAATAAACCATCTTGAGGAAAGTGAGACTTTAATAATAATAGGTCCACTCAAACGTTTACTTTTCTCCATTTTCCTTTTTCCCTTCTTTCTAGTGTTCTTCTCTCTTTTCCTTTCATTGCATTTCTCGTCCCTCCGTCCGCTTAATTTTCCCCAAATAAATGTTTATACACCAGTGACCACCAACACCTCGTTGCCACCGACACATCCTCGCCATCACCTAACTAGCCATATCCTGAGCAAAGTACCCCAAATCCAACTTCTTTCGTTTTATCTGAATTTGATATGTTCGTCATTATGCGCCAAAGATGTATCCTTCCCTGCCACCCGTGCATTGGGTGTCTGGAGAGTATCAAATAATGCAAAACGCCCACTTCCCATGTATCCATGCTCCATAGGATCTAACCAAGGGCGAAAATTGATCTACAAAGATTTGTGTTCTAATGCTTGAGAGCACAATGCCATTTGTCAAATGTCTGGTGCAAAGACTCCTTAGCAAAATGTAGGTGCCTAACTAAAAGAACCAGCTATGCTTGGGGTTATCCACTCTCTTTTGTCTATGAATCTTCATTCAACTAATTAGGCAGAAGGTTTGCTTTGTGCTATATTTTTTATTAATTGTTATGCATTTATTTTGGAATTACAAACATTGTTCCATTGTTTTCCCAAAATGTCCAATCCTCTTTCCTTCCAAATTTCTCATTGTGTTTGATTCATCCATACCTCCAGTTGTCAAAGTGATAAAGTCAGAACCCAGACTATTAAGTGTATTCTTTCACTAAAAAGGGGTGTGGATGCAACGGTAAAGTCTCACTAGAATGGAGTTATCTTTTCTTAAGATTTCCTTTTTCCCAAAAGGTGGAAGTTCTTCACAGTCTAGTCTTCTTATGATGAAGATTCTTTTTTCAGCCATTACAATAATTCATACA
The DNA here is from genome assembly GCA_034509725.1 of Sesamum angolense. Taxonomy (NCBI): domain Eukaryota; kingdom Viridiplantae; phylum Streptophyta; class Magnoliopsida; order Lamiales; family Pedaliaceae; genus Sesamum; species Sesamum angolense. The sequence continues at coordinate 1,610,233 of JACGWL010000012.1, forward strand.
ATAAAGACCTAGTGGTATACTCACGGAGCACGAAAACAGAGAGAGAGAGATTAGTTTATGCAAGCAGATGGGAAGTTTATATATTCTCTAACACTTTAATATTAGCAGTGGCTGGTGTTTTAAGGGGCCTATCTACTCTCGAACACTTAAATGTTAGCAGTTGGCTGGTGTTTAAGGTGCCTCCAGGGACCAGAAGATCTGGAATCCACCACGAACTCTCCAGTAATCTGTTGGAAATGATGATGGGGAAGGGTTAATCACTGGGAGAATCAGTGTTTTTGGTTGAACAAACACATTTTCAGAGCATTGCTAAACAGAGCTTCAGGTTTTGCATATTTGGCCCTCGAATAAGAAGTTGACTGATACGACTAGAAAGTTTAGTAATAAAACTTGAGAAAAAATTAACTAAGTACAAAGAGGATGTAATTCATCTATTGTCGCCCAAGACCGCGATGAAATCAAATGGAGACCCCTGCAACCATCACCTCTGCCACGAAAGCTTGTTTTAACTTTCACATCTTTCAGAATATACCAATAAGTAACCCGTTTTCCTCAAAAGTTCTATTTGATTTAACAAGCACTGAGATATGCGCCAAAAATATGGCACCAAGCACGCAAAACTGAAATGAAAAGCATTGGTGGGAGAGATGTAAATGCTCATGAAATGAATGGCAAATAAAGATGAGAGAGAAACAGAGGCCAACCTGGTGAAACAGATCCCATCATAAGATAAGATGTTATATAGCATCGACAACAAAAGCTACACGAGAACAATCAGCAGCAGGATTAGAATTATCTGTCCATAAATATATCTCCTGGTTGGAGAGCAGTGCCATCACTGGACAAATTTGAGGAGCCCATATTCGCATGAGCACCATCTTCCTCGTCACCAAGTATACTTTTTGGAGATCCATGAACATTTGATTCTTGAAGAATAGATGCAGGATCAATAAGCTTTACTGCCCATCCCAGTCGACAAGCAAAGGATGCAGCAGCCTGTAGCTGAGAGATATCAGCTTGTAAAGTTGTTGCCAATTCAGCGACAGTTGAATTCTCACTTGACACCACAAACACAGCATAAAGCAACCTGGATTTTGTGATCCATAGTATCCAATTCTTAAACGCTCAGCTTTACTCTTGAGAGATGTAATCCAAATGAAAAGAGAGTTAGGCAGGAGTCTTACTCCTCAATTGGATCTTCATATAACTGCTCCCTGTTTGAAACAAATCCTTCAAGCCTAGAAACTGAAACACATAAAAGTCTTAATTCTCTAAGTTTCACTCATAAGTGCATAAGTCATGACATAATTGCAAAATGACATCATTTGTTATTTAATAATTGATGCTTCATCGATGTCAAGCATCTACTTCTCACAGGAATCAATAGGAGGAAATTTTCCAATATGTTGCTGGTAGAGTTTGAGCCAGCGGAGAGTGGTCTTTATTTTACATTAGAGGGCAACAACTGATAAACTCCTAATTTTCTTTGTTGCATCGAGGAATTCGTTGTTTGTTATTCTAAGATATTCTTATCATCAAATGTTTTGGAAGGTGACATTTTTCAGGAAATTTAGGCCATTCAAAGTATGGAAATGCAAAGTAGACAATTTCTGGAAAATATTTTGCATCTTTAGTAATAGAGGATAACTATGCGGGGGATGCCTCGACAGGAAATTGTTTCATTTGCTCAATTACATCAACCCAATTTAACCCAGCAAATTTGCCCCAATATTCATCACAAAATGCTGCTAAGCCAGATTACTACTCCTCTATAAACCAATTGCACCAGCTCACAGCTCTAATTTTACATGCCCGATGCATTTATTGTTCTGGAAACAGAAAGAAGAGAGAGCTGAAAGTGTTACAGTAGTAAATCGGCTTCCATCTACCAAAAAGTAGCAAATACTGAAACGAATTTCTGCTTAGACTACTAAAATTTAGGATTTCCAGGTAAATTTAAGTGGATTCCTTATTAGAGAATGAGGTTGGACTTGTAAATAAAAACCATTCCTCAAACTCCAATTGAATAGGTAAGTCTGATTTTACTTCCAACAAACAAATATACCTGCCCCTAGAATCATCAAATGACATGCAAAGATGGGGCCGAAATCAATCATGTCATCGACAGTCATAAGTACAGATTTCACAGGTAAGTGCTGTGCCGCAGTGGTATTAGCAAATCAATCAGATAATTATAATGCTCAGAATATTACCTTTAAAACGATCATCAGCATAAACAGGAACATCAAGTAGACAAGTCCCGGCGATATAGACCCTTAATAATTTCAGGATCAAAGAGGATGAATGAATTTGCTTCCTCCTTACAGATCTTATCAATGGTTGCCGTTCTTCTTCTGAGAGTTTCTATAAAAGAGGGGGAAGAGGATAAAGAGAGGATTTCATGTCAGTTAGTTCAATTTGACTTCCAAAATATGCACATGGAGAAAAAGTTGATCAAAAGCCACAGACCTTGAATTCTTCCAAAGTGAAGTTGACTAGGCAAACTCCCCACCATGGCTCAATTACAAATTCCACAGGTTCTGTTGGCAAAGAGTTCTTTAGCTATTGACTTATTCAGCTTCCACATAATTTTCTGAAAGGCTCCAAGAAGTTAAATACAGTTAAATGGACGAACCAAAAAAACTCATGTCATATATGATTTGGAACGTCAAATATGTCTGCAAGTGGCTATTCCATGAAAATGCGAAGGGTTCTAGTTCACCACTAGCTGGCATCTCATCATATCAGGAAGGACCTAAAGTTAGCTTCTTCAACCATTATTCACCCTTAGCAGCAGCCAGCAGCATGAAATGCGCACACAGTGTCAGGTACAAGGCAAGCTTCAACTCTAAGTCAATCATGCTTGCAGGAATTTTCCAGCAATTATTCTTACCTTTTATTTAGGTAAGCATATAATGTATCCTATTGTGTATTCAGTTTCTGATTTTTTTTTTTTTTCCCATCCACTTCAATGTTATTTATGACAATTGGAAAAGATTCATGCAACGATGGAGTTCCAGGATGGAGTTCATCCTGGTATCATCTATCTCTTCTTAAACTGGATTCTAACTCTTCAGGGAACCATTCAGAATTGAAAAAAACAAATACTTATATGCAAAAAAAAGAATAGGGCAAAAGCAGCACCATCACAAAAAATCAAAAAACATAAAAAAAAAAAAAAAAAAAAAAAAAAAAAAAAGAAAAAGAAAAAAAAAAAAAATAAAAAATAAATTACAAACATAAAAACAAAAAAAACATAAAAAAAGAGAAAAAAAAAAAAAATAAAAAAAAAAAAAAAATAAAAAATTAAATAAAAAATAAAATAAAGACAAAGATTGAAAAAAACTCAACAGGACAAATTAATACCAACAAACAATGAAATCAAACCAAAAGCAAATACATACAGAATATATGAAAGAAGAATAACAAAAAGAGAATAAACAAGAACAGTGGAAGATAATAAAAAAAAATAAAAAAAAAAAAAAAAATAAAAAATATATAATATAAAAAAATAAAGAAAATAACAAAAGAAAAAAAAAAAAAATAAAAAAAAAAAATTAAATAAATAAAAAAAAAAAAAAAAAAAAAAAAAAAAAAAAATAAATAGACAAAAAAAAAAAAAAAAAAAAACAAAAAAAAAAAAAAAAAATTAAATAAGAAAAAAAAAAAGAAAAAAAAAAAAAAAAAAAAAGATAAAAAAAGAAGAATAAAAAAATAAAAAAAACAAAAAAATAGAAAAAAAAAAAAAAAAATTAAAAATTAAAAAAAAAAAAAAAACAAAAAAAGAAAAAAAAAAAAAAAAAATAAAATAACAAAAATAGAGAAAAAAAACAAAAATAAATGACAAAAAAATAAAAACAAAAAAAAAAAAAAAAAAAAAAAAAAACAAAAAATGAAAAAAGAAAAAAAAAAGAAGAAAAAAGAAGACGTAAAAAAAAAAAAAAAAAACATAAGAAAAAAAAAAAAAAAAAAAAAAAAAAAATAAAAAAAAATATTAAAAAAAAAAAAAAATTAATAAAAAAAGATAAAAATATAATAAAAAAATAAAACCACAAACAAGCGCAAAAGAAAAAAAACACTCCCACAACACAAAAAATAAGAACACCAAGAAAAAATTAAACAAGAGAGAAAAAAAAAAAACTCAAAAAAAACAAAACATAAAAAACCAATATTAAAAAAAAAAAAAAATAAAAAAAAAAAAAAAAAAAAAAAAAAAAAAAACCACACAAAAAAAAATTAAACAAGAATAAAAACAAAAAAAAAAAAAAAAAAAAAAAAAAAAAAAAAACCAAAAGAACAAAAAAAAAAAAAAAAAAAATAAAAAAAAAAAAAAAAAAAAAAACAAAAAAATTACAAAAAATAAAAAAACATAAAATAATAAAAAAAAAAAAAAAAGAGAAATAAATGAAGAAAAAAAAAAAAGAAAAAAAAAAAGAAAAAGAATAAAAAAAAAAATTAAAAAAAAAAAAAAAAAAAAACAAAAAAAATAGAAAACAATAAAAATAAAACAATAAAATAAATAAAAAAAAAAAAATATAAGAAAAAAAACATAAAAAACATAAAAAAAGAAAAAAAAAGAAAAAAAAAAAAAAAAAAAAAAAAGAAAAAGAAAAAAAAAAATAAGATAAAATATATAAAACCAACCAACCACACAAAAAAAAATAAAAAAAAAAAACCAAAAACAAAACAACGAAAAGAATAAAAAAAAAAAAAAAAAAGAAAAAAAAAAAAAAAAAAAAAAAAAAAAAAACCAAAAAAAAAAAAACCAAAAAAAAAAAAAAAACAAAAAAAAACACAGAAACACATATAACAATCAATAGAAACAATTTATCATATCGACATGCATGCATTCTGACAAGGGTATAATTGTATATGAAGAATGACAAAACGCCTATCTATTTTCAGTACATGATGAAATAAATAGAAGAAAAGATATCCAACTAATTGGTCTCAGGACATAAACACCAATTTTGACTCATTCCTTCACTCAGTTTACTGGGCTCAAATCTTGGTGCTTCAACAACTTGATTGGTAAAAAGTGCAAAACAAAGAAGTGAGAATTTGAGGTACGTATATTCAAGTATAAGATTACTTCATCACAAAAAGAAAGCAACAATGTTTATGCAGCAACTAATGAATTAAGTATCTGTTAAATGTATTCTGATATGTAAAATGGTATAACAAACAGTCATGACTGTTTCTTAGACCCTACTTAGATCTGCACTTATTCATGATGTCAATGAATTCATTTCTTCCTATCCCTGTGAGCCGCAATGCGTCTGCCGCACTAAAATTGGGAATGCTGTCATAGGGTTGTTCTGCAAATACATTGTAAAAAGAATTTGGTAAACTACATCATGAAACGCAAAACAGCATAACAGATGCAGGCTAAAATTGAAATCAATTTCTAGTGAATCATATCCCTACATCTTCTACAGACATTAACTCGTCGAAAATAATCAAGTTTAGAGAACCAGCCTATGGACCAATGTGGCATTCACAGTGAGAAATACCAATTCAAGGAATACAAGAGTTTATGCAGTTCTCAATTCTGGGGTGGTCCTGCAGAATGTTTTTGGTGAAATAAAATGGGGAATGTGAAGTGTGTATGGTTTATCTTAATGCTCTCTCATTTCCTCTCACACTCTCATTATTTTATTGACCATCTTTTAGTTACTACCAGATTTTTGCAAATAACATTTTAACTATTTTATGTTTCTATTTCACATTTGAAATAGTCTATTATGTTATTCTAACAGTTTTTGCATCTTAACTTATCTATGATTATACATCTAATTATGATCATTAAGAGTGAGAATAGCAAGATTACTTCAACTTAAGGAGGACTGATTTTCATCTCCAAATAGAGCAACTTTCTCTAGCTGACCTTAGAGAAGCTAGTACAGATATTTGATGAACAAGGTCATTTTGGAATCTTCATACCATTTTTCATAACTTCGAATATCATGTCACAGTAATATTTGAAAGGAGAAACCCTCATAACACGGCAAACATACTCTGCAAGATGGTAAGGGAACAGCTGCAAAAGCAAGGAACAAGTTAATTGCAAGACTAGAATAAGCTAAACCTGGAAAATCAATAATACCCCTTGATTATCCTCCTCTGATTATGTTCTAGGTATCTCAGCTATGCTACTCAACAATTTCAAACTCTTATTCAATGGCTTAAAGTTTTTAAATGAAGTACAATCATTCAGCATTTTACTGTGGTAAATAATTTATCATCAATTTCCTGCTAAATAACAGCAATTACTTAGCACAATAAATGAATGGATAAAGGGATTTCCATTAAACACACCGCTAGATTCCTTCTCAGATAACGCATCATTTCTTCATAGTATTCACCTTCTTTGCACACTTTGCGAGCAAAACAACTGTTCCATAAAAGTCTTTTCTTGATGCAGTGTTCAATTACCCTGTATAACATGATAATCATGAGGTAAATCAAAGGAAGTTGATTTGCACAAAATGAAGGTAACATAACAGAATAAAAACTTCTCTTGAAGGAGATCAACATGAGTTAAGTTAGATGTAATATATTAATTAACTAGTTCACCTGACACCTGACAGTCACTGCCGAAATGGTGCAATACGATCAAGCTATATACAAGTATTGTCTAAGTCTCAGACAACAAAAGAAAATAGTTTTCCATCAAGTTTTATGAAAACCGATACAAATCAAAGGCAAATCAAATTCGACATAATTTTGCACTGATTGACACTATAACTTAAATTTTTACCTTTGACTATTGAAAAAAAATTTCTAATGCGTTATTTCAAGAGAGTGGCGCTTGCCCAATTACCATATTTTGGTTAAGGTTTCTGATCATGTCTAATTGGAAATTGGAGAAAGGTGAACATATTGGGTAGAGAAGCAATCCATTTTTTCACAAATATCTTCAATATAAATAATAGAACAGATAATTAAGCAAAGGCTCAGGGTTTGAATGCAGTATTATTTAATGCATGTATTCTGCAACCTAAGTTACTCTTTTAGTTGAATCCTTAATGTTCAGCTTATAGGAGCGAATGATAGTTCTCTTTGAGAAGTGAAAGACTAAAATATCTCCTCGAACTTCCTGAGGTTCTCAGTCAAGAGTACAACTCTAATGAAAAAGTTGGGTCATATAAACAAGGATAATACGTGTGTTGAAGCGACTATAAGTTAAACCAAATTGCCGGTGAACTATATAATGCATGAAAAAGTTGTCAGCTATTAGCTGGTTGGATATAAGATATTGTATCAGGAAAGAACAAATTTCAATCAGCCAACATGTGGAATGCAAATAGAAGTTGATATGGAAAGAGTTGTATCAACAGATCTCTAATTTCCTCCAGTTTCTAACTTAAAGTTATTAGAGCAGTACGGGAATATCAAATCTAAACAGAAGAAGAGAACTATATGCCGAAAAGAAATATCACAACTAGACCTACTTAAAAGACATGTATACGTATTAACAAGTCAGAAGCAACCGTGACTCTTGAAAGACGTTCCACCATGTCAAAGAAAACCGAAAAATAAAAACTGAAGAAAAAGAAATGATCTAATTTACTAGCAGTATTCTTTACTTTAAAGTATAGTTAGAGGCTAGTACGGAGAGAGGTAATAATTCAAATCTTATTAACAGAGAAGATCGAAATACAATTCACACTTTTATGCCAGAAAAGAATTCATATATATAAAAACCACATAAATTAATGATACATGTTGCCTATCCGGTTTTCAAACCTAAGTTCTTAGTTATATGTTCACATTCTGCGACTTCTTTGTATAAGACGTATACCTTAAGGCCATATCGTCTAAGTAACCACTCCGCAATATCATATATAACTGTACGAACCAAGAACCCAAGTTATATGTTTATTAATAAGCCGGAGTCACGTGTGACACCATTTCGATTCTCTTGACATATGCGAGAGCGCAGCTGGATGAAAAGACGATATGAGAAGGCTAGAGTTCCAACCATTCTTGCATCAATGAACGTAACTAATGTCGCAATTGAACATTTCATACTAGCGAAGCTCGTCGAGTTCCTACAACCTCGCTCACCGTCTTTGTGCACCATGCCGTGAGCTAGTTTATATGAATCCCGACGCTCAATCTCTTGTGAAATCCCTATAGCTTGCGCCTATATGCAGTCTAGCCATCAACACATAATTTATGCCTTACTCATGGTGACTATAGAAAAGGACTACGGAAAATGTTATGGATTTAACGTGCAGTAGTGGGAAGCTTGCAAGTGCGATGTAAGAAGGGACAAGTATAATCGAGACTATGATAATAAGTAACTATATTCGAAATATAAAATTACAGAATCATAGTTAGGTTCCGCACGCAGCCCACCTGCGCGAGAGTAATAAGGAGTCGGGATCTGACCTAAGAGGACGAGTAATAGATAGCTTAGTCTTTAATATGTATTTGGCTCGACACGCATTGATAACGAATGGAATAGAGGGACATAGCTCTAGCGGACTAATAGCTCTACCACATGAAGAGATACTTGCTGAGATAATTCGCTCTACCGATTTCACCCGAGCGTCCCCGAACTCATGAGAACTCCATGTCACAAGATTTGGTACAATTGAATCACATCGACTAATGATTTCTGAATATACAAATGCGGGCTTACGCAAGGTACACTGTTCATGATTAAATTTGTTATAATACGACCACACATTAACTCATTGCAACACCCTCTTTAGAATTATCCTAGAATTGGTACTTACAGGAGCGTTTTTCATCATATACACAGGGATAAGAGGCTTGCTCCGATGTATCTCCTTTGATATTATCGTCAGTTGACACTAGAACAGGATTTCGCTTGGAAATCAAATTTTTCATAAGTTGTAGGATCAGATGATCCCTACATATATAATATACACGATAAACATCAACTATAATAATGAATGCTAGATATCTGTCAATGATAAATAAAGTGATACACATCCTTTTGGATATAATAGAAATACATCATTTTGGGGCGCACAATATCTATATGAAATATACACCTCCAAGAAATTTCCATATTGGTTTAATATAGCAGGCAGCAGCTTAGAATGCTATGTATATATTCTTTAAATGATCTATTCGGACTTGGTTATTATGTAGAAGGTATTTTTTAATTTATTAAATTTAATAGTTATATCCGTATTTTTTTAATATTCATAGCATTAAATGATCATGAGTATGACTTTCTAAGAGCACCAATAATATTATAATATTTAATATTCTAATTATTTTAATAATACTCGTTAATATATACTATTTTTTTAATTTAATATGTCTAAGAAATTATTTAGTGACACTATTATCACTCTCTGGTTTTTCCAATTGAAATATTATTAATATAAGTCTTTGTCACATTAATGTGATGGATTATCTTATATATCCCTGAATATATCACAGTTATCACGAATACATTTTTCTAAAGGCGCATTCCTTTTTTCCTTTTCTTTTTATCCTAGATTGAATTCCGACTCAAGAAAAATTGTGTCCTTCATGTGAAATCAAAATATGCGAATAACAACTAATTAAGTTTATTTATGGATCTTGGTTCAAATATTTCCTATTCATATTAAATTCCACATCAAAATATACCTTTCTAACAATAGTCATACTATTAAACTTATTGCGGGGAATATAGAGTTTGGTAAGAACTTTGATTTAATTAGTTAATTACCCATAGATTATAAATACTATGTCTTCTTCTATTCCTTCCATAGATTATCTTAGTATATTTTTCTAAATATCGGATATACATCTTGTGATATGAAATACGAACATATAGGATCTATACACTATGTCTATAGTAGCAAGTAAAGTGCCTCTGGACTACAAACTTGTCTCACTGAAAATTGTTTCTGACAATTTTTCATCTTACTGTAAATGTTCTTAAAGGACATAACAATGATATAATCTATATTCATAGAAATTTGTCTCTATTAAACTGTCTTGTAATTAGAGTAATTATATCAATACTCTGAGAAGATACGTATTCCAGAAGTATGATTTATAAGGCCCTATATACCTATAAATAACTTAAATAAAAGCAAGTCTTGGCTATGAAGAAACCACATGGCTCATAAGAAGTCTAATAAGCGCCATAGGCAATCCCAATGCATTTCATACCACAATCTAAATCACAGGAACAACATCTCCTCAGCACAGCAGATGATATACCATCGACACGGCTATAAATCGTAAAGCAAGTCGTCCACTAAGACATCCATTCGATAATATGTGCTAAAGTCACATGAACAGTTGAGGATCGCTAACATTAATATTTGAGCAATTGTTTTCAACAACCAACTCTGCCAAGCGACAAGATGGACAAGTGCGAACCACTAAGCTTCAGCTATAGGTGTTGAGATGACCACCGATGAATATAATGATAACTCGATAGGGCCTTAAACTCAAGTCCGAGAGAGATAACGGCTGACCCCAACAGCGTGATAGTGTAACTCCCTGGAATGACTAGAGTCCCTTTTATGTGGCTAAGAGATTTAAACCTCACGCTTGCACCCGAGAGTGGCCTTTGTAGATAGCCGAGGGTTACCCTCGCATATGAGTCATACTTAACTAAGGATTGATTAACTAATAGTAAGATCATAAGGGGAAGCAGAATTGATCTTTGGATATAGGCAAGAGGTAAATAAAGAGTGAGAATAAGAGCTATAGATGTTTAATTACTCAACATGAGAACCGAACCTAATTTTCACTCACACCACGCTTAAGAGCATGAAAAATGTTAAGGGAGAAATGTACATGGGTCAACCTGCCCGCTATTTTCAGAACTCAGCTCAGCTACCAAAGCTATATAGCCACTCCCAATTAAGAGCTGGAATCGGTTGCCTGGGAATATCAGGTACGCCCTTGGAGGACCGAACTAAAGTCTGCGAGACATTTATGAAGCATAGTAAATAGCTTCCCATCAAGCCATATCACGCGATGCACTCTCTCGTAAACTCGACATACTCTCGCTCACTGTCGATTGAAATTCTAGAATCAACGCTATTAGGGAGTCTGATAGATATCCTTCTCTTTTATTTCACCCATTAGACATGTTATATTAGCTTCACGAAAAGTTCTAACTTCTTCAATATTCCATACTTACATTTAAGAATATACGTCTAGAGATGGTGTAACTGATGTCCTCTCATGAGTTCCAATGGAAATCTCTTATTTCTTAGATCCTTATAGCTTTCGTTGGCTGCAGTATCAGCATAACGAAAATGGTCCGAATCGAATTCCATTTTAAAACATATTTGTCCTCATGATTGCTCTTTATCATAGAGAGGCTGCAGCTAGCAAAAAAACCTTTGTCAACAATCACGATTCATGGTGTTGCATCTATCTCCTCCTTCCGGTTAATTGTGGAAAGCGACGTTAACAAGACCCCAACTAGAGTACATCAGAAGAATTAACTATTAGCAACCCCGACCTAGGCAAAGTAGAAAAAGTCCATGCATGTGAGGCACTCTATACAACAGCTCGAAAACGCAAAAATATAGTCAAAGGATCATCGTATTCACCACATTGTTTGAGAGGAATCCTTGGCTCCCCGCTAACCCAACCGATAGGTTGGAAATTTGCCGCATGAAAAGGTATAAATATACTGAAAAGGCATTTCCAAGTTGATTATACCGTCTAAAAGGTGGGAAAGCAACTCGCAACCTCATAGAGAACTAGAGAGGAAGAGATAGAAAGCAAAGGGAGGGGTCAGCCTCATCGTATCCAGAATAATTTCCTATTTTTTTTAGACGAACCTCGATATTCTCATAAACATTGATTATTTTCAATTTCCCTAAGCCCATAAGTTTTTACCTTCATGTAATCCTCTCTGACGCGCGAGACTAATAGATCCTCCAATGGCCAATGTTCATTGGGAGACTCCATCACGATAAACACTACCAACCACATTGGTAAAGCAATTCCTACAGTCCTCGCAGATACTATGAGAGCTCGACATGTTTTAGCTTCCTTCCTCACTGCTGCCCTGCACAAATCCAAGTGTTTCAACTGATAATAGTAAACACTCACCTTCATTGCACAGTATAAGTGATGTGGTAACTCCAGAAAGAGCAGACATTAGTTCGACGCAGAGGACCCACATCTTCAATCATGCCCGGATGAAATATTGAGAATATAGAAAATAACTTTCACCTGTGGGAAATCCTAGAGTTCTAAAGGAGAGTACCTACCTTCCATCCCTAGAACAAGTGCTCCTTGCTATGAGGTCTCGTTACCGCTAAATCGAGCATATAAGCTATAAATTTCGTCCTCTTGTGAATGTTTCAGAAGCAGGGGCATCATTCTCAAGAAATGTATCTAGCAATATCAAAGTTATTGACAGGAGACTCAACGATCACATTGGAGCACAAATAAATGTCAATGTGAGATATACATTCTCTAATTCCTTAGCTAGATATCAATAGAAAGTGTGAGCAGGACAACGCTCTCTATTGAGTAATCTTGAGATTCCGACTAGACTGTGCCCGCTTATGACTCTGAACTTACCAAATGGTCCTATCTAGTGCTTTAATTTACAGTCACCTCCCCATCTATTACAGGAAGCTATCTGTTATTTAGCCTTTCTGACACATCAGGCTACCACTTGGATTTCTAGCATTTCGTTGTTCACCAGTTGAATTTTTCGTAATAAGGGATATAGAATCTGTCGCAGATCTTATGATCAACGTCCACCCCTTCCATGATTCAGGGGCAACAATCACAAATATGTCGCATTCAACATAAAGTCTCTTACACCACATTTGGAAAGGGAGAGAATGAGTTAGAGTGTTGTTGAACGATATAATTAGAGTTGCACCGACAGAATATATAAAGCTCTTATATGGATCAATACAACAACCAATTTTGCTAGTAGCAGGAAAGTTTCAAAGACATGCTTTAGTCTCTTGCGGTATGACAGAATGAGGGTGAGCCTTCAATACCTGCCGAAGTTTAATGCGGCCCAGGAAAGAAATGGTTGTTGATCTTGAGGCTCCAAAAAATTTACACCCCGAAGTATAGGATCCCATTTAAGAACCTACAAGGAGGATCTCAACAGGGTCTGACATATCTGGGAAAAGAAGTTAGAGAGTATTCACTAGATACGATACAATCTCAAGACTACTGGACAAATAGGTCCACCGAACTATTCTCTAAGTACTAACCACGAAAGAAAACATGCTCATCTAACATGAAATATTGACATGTTGATACATACACTGCCGTGCCACTGACACACCATGGCAATAAAGTTACAGACTATATAACATGAGAGAAAAGGAGAGACGAAGGCGTCCTCGAGCTCGATACAACGCAGCAAGAGCTTCAATGAAATCAAGGAAAATCCAGTCCACTGCGAGGAGTACTATATAAGAGCAGAGTAAACTACAGAGTGTAAATTTGACCTGTTCGAAAGGAATCTCTCGATCACACTAAGAAACTATATACGACTTGAAACCTATAAATATGCCCCCCCATCAAGCCTGGATAAACCTATAACGTACCTATATGAGATCGCTTGGTTATTTTAACCTGCACGATATTAAGAACTGAGAACATCCATCTCCAAGGGGACGCATAACGTATAGGATAGGTAGTAAAAATGGTAGAAGAAACTACACTACTTATGGAGCAAATCAGAATCACACACACAAGTATCGCTAAAGACATTATAATAACAGGTGGAGAAACTTGCCGGAAAGGAAGACGCAACAGACATATAAACCAATAGTTTACATAACTCATTTCAATCATCACAATGACTTTAACTGGTCTTGACTCAATCGAGAGGCAAAGAAAGAATGATAGTCCAAGCAGTCGAGAAGAAATACAGAGAGTAAAACTTGAGGAGAGAGAGCGAAGCATTATATCGAAAAATATGTATAGGTCCTCAGATAAACAGTCACCCTCAGATATCAGGAAGTAGGTATAGTTGCAGAGATAAACGAGAAACACAGAGTAAGGAAGACGGGAAATGGTGAATCTAGATGACAGAGAACAGCCAAGATAACGTCTCTCCCATACTAACCCCTCCTCTCCCTATAAAAAAGAAGTGCTCAAGACTGATATTGTTTGGTCAAGCGGCACGAGCAACACAGAGGGAGAGTGATGAAAATAAGGGATCCCTCTGCTCTCTTCCTGCCCATGTCCATCATAAAGGAGTGCAGGATAGTGTATGATTAACGCTGAAGTATGTACTCTATTTGTGGAATGCGCAAGAGGGATGCGCCCAGTATGGGGCGTTTTTTTTTGCGTTTTCTCCTAATCTCCCCTACAATGGGAATGCTAAGAGAAGATAGCACAAGTAAGGGAGGCCATATGATGTAACCATGAAGCGCCTGAGGAACTGGATTGAGGATAGCAACCTTTTGAAGGATATTCCATCTTCTCAGTACTACATTTTTTGATATCGTAGCAACCGATACCTAGAAGTCGCCATACAAGCTCGCACATAACTTATTCAGAATAACAATTGCTTTTAAATAATATTTTAAAATTCATTTTTTTTTTAAAAATTAAACACCTTTTTTAAAATTTTTGAATGAAGTTTGTGTTATCATAATAACTTGCCCTAGGTACGTTAAAAGCACAACATTTTATGAAGTAGGGCAGGTATACATAACATAAAATATTCAGTTGTAATTTTAAAGCATGTAAATATTAACTATACTGAGTGAATTGCAATCAATAAATAATAAATTAAAACGATTTAAGCACCTTGGCCAAATTTATACAGCCCAATCTACTCTACACAATTAGTGTTGGAAGAACTAGTCCTCACCATAGCGATTAAAGTGTGTTATATACACATATAGGTCCCGCTGAACCACTCACCAATTCAAAACCCGGCTTATCTGGGAGTCGAGAGGCTCGCAAGCATGGTGCACTCCACCGTGTCAAATGTTTTGGTATTCTTTCATACTTTCCTCTTTCTCATAAACCAATTATATAGAGATGGTTTCCATATACTAAGAAATGTTTTTGAAATTATCTCAATGGCTTTGAAATTTTATACTCGGAACTCAAGACCTAACAATTGTCTACTCAATTTCTGGCGATTGTGTTTGACACCTGGGCTAACTGAACAGTATTTCAAGTTGTAATATGCTTGACTTATATTTGCATGATAAAGGATAGAAATATAATACATATTTCAGTCGACTCTCGAATAGTGGTATTTGAGTAATATGGTATAATAGGAATCCTGTGCACATGCAAACGTAATGATTCAATTATATAACTTGCAAATTGATTATCCAGAGTGTAGAAGGGTCATAAGGAGTGAGCACTGGATTTGAAGCTCTAAGAGTTAGTTTGTTTTAACGCACACCTTCAGATTGCGAAAGAGGGAGATCCTAGGTACCCTAAAGAATATAGGATATAGAGTAGTAATTGCTAAATGAGGACGTGGAAGAAGAACCTACCTATACCAGTAGATCCGAACTTAAGCTTGAGGAAGATTATAAGATGTTAAATAAAAAAAACTATGAATTATAAAACCTGAGATGAGGATGATATGCGAGGAGGAAAGATTATTCTGACAAATTTGGAGATTCCAATAAGGATAGATTGTAGTATGGAAGTTTAGAGTGATTCTCATATGCACAAGTGCAAATATAAATATCAAAGAAGACTAATGTATTTAAAAATGAGAGAGAGTAAGGAGAGAGAAAGAAAGAGAGTTGAAGAGAATCAAGTTGAGATGTTTATATGAGATTCTTTTGACTGGACTCCGAGACCTCTGTAGAGTAATTTGGAAGGGGAATAAACAGACCAAAGCGTTATTACTCATCACCCAGAGACTTCACATAGATTCCAGTATCAAACTGGTGAAAAAAAAAGAAAAGATATTTCAGACTTGAGAAGAACAATATATTTCAAGTTGAGGTAGAGAAATTGATGACAATAGGACATATCAGGAAGATATAGTTCCTGAATGGTTGTCCTATGCAGTCCTGGTACCCAAACTTGGAGGAAAGTGGAAAATGTGGATTGACTTCAGATATCTCAACAAAACATATCCCTAGGACTTTTATCCTTTACCTCAAATCGATAAACTGGTCGATTCCATATCTAGATGTGAATTGCTAAGCATGATGGATGATTCGCAAGGATACTGATGCGTTCAAAAAATGCACGGGTCCAATGGATATAGACTGTCGTTTAAGGCTTGGGTCAAAGCGAATGCAAAACCTAAATGGAGGACTTGCAAAATAAGGGATTAGCACTCCAACGCCCAAGTTAGTATTGAATATTAAAAAATATGAACATAGAAAAGTAGATAAATGCAATACAAATCGAGATATAGTGAATAATGTTCGTGAAGAGTGTAAGAACACATGATAGAGTGCTTAGAGAGTGAGAAAGATTATTTAGAAAGTAAGAGAGGTGTGAGGAAGATGTCTAGGAGTCAGAAAAATGTCAAGAATGTGTCAGGGGGCCTCGTTGAAGGTGTTCCTGTAGGTAGAATAAACCTGTATTTATAGGGGGTGCTCCCAACCAATAAGGCTCTGCATGTTTCCTCTATTTTCGGGGAGAATGGATAAAGTTACTTTGATAAGGCCTGATTTGCCTTTATCTTCGATTTGTGTTGTTGAAGCTTATCTTCAAGTTTGGGAGGTCTTTTCACCATTGAGGATTCTTTAGTGAACAAGGAGTCTTCTACTCCAGGAATCTAGGGCTTTAATGGAAGGATGTTAGCCTCTGTTAGGGTTTGGAGTCCTTCTTTAGTTCTTGGGGGACTCCTTGCCTGCAGTGAGTCCCAGCCGTCAAGGGGAACCTGCTAGGGCTGATGTGGTCCAAGGTGGTTGCTGGCACATGGGCTGACGAGATGCCAGGTAGGAGAGTAGGGTGCCACGTGTGTGGGCTTTTTGGCCGAACATTTTACTGGGTTTTGATCATGGTTCGTGTAGGGGGGAATGTCCTGTAGTCCGAGTAGGGGACGCATCCTAGGTCCGCTTACCCTTGGGTCTTCTAGGGTGGTAAAGCCCTCTCGTTTCTTTCTTCTTTTTGGATTGCTTGGGCCTCTTTTGGTCAACTTATTTTTATGCACATCAGATAGCAACACTTCTGCTGGCATGTTTTGCTACGTAGTATCGTGGAGTATGGTTTTTATGGCTTACAAAGATCAGTTCATAACTCAAGGTTAACCCCCAACTACTATTTTAAAATTTTTTTTAAAATATTGAGGGTTAACCCCCAACTACTATTTTAAATATTTTTAAAATATTGAGAGGGGTAAATTGCTATTTTTTTTATAGGGGGCCTAATTATCTATTTTCTATATAACAAGTAGGTAAATTGTAATTTACCCTTTACATTAGTGGTTTCAAATTTTGAAGCAACGTGTTGCTCCCAATTTTCAATTTTCAATCTTCATTCCTTTTCTTTCTTTTCTTTTTATAACTTTTATAGAACCTTCAATTTTGTCCTTAATTCTTAAAATTATCTAAATCGCCCTCAAAAGCGTTACAAAACTCTAATTTAGTCCCTGTAAAATTTAAATATATTCATGTTTCAATCTATGATTTATTTATTTAAATAATTATCAATCTATTTCGATCATTATGTATAAAAATCTATGAATGTTACAGTTAATTCTAAACCATCAGTTTAAATATAATGAAATCTAGGTATCATTTTTATTTAAATCACACAATCATTATATTTGATGATAGCCCCAAAATCCTTTCTAGACTAAAAACCCAAAAGTGATGTCAGCTCATTTGGTAATCCATTGGCTGATCCACTAGTAGGAAGGTAAGGCCCACAGGTTCATCTTTCATTTTATTGAACTGACAGGCCCAAGAAATAGGTTTATTCTAGTCGGATACGTCATCATATAATTGGACGGACACATCATACAACTCACCAACGTATTAAGACATGATACTGAAATATGTCCAGTGGTTCTAAGTAGATTGATGGCAAATGAGCTGAGAATCCACGAATAAAGAATTTTTTAATTTTCTGACACACATGGCAAGACTCAATCAACTTAGTGTATCTCAGTCAATTCAAGTGCATGGATTTTTCAAGATTCTGCAAAGAGTTCAAATTCAATAAACTTCTCATATCCTGCTCTATGTACGCGTATAAATAGAGCATTGTAGTCATTTGGTATATCAATCTCACTCTCAAACTCTCACTTATTCTCTCAACTCTCTCTCTCTCTCTCTCTCTCTTTTTAAATTGTTCTAAGCTTATATTTGCACTTAACACAAAATAATCACTTTATCATCATATTTCACCATTATTCTCATTTTAATTCAAGTTTTTTTTTTATTTCTTTAATAACTCGTTATTTAGTTAAGTATCAGAGTGCTAACATTTATTTTACAGGATTAGTCCTCCAATAGTCGTAAATTTTATCTAAAAATCTTCTAAATTTGCAGTACAATTGAATTCAGGTACACATCAATATTAAATATAAATAATTTAGACACATTTGATTTCTATCCTACAAATCTCAACCATATACCCAATCAAACAGAATTGAATGATTCATAAATTAAGGTATAAAATCAATTTTATTATAAAAAATCAAGAAAAATCACATGGAGGGCATGTGCGCCTCACCATGGGTTTTGATGGGGTGTTTCACTATATGTTAAAAATGTTGAGACATTTTCAATATGTTAGAGAGGTAAATTGCATTTAATCGTAAATTTATATTATGATGATATGTTGTAATTGGTAACATCTTATAGTTTATACTTAGTACTTATAAAACAACTTCATCAAATTAAAAAGTTGTTTAATTTTTTAAAAAAAATGAATAAATAATTATTAAAATGTGAAAGTTTCGAGTGACTTGGAAGGCTACATACAATTAGGTCTAATAAATTAAATGGAATTACGTCAGCGGTACTTCCCATCCCATGTAGGATAGGAGGATAACGCAAAATCGCCAACGCCTACCGCATTCCACAAAGAACCACGTAAAATCTCATATGAATACAAAGACAAGGACCCTTTCTTGTCATCACTTTCCTCTGTTCCCTGCAGAAACATACATTCCGAGATAGAGAGAGGGAGAGATGGGAATGGTGTCCTTCATGTCAACCGTCCCTTCTCTGGTTTCGTTGATTCCATCACCATCTGGGGCTGCCTCTAAATGCTTCCCTCGCCATTCTGTAAGTTTACTCTCCGTCCCCTACTTCACTCCTTCTCTCGTACAAAGTATATGGGTTTTGGTTAACTATTGGTTTATGCTCTTCTTTCTTTCCAAATTTTTGTACTTATAATGTTGCAGTTGTGTTTATTTGTTTGTATGTCTACGATTATAGTTTACTTCTACCCTGGAGCATTGTTTCTCCATTTACTGGCAGTTAAACAGCCTTTAGGATTTCCTATGACATGGTTCAGTTTACTTAATTGTTTCTTATTGAAATCCCAGAACACTATAAATTGCAAGATTGAAGCTGAACTTGATCATGAAGATCGCCCTCACGACGCCATGTTCTGCATTGCTTTGGTGCTACCATTGGCATGGTGAGTCCGGTGGTCTTCAATTGTTTTCCATTGTTGTGTGTGTTTTTGTGTTTTTGTGGATTTGGTGATTTGTTTGTCTACAGTGAGTCACTTTCCAATGCACCTTTTGTCATTTGTGGTTCTTAATGGGATCCACTTTCGGGGGTGTAATTTTTAGGAGGCCTCAAGATCACAACCATCTCTGTGTGGTTGATCAAACTTGATTTCTGTCGTAATTAATCTCCACCACTAGTTCCTTCACTTTTAGAAATGATGCATTTTGGTTTTGTGGCATGGGACTGTATTGGGTTGTTAAAAATCAACGACAATATGAATCAAGTGTAGCTAGCATTACAATGCTAATATGACTGTAATAGCACTAAGGATAGAGTGCCAAAGGGGCACGTCAGTGATCTGTTACAAGACTGCGCCTATACAGATAAATTTTAGTTGAACTTTTGTGATGATCTAGTAATACTGACTCCTATTATTTTTATATTGGAATGCCAGTCGCAGAATTATATGGCCTAACACATTTAGGATGGAGTTCTTAGAGTAAGAAGTCATTCTTGCATCACCGGGGTTGAAGTTCCTGGAATAAGTAGCTTCTGCTTCACCACTTGGGATGAAGTGGTTATGATTTGAACACTTGGTTCAGCACAGTGGAAGAAGAGTTTGGATTAGATTTGCTTAGATACAAGTGGTTGAGGCTTACTTTAGATTACATGCATGAAGGTTTTGTTGAGTAAGCTTACATAAGTACTTATGGGCTTTAGAATTGAAAAATTCAAATATAGTTTCTCAAATAGAAATATGAGACATGCACCTCTCTTCGTTCTCTTTCTCTAGTCAGTTTCACCGTTATAATCACTTGAAATGGCATTCAGTATATTTAGACCTTCATCGGCATAGAATCAATACACCTTGCTTACAGACTCAACAAGGGTCATATGTAATTTTGTTATTTTCCTTGATGAATGCTCATATTATTCCAGAATATCTTCATGCTTTGTGGGGTTAGGGCCATTAGGGAAGGAAAATGAACCAGATCTATTAAGTTTTTTGCGTATTATAAAAACTAGGAAATACTGTAATGAATCAGATCGACATTTTCCTGAACCAAAACTTCAATATCATGAACTGAGAAATAGTTCACACTCATCTAAGAAGAAATTGGAAATACTTTTGCTCCTGTCTGGGAAGGATATAGTCCAACATTGATTAGATCAACACATACGAGGGACGTGATGATGAGTTTGTCATTTCACTGTTCGCAGGACCTGATTGCAAGATCCAGCTCATTAATTGAAGTGGCTAATGCTGCTGACTTGATACAACGCAGACAACGTTCAGAATTTCAGTGTAAGCTTATGAAAAGTTCGGTTCTCCATTGTAAAATCTGACCTATCTCATTTTTTATCTGCTTCAATCAATTTCCTTTCTATTTAACAGCAAAGATCAAGGGGACCCTCGCTACAGCACTGAAGGTATAAATCTTAGGATCATAAGTGACTTGTACCTATCATTTACATTTCATCTGTGTTACCTTTATGTCTTTGTCCTTGCAGGGGAATCCAGAACTCACCCCATCTGTATTAACTTTAGCACTCAATGATGCTATAACTTACGATAAGGTCAGACATAATCTTGCAAATTGCATATTTAATTTGTTAAAGGTTTGATAAAGGGAAAACTTACATACTTGCTTATTAAGTTTGCAGGCAACAAAATCTGGAGGCCCCAATGGATCCATTCGGTTTAGGTAACTTGAAAAACATTTGGCTTTTGACATTGAAGTAGAATGTCAGAAATTTGTGGAGAAGTTCCATGAGGCACTACTTGCTTGCAAGTATAAAATGGTTTCTACAATTTACCAAAAATCTTCAGGGGCAGACTGTTTATCTAGATACTAAAGTCAATGTTGCAACTTGCAGTTGAGAAATTTTGTTTGACATACAACCTTAAACTTTTGTTATTCATTTGATGTTCAAGAGGAACTTTTTCTTGGTCGAATCTCAGTTGTTCTGTCCTTTTCAGAGATACCTCTGTGACAGTATATATCATGCACAATATTACTATTCTTTTGTATGCTATATGTTGTTTGAAGCTCAGAGATTAGCCGACCAGAAAATAAAAATCTAGCTGCTGCTTTAAATTTCTTGGAGGAAGCAAAGAAGGAAATAGATTCATATTCCAAAGGAGGACCTATATCATATGCAGATCTCATCCAATTTGGAGGTTAGGCATTTAATTGAATATCCTAACATAAATTATCACAATGTTTAGGGAACTGAAATAAGAGATACGAAAGCCATTTCTATTATTGCAACTCTGTAAGTACAATTCTAAAATTCGAGGGCAAGATGGTTCTATAAATAATTAAATGACTGCAACAAAACATAACATTGAGATCAATTGTACAAACCTACATGGAGTTTAGGTGACTGTAGAATATTACAGTCTTTAGTATAGGATAGTTAACACATGTTCTTACCTTGTTATGACAAAAAATAACTTCTTCTCTTTTGCAGAGATACCTGTGACTGAATTAATTGTACTGATATTATTTCTTCCCTCTCACTGCAGCTCAAATCGCAGTTAAATCCACCTTCCTGTCTTCAGCCATAAGGAAATGTGGTGGAAATGAAGAGAAAGGGACCTTACTGTACAGTGCATATGGGTCAAGTGGGCAGGTTAGATGCTTCATGGTTTAATGACATACTTCATTGTCAAACTCTTAATATTCTTTCTCAAGTGCCTCCATGAATCAATTTCACTACTCCCCTAGAAAAAAGGGAGAAAAGAAAGGAGAAAGGAACCTAAGTAAAAAAGAAAATTGAAAAAGAACAGAAGCACAATCTTGTTTGTTATAGAATTGTGAGAAAGTGAATGTGAGATTTCTAAAATTACATGTCAAAATCCTCTAAAG
Organism: Sesamum angolense; assembly: GCA_034509725.1. Classification (NCBI taxonomy): domain Eukaryota; kingdom Viridiplantae; phylum Streptophyta; class Magnoliopsida; order Lamiales; family Pedaliaceae; genus Sesamum; species Sesamum angolense. Next base: position 1,632,662 of record JACGWL010000012.1, read on the forward strand.
TCTCTTTAAGTCCCTTTTGGATATTGTAGCTTTTTCTGAATCATCTCTTCTTTAATTTCTGCCCAGAGTTGATCAAAAGCCACTTAATAAAAGTTCAACCAATGTACCCGTTTTCTCTAATCAATTCCCTTAATATGAGAGAGAGAGAGAGAGGATAGATAGATAGATAGATAGATAGGGGAGAGAGAGCGAGAGAGAGAGAGAGAGAGAGAGAGAGAGAGAGAGATGGTTGCTAAGATGGTTATGAGATATCATCTTCAAAACAATGGTGAGGAGGCTCCTTAAGCTACTGCAGCATGTAGAATTTTATTCCTTTGATGGTAATCTCTCTCTTTCTGGTGGCTGGGTGGCTTCAGCCTGGGGGTTTGGGCTGAGACCATACAGACAACTATATGCATTACCTGCTAGTATAGCAAGGTGTCATTTTCGTTTTGTACATGTGGATACTGGCAGTGGTTTCATCAGCTCCAGGAAAGACTGTTGAGAAAATTATGGACATTTAATGATAAATCTTTCGGACAACGGTCTTAGTTTTATCTAGTAGCTTTTGATGGCCCTAAACAAGCTATGGTTTCTGTTTCTCATGTTCAGTTGAGCTGCTCTCCACCCAATGTAATATGCTGACATGATGATACTTATGTTGGCCAATACTAAGTTAACTTCAATTGAGAAGAAACTATATTGCTTAAGGTTTGACTATACTTTTGCTATATTATCAGAATAAAACATTATTATCAGCCTCCCATATACACAGTTGATTTATTAGCATGGATGGCAATCATGGATTTGTAACGAGATTCAATTATTTGTCTCTTGGGCATGTTATCTACAATCATTTGTTCCTTCATGCAGTGGGGGCTGTTTGACAAGCAATTTGGGAGGTTAGATGCTGAACTACCAGATCCAGAAGGAAGGGTCCCTCAGTGGGACAAATCTAGTGTTCTGGAGATGAAGAATAAGTTCTCTGCTATCGGCTTTGGGCCCCGCCAGGTAAACAACCACCTCTACCGGAAGGTGTCTCTTTTCTTCCATGCTCTCCCTTATCTCCAATGAAAAATAGTAGAGCATATTTGCAAAAGTTTAATGTCTGGGAGTTTGTTAACAAATTTATAACTTTGGTGTTAAAAATTCGCAAATGATTAAGTTTTCCTTTCAGTAGCTACTCAAAATATTATTCAATTGTGTCATCATTAACGTTATCTCTGGAGTATGTTATGTTCATTAGCATTCAAACCATCCCTTTTCTGTTGCAGCTAGCTGTCATGTCTGCATTCTTGGGTCCTGATCAATCTGCAACTGAAGCATTACTTGCCTCCGATCCAGAAGTGTTACCATGGATTCAGAAATACCAACGTAGCCGAGAAACGGTATCACAAACTGATTATGAGGTTAGTAATCCTTATCTATTTTTACTTCTGCCTTTGGGCTAGGATCCTTGAAAGTAACTACAACTCTTCAGTCTGTCAAGCATGATTAAGTAGTATATAGTCTTTCTTTTCTTTTCTTCAGAAGTTATAAGTAAGGTGAGGGAACCGGCATAGCAACAAACGTTTTGGGGTGTTATAATATGAGCCCCACCACTGTGGAATGTGATATAGTGCCTTATAGTTGGAATCCATCAGAAATTTCAAACCACTTTTTTCAGTAACACAATTCGGCTTTACGTTTTACATTTTGGATCGGCTGTCTACATATGAGCTTGCTAAAGTTTCATCCCTAACTGTAACTATTTATTTTTGTGTTTCCCCCTGCTGGATCACAAGTTTCTGCCTTGCAAGTAGCTAAAGGTTCCCATCTGTATGCTTGTTTCGATTGCTTCTTTGAGGTGTCTATTTCAGAAGGGTTCTCGTTTGCCAGGTTGACCTCATCACCACAATGACAAAATTGAGTTCCTTGGGCCAGCAAATCAATTATGAGGCATATTCATATCCTGTCCAGAAAGTTGATTTCAGCAAACTCAAGTTGTAGTGATGCAGCAAAGCTACTTTCGGTAAGTCATGCCGTGAAGCGAACAGAATTTGCGCTTTTTCAAGTTTAAAATGGCAGATTGTTCTTGCAGAGTGACATCTGAATTGAATTATTGGCGGCAGATTGAGTCTCTATAGTTGGAAATTTGGGTGTTACTAGATACAAAGTTTTATCTTTGAACCTTGGAATATCACGTACTCATGTTGGGTGAGAACAAACTCTGTGTTGTTTACATGATATAACTTTCGGTGTTGATGAAGCCGATTCTTTCTTGGACATTACAATCAAAGAAACTAAACACCCAATCCCTTGTTTTTTTTTTTTTTCGAGTAAAACTCATAATTAGATTAATTGGCAAATTCGCCAAACAACAAATCGTTCATACCAGGGATACATTAGAAAAGTCCGTTTCAAAGTTAAGAGCAAGTCGGGCCAAAGTATGTGCAACAGAGTTGCCCGGCATAGGAACAAAAGAGAAGGAGGCAAACTCTAATTGAGCTGCAAAACTAATACTAATGGACCAAAGACAGAGCGGTCCGAAGAAACACTGAGGGAGAGCTTGGAAATAAGAGTAGCACAATCCTCTTCGATTGTTACCTTTTGCGAGGATCTTCGAAGAGCCAGAAGGGGCGCTTCATGTGCTGAAAAGTCTCCACCTTTCCTCTTTTGCTAATACGAATTGAAAGTCATGCCAAGCGAACACCACGAGATTTCCGCGCCACCACCCCAAGCCCAAGCGCATTTCCCTCTTCCAAAAGTACACCATCAAAATTAATTTTAATGCGATCATTCTGTGGGGCCTCCCACCCATGATGTTGAACTGGATGGGGAGGCAATTGAGAGGAATTTTGCACAACAAAAGCAAATAAATAGCTCCTCGCAAAATTCACAATCTGTTGGGTAAGAGGAAATGTCGAAATCCCTTTACGACCAGATTTTGCACACTATTTCACTCACCAGTAATTGCATGAAGCCTGATGAACCAATCCCTCTGTATATTATCTCATGCAAAAGAGTTCAGCATGGATGCATTTTAAATGGCTTGCGCCTTCTATGTCATAGAGTTTCTCTATAATTATCAGTAAAAAATTATGTATAAAATTATCATTATAAATAATAGTGATGATTTAATAACAATAAAATATAATAACAAAAATTTATTTATTGCCATTATGTCATCATTATATATATATATATATATATATATATCTGATTATGCACTACTCCTTTTTGTCACTAAATATATTAGGTTAAATTGCAATCTACCCCACCTGTCTTATGAAAACTAGACAAACAATCCCTTTATGAAAAATAAAATAGCGATTCACCCCTTGAGAGGTAAATTGCTTTATTTTTTAAAAATATAAGGGTAAATTGCTATTTTTTTCATAGGAGGATAATTTGCCCATTTATAATATCACACGGTAGTAAATTGTAATGTCACATGAGAAATATTATTTGAAATGTTAAATTGATTATATTTTACAATATATATACTTTTTGGATGCTTTCATATTTAGATATCTAATAAATACTTTTTATTTACAAAGAATATCATACATATATTGAAAATATAGAATAAAGATTAATAAATAGTATATATATTGTTATATAAAATTTTTATTTTTATAATAAATATTTGGTAAATACTTGATTAATTTGTTAGACAAATAAAATAAGCCCAAAAATCAAATATATTAAGCCCTGATCAAAATTGAAGAGAAAGAGATTGACCAATCATTGGATTGAGTCTCGCGGCCACATCACCTTTTTTTATGGGATGTGAGATTGCAATTTTGTTAGGTTGGTCGCCGAAGAGTTCATTTTGATTGAGATTCCAATTAGAAAATAACAACTTTTCTCTCTCTTATTCCATGACACACGAGTATGTGTGTGGAGGTGTGGACTCTCAACTTCCTTTCTCTCTCTCTCTCTCTCTCTCGTCAATGCCCACGGATTTTCATGGTGAAAATCTGAGAATCTTCTCCTCTTTTGATTTATGTTTTTTTTTAATTGGATTTAAATTAAAAACGAGAGAATTTCGGATAAACTAATTAATAGTGTGATTTGAAATTCGTTTTCTCTCGGATCTAATTCTTTCTAGCAAGAGAATTAGATCTACTTTCATGGTGTGGTGTGGATTTACTTTAGAGGGGTTCTACGCTTGAACCTTCTAAGTGAACAAATTCGAGGAGATGAGTCAATGCGTGTAGCTGTACAAAAAAAAAAAAATACGATAATGGTAAAAATACAATTTACGTTTTACGCAGCTTATGCTCTTTCTCATTTTAATTCTTGGTCTGTGTACTTTAATTCACCGAACGCTCGAGAAAGATCAAGGATACACCCTTGATTGGATTATTTTCTTTTTTTTACATGTTTAATCGTATTTTCTTTTTTCGCGCTTCCGCCGCACTTCTCGGCCCGATCCACTTCCTTCAAGTGGTATCAGAGTCCGGTTCAGTATATAGACCTAGAATCTAATGTGTATTACGTGTTTCAGCATTTACATCTTTTAAATCGGCTTTTTATGTTTTAAATTGTATATCTAGATTTAGGGTTTTATGTATTTTATTTTGCATTTAATTTTGGACATGAGAATTTTTATTGAAATATGGAATTTTTGAAAATTAATTTTTTTCTTATTATTTCAAAATTACAGGAAAAAAGGAGTTTCAGAAAAATTGGGATAAAATTGCAAAACGCAGCCGATGACCATGCCTCACGACACAACCACCGTTCGCCATACCTAAGATACAATCTTCATATGCATGTGAATGCCATAATTTCTCAAGTCAGAGGACTAATTCTCGTACTATCAGAACCGAAAATCCCAGCCATACCGACCAAGCCTTAATAGGCTTCCATATGACGTTCTCGGAGCCACTTCAGTCAGTTGATCTTGCCAACTAACCACTGCACAGACGACTACGTCTCCTTCGAAAACACGCTGCAGTATTTAGTGCAAGGACCTTTGATGCCAGTCTCGAGGTCCTCGACTTGAAACGTTTTAGATCGAACCTCAGAATTGGTTTCATAACTGCCAAATCTATGCGCAGCCCAACTCCACGGGTTTAACTTTTCGGTCCGTGGACATTTCATTGTGACATTAAAACTCCGTTCAATATCAGTGGTAAGCACAACGAAACACGTTGCCATTTTAATGAATTCTTACCGCATTCATCAATCTAATATTATTTGATAAAGATTGTCGAATGAAAAACGTCAATCCAATTGGCTTTTGGTCACCCATCCAACAAATACATATATATAAGTGCTTTATATTATATTTAGATGATTCATATTATATATTTTAATACATATTTAAGTATTTTATATTGATATTTATTATAATTAAATTATTTAAAAATTAATACATAATTTTGTGATTACAAATCTTGTAAACATAAATTTTATTAGAGGTTATTTTAGCAACATAAAAATATATATGCTCAGTTTATTGAAAATAGCTAAAACCATGAGTGAGGTAAGAAATGACTAAATCCCATATATACTTGTCGAAAACGAACATTCTATAGCAATGGGCATTCCTAATCTTAATTTATAGCAAAAGTGTTATGGACAATGTTTGTTAACCTAAATGGGGAATTGAATCGATCAAGTTATTAGATTATTAGTCTGATCAATCGGATTGGATTCAAGAAACTGATTGATCTGAAGCCTAATATATATATCTATATAGACAATTATACATATTACAACAATACATTATATATCAATTATTTAAGCAAAAAAAAATATTTAAATTAAACTTAAACTTAAAATAAATATACATCCAATTAAACATAATAAGTGCAGAAGCAATAATTTATATAATGATTTCAATAAATATTCAACAAAAGTTCATACATTTAATTAATATACACAAATTTACATCAAACAAGAATTCAACAAAACTTCATAATAATATATGAATAAAAGTTTATACATTTATACAGAAAATGGTACATCACCTCAACAGTTCATCCATTATACAATAATTCAATAAATATTCACAAAACAACATGTATTTAAAATTTTAAAATTTTAAAATAAAATAAAAACTAAGTAGCTAGTAGGAACAGTAGCGCAACAACAAGAACGAGCAAGTTGTTGCCTGTCCTTCATAAAAAGGGGTCACTGGTGCCGCTCTTCTCCACGAACAGCAAAAAACATCATTACATGTAAAAATTTAAAAATAAAAAAAAATCATACATTATATTGAAGAAAAGGGGAAAAAGATGAATTACCTTTTGAGATTTGAGAATGAGTTGGATTTGATTTTAGTTGAACATGGGAGTTGAGAGAGATTGAGGATGAAGAAGAAGGTTGTGATGGGAGAAAATATTTCAATTGTGGGCACAAAAATCCCCTATTCCCCCACCCTCCCTTAAAAAAAAATAGTTTTATCAGGTCACGGACAGACTGGTTTTGACCTGTCTGCACTAGGCTAACTGCGTCGGAATTTATAGAAATGTATTCCAAACAAAGGACAAAGTCATTCCAATATGTATTCCAAAAGAAGGTTCAAATTAAGTTTTAGTGTCACTTTCAAAATATATCAATTCGACATTCAACAATCGCGCCAAAATATATATCTAAAGGGGGAGCGGGAACATGTGTCTTTCTCACATTCAAATTTATTTAAATAGCATTACAAAAGTCGTTCCAAAAATATGTAATAAAAATAAAATTGTTCCAAAAAAAAAAAAGTGTTCTGAAAGAATTTACATTTTAAAATAGTCAGATGTGTTTAGGAACAGTAGATGAACAAGTGGTACAAAATTCGTTACTAATTAGGAATGATAATAACACAATCGTTCCAAATAATTAGGAACACCATCTATTAAGGCGGAAGGGCTCCCGTTCCATGATCGTTCCAAAATCTGGTCCAACAGTGTCTAGCTAGTAATTTTTTGTTCAAATAAAAAAAAAAATCATTCATAAACCCATTCAATGTGCCAAAGCTATCGGCGCTGATCGCGTCCATCTTATCTTCTACGGGGTAGGTAGCTAGGACTTTCGGCCTTAATGCGCGCATGTAGTCACGTTTTTTCTTTCTTTTATCTTGGGTTCTACACATCCCGTATTTTTTTGTAGTGCCGAACTTTCTTGCACAAACTTAGTAACGATACATTTTCATCACTACAAGTATTTGAGATGAAAAATTGAGCATATAGTAACGAATTTTTTCATTAAGGATGCAAATTTTTTTGTAGTGCCTTGCTCGGGTGATCGGATGGGTGGGGTTCAATAGCAACATTAGATGGGGTCGCTGTTGTTGGAGAATGGGAAGGCAAATTATGGTTCAGGAATGAGAAAAGGGGGAGGGGAATTAGGGGTAAGGTGCAGGGAAATGGGGGAGGGGAATGAGGATTTCGGGAGGGGGAATGAAAACAAATTAGGGTTTAGGCAAATTTGGGAAGAAAGGCCTAGGGTAGGGTGAGTGAGAGATTGTGAAGCAAAAAATTTCCAAGTGTTCTTTTTATATTCGAATTTTGTGATGGGTAAACCCGTGGCAATGCTCGTCTAAATTCCACCAAAAAATGAGTATCCGCAATAAACGATGTCTTTCACGCTGCCAGTCAGAAAACAATTGAAAATCGTCACAATATCTGTCACAATTTTTTTAAATACTAACATAAATAAAATATAAAATTTTTAAAAAAACACGTTCCGAATACCTAATTGTTTATTGTATAGTATTAAGTTTGTATTATGACTCAATTGAATGTTAGAGTAGTAAAATATAAAAGTATAAAAAATATGTGTTGTTATGTTCATATGTTTACTCACGATGAATACAATAATTGAATATTTTATATTTTTAAGTATGTTGTAGTAAATCACGCGACGTTGTACTGCATCATTCGATCAAATTATTTGATTTTAAATCTAACTATTAGATATGCTTAAATCTCTAACATCTTATTTGTCTTGAAGCTTGAGAAATATGATTAACAGATGTAGAGATATCTTATCTGAAAAATAAGCTTATTTTCCTAAATAAAATTTTCGACAAAATTTACAAAGGGAGATCTTTTTCCTGTTTCAAACCCCGTAGCAAATCATTTCAATTTATTTTTTTTTAATTCTTTCTTTAAGACTTTTAATTTTGCGATCGTCTTTACGACTACTTTTGCGACTGACTTTTTGAATTCTATATCCCACCAATATTTTCTTATTCCGCCCATAATAATAACTTTGTGCAATGGGATTTGGGATGAGATATGGGAACGGGCCTTACTAGCCGTTGGAAAAGGCCGTTAGACTTGTGATGGTCAGTGACAAACATCACAAACTTGTCCATCTTTTGCAACGGATTACCAATCTAAGAAAATGTTCGACTTGTTGTCAGGAAAGTTTTGTTCCCATCATAAATACTGTCCCAAAGTTGTGATGACCTTTTTCCATCGTAAAAATCATTGGAATTTGTGGATGAAAAACTATTGCAGCGGGTTTTTTGATTGGAGTCACGAGATTGACTCTGCGATAGTATTTGCAACAACAAATTCATCAAAATCTTTTGTTCTTTTTCCTGACACTTGCTGACAGCATACATCGCAAGTTCATTGTAAGTCTGTTTGCAAACTAGACGGAATATGCCCCATTGCAAATGCAATATATATATATTGTAGTGATGTTTCAAAAATTAAATAACTTTTTCAAATAATTAATAACAATTATGGAATGATTGGTATGTTAGAATGAGTATGGAATTGAATGAATAATCCAATAACCAATGTTTTCAAACCCGGATCAAATTGGGCGATTCGGTGTCCGATATGGGTCATTGCTATAAATTCGAATGCAATTAGCCTAGTGTCGACAGGTCAAAATCAGTCCGTTCGTGACCCGATAAAACTATTTTTTCTAAGAAGGGTGGGGTAATAGGGGTTTTTTGTGCCCACAATTGAAATATTTTCTCCCATCTCAACCTTCTTCTACATCCTCAATCTCTCTCAATTCTCATGTTCAACTAAAATCTCAAAAGGCAATTCATCTTTTTTCCCTTTTCTTCAATATAATGTATGATTTTTTTTTATTCTTAAAGTTTTACATGTAATGATGTTTTTTGCTGTTCGTGGAGAAGAGCGGCATCGGTGACCCCTAATTAGTAACGAATTTTATACCACTTGTTTCATCTACTTCCTAAATACATCTGACTATTTTAAAATGTAATTTCTTCTTCCGGAAACACTTTTTTTCTATTTGGAATAATTTTATTTTTTATTACATGTTTTGAAACGACTTTTGTAATGCTATTTCCATAAATTTGAATGTAAGAAAGACACATGTTCCCGCTCCCCCTTTAGATATACATTTTGGTACGATTGTTGAATGTGGAATTGATATATTTTGAAACAGGCACTGAAACTTAATTTGAACCTTCTTTTGGAATACATATTGGAATGACTTTGTCCTCTGTTTGGAATACATTTCTGGAACGGTTATAGGATTTTATTTTGGAATGATTATTGTGATGTTTAGTAATTTAAATTTGGAATGACATTTATCTTGTGTGAAAATGTTGGAACGGTAGTTGGAATACAATTTCAACATTACATCGGGATACATTTTGAAATGGTAGTATTTAGTCATTACACATATTTAGAATGGTCGTAAGCTTTGTTTTGGAACAGGACTTGCAATATTTAGTCATTACCTTTGGAATGGCATTATTTTGTGTATACATTAAAAAAAACGTTCAAAAGTCTGTTCCTAAATTATATATTTATTAAAAAATATATTTTTTTAAATTTTGAGATAATAATTTTATAATTATAATTAATTAGAAAAACTAATTATTTTGTTTTTATTTAATTTAATTAAATAAATATTAAATAATAGAATACAATTAATATTAAAATATGGATAATTACAAGAAAATATTATATTAATATAAAAATTCTTCATTTACAAATATGAAAAAACCTAACAGCCCCCTCATCAGCATGGTCCATGTCGTCATCGTTTGGGCCATGGGGGTCTGTGGGAGGCTGTGATCGGCCGTTACTTGAGGTTTTGGGCTGTGACGGGCCAACAGTTGAGGCGGTGGCCTGCGCGACTTCATCATGCCCATTATGTCGACCATCATTGTCTCTACTCGGACCATCCGATCTTCCATGTCCAGGCGTGGCAGTGGCGGTGGTGATGTGTAGGTCCGACTTAAGACATAGACCTCAAAATCAAGGCCGAATACATGACCTTTGTTCTTGCTCTCGACCGCTGCTAGCCACAACTGTTGTTCAATCACTGCCATCGAGCCCTACAATTCAGGCGGAGTATCCTGGCCATCGATCGTGGACTGAGGTTGGTAATCCTCCAGCAGTTTCTGAAACTTCTCATGCAAAATAAACAAAAATATTAGTATTATGCAAAAAAATTAAGCAAACGAAATATTTTAAATAATTATTACTTACTGCCACCTCCACTGCCGTCGGGCCGCTCATCGTCTTTTTTGTAGCATTTGAAGAATAACTCCATCTGCTTCACAAGTCGACTGAGCTCTACCTCCTGTACAAGAAAAGAACAATTAGCAAAATATTTATAATTTAGTGATAAAAGCTTTAAAACAATTAAAATTACCTACCATCCTCTTTTTGTACATATCGACAGAGGAAAACCTCCAGCCATATCACAAAACTTGCTTGCCCACATATAGAAGACCCGGGATATGGACACATCGTCACAGTCCCACCAATACATCCTCTGCAATATCACAAAAGAAGAAAAAAATTGTTAAAAAATATAAAAGAATTTAAATTATACGATAATATAATATTTTTTTTTTAAAAAATTGCCTTCAAACTCTCGAACCAGAACTGTTGGTGCTCTAGTGGCACATGCCGCAAACATCCCTAGGATGGGGATAGTGTCCTAGCACCACCGCATTGATGCACTCATGATTTTTGCGATGGATCTAGAATAACATGTTAATTAGTCATTTTTAAAATAAAATAATACAAAATTAATATAATAAAAAAAATTACCTCGCGTCATCGAGGCTATATACTGGTGGGCTAATGGTAAGGGAATTGTTGGTAGTGCTGGTGATGTTGTAGCCCATGGACGGACAAGATCTGCCGCTTGGGGGGCAGTAGACTGTCTAGCCCGATTTGTGACTAGTGCAACAGAGGATGGTTCAGCCTCATCTGGACCATGTGCGGCGGCTGAGGGGCCAGTTGTGTCAAGTGGTGGGGTGGTCGAAACACTGCTTCCCCAACCTGGGAAGCATCAGCCATTCGTGGTGGAACCGATGGGCCATGACCCCCGTCTTCCATAGGATGAGGTGGACCACCACTAGACATGATCTATAAAATTATAGCTTATATTAGTTTTTTAATTTTTATTTAATTTCGTTAATAAAAATTTTTAATTATTAGAACTTTTCCAAATTTGATAATTATTCTAATTATCTAGATATTGAAAAATATTAAATTATCCTAATTTTTTAATTACTCTATTATTTAGCCAAAATCCAACAATTTTCCTAAAATATGTACTAAAACACAATAATTTTTCTAAAATGTGTACTAAATCCAATCATTTCCCAAAATGTATACTAAACTCAACATTTTCCTAAATTGTGTACTAAATCAAATAATTTTCCTAAAACATTCTAAAATGCAGAAAATTACATAAAATTCAGAAATTTATTGAAATAATAATTTTCATAAATAATAGTTTACATAAAAAATAGATTTTTTTTTAAATTGAAAAAAAACATTTCTAAAAGTTTCAGGAAGTTTCAATATTTCAAAAATAATTTAAGAAAATATTTCTGGAATTTAATATTTTACAAAAAATTTTAAAAAATGTAAAAAATTCACACAATTTCAATGTTGAAAATGCATTGTAGAAAATATTTCATAAACTATTTCAGAAAAATTTAATATTTCAAAAAATATTTTGATATTTTAATTTTCAAAATGCATTTCAGAAAATAATTTCAATTTTAGTTTTAATATTATAATTTTTAAAAAAAATATTTTAATGTTTCAGATTATTTTTTTAGAAAATGTTTAATACAAAATGCATATTTAAATATAGAAAAATAAAAAAAAATTGCACAAAAAATTCAAAAAATTCGCCAAAAAAATAATCTAGAAATTTCATCATCACCATCATCATAAAAAAATATCATCATCATCATAAAAAAAATATCATCATCCTACTCATCATCTACATAATAGCAATAAAAACAAACAACCTGATGTAAGAAACCAGGTGGGGGGAGGTGAAAGAGTGAAAAATCTTCTAAAGGGAAGATTTATATTACAGACGATGGTTCAACCTCATTTGGACCATGTGCGGCAGCTGAGGGGCTAGTCGTGTCAAGTGGTGGGGTGGTCGGAACACTACTTCGCCAATCTAGGAAGCATCACCCATTGGTAGTGGAACCGATGGGCCACAACCCCGTCGTCTACAAGAGGAGGCAGACCACCACTAGACATGATCTATAAAATTATAGCAAATATTAGTTTTTTAATTTTTATAATTAATTTCATTAATAAATTTTCTTAATTATCATAAGTTTTTCAAATTTGATCATTATTCTAATTATCTAGATTTTTTTTAGATGAACTAATTAGCTAGATATTGAAAATATTAAATTATCCTAATTTTATAATTATTCTATTATTTAGCTAAAATTCAACTATTTTCCTAAAATATATACTAAAACACAATAAATTTTCTAAAATGTGTACTAAATCCAATAGTTTTCCTTAAATGTATACTAAATCCAATCATTTCCCCAAAATGTATACCCAATTAAATAATTTCCTAAAATGTGTACTAAATCAAATAATTTTCCTAAAACATTCTAAAATGCAGAAAATTACACAAAATTTCAAAAATTTTACAGAAACAATAATTTTCATAAATAATAATTTACATAAAAAATAGATTTTTTTTTAAATTTCAAAAAAATATTTCTAAAAGTTTAAGAAAATTTCAATATTTAAAAAAAATCTAAAATTTTAATATTTTTTTAGAAAATAATTTCAAAAAACGTCAAAAATTCACACAATTTCAATGTTGAAAATGCATTGTAGAAAATATTTCAGAAAAAATTAATATTTCAAAAAATAATTTGATATTTTAATTTTCAAAATGCATTTTAGAAAATAATTTTAATTTTAGTTTTAATTTTTAAATTTTTAAAATTTTTTTTAGAAAATGTTTAATATAAAATGCATATTTAAATATAGAAAAATAAAAAAATTGCACAAAAAATTCAGAAAATTCGCAAAAAAAAAAATAAACAAAAAAATCTAGAAAATTCATCATCACCATCATCATAAAAAAATTAGCATCATCATCATCCTACTCATATTCCTCTCCTCTCCTCGCTACGTCTTCGAAAATAGAGTGCGGGTAGCAGGCGGGGGAAGGGCATGTGGTGGAGGGGGGAGGGGAGAGAGAGAGAGAAAGAGAGAGGAGGAAGTGAAAGAGTGAAATATCTTCTAAAAGGAAAATTTATATTACAACTTTGGATCCATCATTTTCAATTATGATCTTTCTAAAAATCGATTAATCACAAGAAAACCACATCTTTGTCTGAAAAACGACGATATTTTACTCTGTTGGAATTATATTAATACAAATAGGAACGGTCATTTATTAGCTAAATCGTTCTCACGATCGTCCCAAATAAAAAACGACGTTGTATACAGATTCGAATGTTGTAGCCATTCCTATTATGTTCTAGAACCGTTCCTAATAATGTTGCAAATAATAATTAACTTTCCAAAACAATAGATAAAGAAAAAAAAACCCCATTTTGTACACGTTAAAGAGCTAAGAAACATATACAATGTGTGGGTTAAGATTATTGAAAATATAAATTATTTTTCATGAGATTGATATATGTTCACTATGTGAAGTATATTTATATATTCAAATTTGTTAATATTACACAGATGTAACTAGCATCTTATATTATTGTAAATCATCGCCTAATTAGACCATTAAAATTTTGAACAGACCATTAGATATGATTAAATAGACAAAAAACTACATACAATGAAGTTTTGGATATTTCTTGTATATGGATATTGAGATATTATATCTCGTTCGCAATATGTAAGATTCAAAATGGTGCAACCTTCAATTAGGAATGTGATTTTCAATCAGGCTATTATATATATTCAAATAAATAGAATCTTATACATGTTTAAGTTTGGAATTAATCCAACTTGCGGATGTTGAGATATCGTAAGTAGAATGTACATTAGACATTTTTTATACACAATTTGGAACGGTGCATGTTAATTTATAATTAGCATCGGGTGACTGAATAGAGTTAGGAGTGGTTATTTAAAAATATAATTAGGAACGATGTTTTAACAAGTAACCATTTCAAATTTTAATTTTTCCACTTTTTTTTAAGAGGCGTCAAATAAAATTATTTTGGAACCCTTCTTGAAATTGTCAAATTGAAACAACTGTTCCAATGTTTGAATTTATCCTCCTTGTTTTTTTTGCAAGATAGGAACGCATACTGGAATGTTAAAATTAAAAAAATGAACCCTTCATACTGGAAATTTCATCAAAGTACCATATATTTTGGAATGGTTAGTGTTGGAATGACAAGGTTATAAAATCGTTCCAATTGAAAATTTCACAAAAATACCATACAATTTGAAATGGTTTGTTTTGGGATGGTAATGTTATAAGAATGGTTCCTATTGAAAATATATAATTAATTACTTTTTTAAAACATATAATTAAGAAAATGTATAAACTTAAATTTTTCATTACATATAGGAACAATAACTAAAACTAAAGACTCAATCATGGTCCTCTATGCATGTTGACCTGCTTCTAATGAATTTTCAGACTTGTTCTACAGTGTAACATTGCATGTTAATATAAACTTCTTGAATAACACTTGTTTTTATCTGTTTATTGCTTGAGGCGCTCTCGTATTATGTTGTCTGGATAGAAGTTCATCAACGTTTTGAGCTCCTTCGTTGATATTTCATGTTCTATGTGGCAGAGCTTTGTGAAAGTGTATAAGGTAGCTTAAGGAATATATCATTCCAATCGCCCTTACTTGAACTTTTTAATTTTGTTTTGACAGTGGTGAGAAGACATCAATGAAGGAGTGGCCCACCTCTCTTGAGATCAAAGGAAGAGTTAGACTTCAAGACCTCCCTATGTCTCGAACACGAGCAGTCATGGTATATCAAGGCCTTCTCCTTCTCCTTGTACCTAATTTTTTCCTCCTCTTTTATTGTCCTCTGGGCTTTTGCCTGCAAAGAAGGCAATGCGGCCTACAATCGACCATCATTCGTGGCATTAATTTTTGTCTACTATTAGTTTGGTTGTATTATAGCATTGCTGATAGAAAATATATGAAGTATACAAAGAGGTCAATTTTGCTAGATGAATGTTTTCGTGTACACAATCCCAGATTCCTCACACATAATGATGCAATGATATCATACTAAAGGAAAGAAACAAGCAAGAAACGAAATGTAAGTATGTGCTACAACAATTGTAGTAATAATCACCAGTGACATGTAAAGTTGACAGGATTTTGTTGAGATTAGGTGGTTAGCTGATCATAAAGCAAAATGTTATCAACAGTTGGAAACACGTTCTTTGGTTCTGCTACTGTTGTAACTTTTAATACCTTTCATGGGATGTAACTTTTCCCGGGCAAATAATAATGGTTCCCTTTGTTAATTTGATATCATCTCAACACTTTGGGACTTGTGTTTATGCGCTTCTACCACTCCAAAATGCACCTATTTAATCTTCTGCGATGTATAAGTTGCTTAAAAATTGAAAAACAAAGGTAATTAATGAGACTTGAGTACTAGACGTACTTGCTACCTTGAACCAACTAAGCTGGCAATTGAAACATGTTAAAATAATTATCCTACTCAAATATTGTTCGGGAATATATTCGATATGTTATGTTTTGATGGTTATAAATGACTAAAATTGGACAATAAAACGTTATATATTCCAACAGATAAAGGATACAATTTCCCGTGCACTTGCGTAAATTGTGCTAGTTAAGGTCATTAACCAAACAACACCTTCTCTGCAGGTTCTCCACTTTTTTGAGGGACGAATCATTGGAGGGCGAGAGTCGTGATTTCTGAGGTAACTTATATTCTCTCTTACTCTCATATTACCTATGAAAAATTTAAAAATGAAAAAAAGATTTACAATCTTATATATACAGGCTAGTGACTCGTACACTGCGGACGAGAGATTGGGATATGTCGAGCTATCCCCTGGCGTGGAACTCTATCTATGCCCTCCTATCATCAGACTCACTGATATGTTAAACAAGCATGTAGCCAAGGACCATCCTGAGACCCACAACGCTATCAAAAATGGACTAATTGGTGTAGTTGTATGGAGAAGAGCTTATATAAGCAACACAATATCACCTAACTCATTGTCACACCACAAACACAGCTCGTAAGCACCCCTTTTCTGCACCTAAAATGGCTCAACATTTATCAAATGTCAATACTAGTACTCCAACTAGGACTTCCCCTCCTGTTTCAACTAAATCCCTGCCACAAGCTAAAGAGGATGATGATATCCCACCTGGATTTGGCCCTCTGGCAACTGCCCGTTTAGCAAAACACGATGATGACTTACCCGAGTTTAATTTTTCTGGTGACATAAACCCATCTGTGCCAAGGACCTCACCACAGAACTTTCATCATGTCATGAAATTGACACCGTCCTGTAGATCAAGTGAGAGAACTTATTGAAAAGTATGGGAAAAGTGTGACTAGTTCGACAAGTAGGAGTTTGGTAGATGATAGGAATCTTGGCATTGAACCTTGGAAGAATGATGACAATGATGATGACATTTCAGAATGGCGGCCTCAAGCACAACACCAACCGTGACACCAACCATACCAGATGGCCCATGGCCATTGGCCACCGGTGCACTTGCTTTCCGGCGGTCACCCATTCTAAAAATGCAGTAACACCACCCTCAAACTCCATCATAAGACCCGCCCTCCTCTGCAGGTTCTTTTCATACGTTCATCTACTCAACTATCTTAGTAGGATGAGTCCAACGAATTCATATACATATATATATATATATATATAATATATATATATATATTTATTATTACAAATTTTAAATTTAATCGACAAAAATAGAACAAATATAACCAATTGATAAGTACTGCATGCATTTTAATTGACAAAAAAGGATTCAAGTTGTTACTTGATCAAAGTAGTTTCAAAGATCAACAAATATTCGAGAGAGATTGAAGGAAGACAGAGAAATAGAGAGTCCCCGATAATCTTAGGATTCAGAAGATCCTTGGACTCTTGTTGTTCGACAATAAATATGATACACATCATTGGTGTTGTATATGGAAATACTTGAGCTTTGGCTTGAGAAATGGCAAATTCGGACAATAGATCCTACGAGGGAAACTCTGCCCTCTCTGTTGTAGCTGGTCCTATTGTTCCACCTACAAAAGGAGCTAATGCTCCAGCTCCAGATCTAACCGTAGGAACCAACGCTCCAACCCCGACTCCAACTTTTGACTCAATAGCTGGACCCGTTATTATGATTCTGCGAGCAACTTCATCAGCTCATACTAGAGATCATCAATTCGACCCTCCACTGTTCTCAAGCTAGCGGAGCATGACCCTCTTCCCAGCTAGAAAGAGGTGAAACATCAGGAAGCCAAGGTAACAATGAACAACCTAGCAGGAATAACCCATACCTGTTGACTTTGCAAACAAAGAAATAGCCACCCTTCAGCCCCATGAAATCTGGCAATCACTGAGGAAAGAGATGGTGGAGCTTCCCCAGTAAGTAAGAAAAGAGACCATACCCACTGAACGTGGCATTCCCTTCACCCGGGACATCAAGGTGGAAGAACTCCCTGCTCATTTTCGTGCACCTTTGCACCTACCTGCATATGACGGTACCTCCGATCCAGCTGAACATATCCGTAAGTTCCAAAATATAACTTTGTTGCACAGGTATAATGATGGCATGAGGCTTTCTTAACCATTGAACGCTTATAACATCAGGAAGTTTTATCCTTGAAATCTCTGCTCTCTATTCTAGCTTTCTATCCTTGAAATCCAACATTATCTCACACGAATAAAGATACTTCTTGCTTCCCATCTTGTGTTACTTCCAGGCTTAGTTTTTAGCTTCTAGCTAACTCCCAATAAGCTATGGGTACCAACAAGCACATGTTTCTGCATAAATCGTCCCTAGATGGCATACACACTTACGTAAGCTGCCACCAGGCGCCGCACACTCTTAATAAGTCGTCACCAGCCTGTGCGCCCTCCCAATAAGTCGCCACCAACTAGTGTACCCTCCTACTGAGTCGCCTCTAGCTGGTGCATGCACTCACTAAGCTTCCACCAGCTGGTGCACGCAGTGACATGAGTCGCCACTAGCTGGCGCACTTATCCAACTTAGTCATCACCAGCTGGCACATAAGCCTTACAACTAGCTACCAACTAACACACTTACTTCAATTTTCAGTTGTCTTCTGTTGGCACATCTATTTTAGCAAAATGTTAATAAAACCTGCTTAGCCTAACTTGCTACTTGACTTCTATCTTTACTTATTTACTTTGAGATATGTTCTCTCGTACTAATAAAATCACATCTTCCTTGCTGATGATAGGATCAGCTGGAATAAATACGCATGCATCAATTGGGCTCAATAGGTCAATATTTCTTACCCTATAATAGGTTGCCTAAACCTACAGGCTTGTTCCAACAAAGGTCTATCTACTTAGGTTAAGAATTATCTTACCTACTTATCTAGTTTTCTAGCTAAAATTGTGTGATAAAAGTATCCCCTTTTACTACTTGGGTAACTTATACTAGCAGGAGATGGAACAACCTCCCTCTGATCATACTTAACATTTGTCTAACACCTGTAGGGGACATTGTTACAAAGCAAATAAATTGGGTATTTGTTAGCCGAGTACTTATACTAACCTATAGGAACAAAAAGCATAGCAGAACATTCAAGCAGCCAAAAGATCCCCTAGATTCGCACACTCTAGTTCCTTCGCGTAGAAGGACTCTCCAACTAGAGTCCTCCAACCATTCAGCATTAGTCAAGAAGTTTAACGGGATTCGTCCTGCCAACGAGCTTAAAAGATCTCTTATTTTTTGTAGGATATCTTACATATTCAGTAGTCCAACTCTACGAATTGCTAGGATGCGCTATTTTATGGACTACGCCCACCAACAAGAGCAGGTTAGCTCAGTCGGTTGCAAGCCCAGCTAGCCCATCAGCAGGGAGGAAAAACCCACAGGCTTACCTCCCACTTTAGTGAATTGACAGTCCCAAGAAATAAACTCATTCCAGCCGAAACATTATCATACAGCTGGACGGACACGTCACAAAGCTTACTAACACATTAAAACACATCATCCTAAAAACTTTTCAGGTAGTTCTGAGTAAATCGATGGCAAATGAGCTGAGAATAAGTGAGTAACCAATTATAGGATTTCTAGGCAGATTTGGTAAGACTCAGTCTACAAGACGTATCTCAACCAATATTTATCCAAATCACAAATGAATCATTTTGGATGATAGCCAACTCGAAGGGCTTTCCAACCCTGTTTGGCACTTTGCAACAACCTCTGTATCCTACTCTATACATACCTATGATAGAGGTCCTGTGCAGTCATTTGGTAACATCATTCCTCACTCTCAAGCTCTCATTTATTCTCTTCATTTTCTGTCCATTCTTAGGCTATTTTTAGCCTAGATTTTATACTCCACACGAATATTTATCATTCTGATATCATATTTCACCATTACTCACTTTAGTTCAAGTTTTCCTTTTTATTTCTTCTTTAATCCGTTATTGACTTAAGCAATAGAGTGCTAACCTCTGTTTTGTAGGGTTAATCCCCGACAATCTTAGAATTTCACAAAAGATCCTTGAACCCTTATGGTGTGGCAAAAAATTTGGTACACATCAATATTCAATCATCAAATCAATTCCAACAAGTATCAAAATCAAAGTGTTTTGGCCAATTACATTTTTCCTTGTAGTCAAAGATTCGGGCCAATTAGATGACCCCAAGTGGAACAACTGCATTTATGCTTCAATCAAATCAAGATAAATAATTTGACATTTATCTCTTTAAAAAAAATTAAGATATTAAAGAGATAATGTTAAATTTACCAATCAAGTCTTGGCAAATGTTTGATGTATTTATCTCTTTAAATTAAATTATAAAATAATACAAAAGGTGTTTAGGTGCATCACAAGTCTACCTCTTTGACATCTATATAAAAGGGTCCCTAGAGCTCATTTAAGACACACAGAGATAGAAAATGGAGGCTCGATCAAGTGAGGAAGGATAAATAATTCTCTCTATATTGTTCCTCAAGTTTAAGAATATTCAAAGGCCTTCAAGGCGGAGATCAAGTTGTTCGTCAAAGGTACGCCATAAATTATAGCGTTTAAGTCTGGATTAGATGCGCTAAGCCCTCGAATTAACGTTGAGAAATTCAAAAACCAAGTCAAAGTGAGATCTATTAGAAGATTTTACTTTTGAAAATTTTCAAATGCATTCTTAAATGAAAGAATAAGATGATTAGATAGAAATTGTACCCACTTTTACCTATCAAATACATATTTTACTTGTGATAATATTTTTGTATTTTAATTTTCAAACACGATAAAATTCTCATTCGCATAGGCCTTTTCCTCATTTTCACCAACAACCTCCCCTTTTGTGTCAAAAGGCTCATCGACCGGGTGACATTGTACGACAACCGCCTTCCTTAGGCTCCACTCCGTAAGAAGACGAGCTAGGGCTCGTTCCTCTTGAGGTGGCTTGAGTGGGATCATTTCCGGCCGGCTATTCTCCCACAAGCCTCGTCAACTCGTTGGAAGATGCCACTGAAAGCCCAATAAAAGTTGCAAACTCAAACAAAAAATCCAATAAATATTTACAAGCTTAATATATGCAAATTTATTTTACAAAGTAAATAATTTATGTTAAAAAATGCATGTAAATTTATAGAAAAAGTATGTTATATAACTTATACTTTTTTATTCAATTACATGTACACATAATCAAAATATATCATATCATTATACAAAAAATTATAGAATATTATGCATTTGCGTATATTACAGTATATATATATATATATATATATATATATATATATATTCGATGTATATTTTTAAAATTTCATTGATAATTTATTTTAAAAAGAATTTTAATATATATAACAACAAAAGCAAAAATTATGTAATATTTTAACAATTATGTAAAAAAATATAAGAATTGTAAATTCTTAAAATTTATAAAGATTCTATACTCACTAAAATATAATAAATTTTAGGTACTATTTATTTTATAAAAAATTTTTACATAATAATTTAAATTATGTTTTAGAGAAACGATTGTAATTGACATATTTTGCATGTGTAAATGATAAGTGCATTTTTCATTAAAATATAGTTTATATCATAAAGGGACATTTTCTTATATTTTATAATTTAGTGTATAGATGCAAAGTCTTGCATAATTCAAGAGTGAAATCAAATGCATTTAACCCAAATTTAATTCCTATAAATATTAAATAAACAAGTTTAAGAGAAATAAGAGACTTTTTAGGAAAAATTAAAAGAGGTGGATTCTGCCATTAATCCAAAGTTCAGTCAAGGAAACGAACGTTATTGCTTATGGTTATGGACCCCACATACTCATGGGGGTACAGTATAGGTACCTCTCGTAAAGCAAACGGTACAATTCACACTGCGCAAACGCCCGTTCCCAAAATGAACGCTCGTACCCGGAGCATTGTACCTTCTCAAGGCGCTTTTTCTTTTTCTTTTTTCGCTTACAGCTTTTCCCTTTCAGCAATTATTTCTTATTTCGCTTTTCTTCTACAGAGAGAGAGAGAGAGAGAGAGAGAGAGAGATAAGAGTGAGAGTGAGAGTGAGAGAGAGAGATAAGAGTGAGAGCCACAAATTCAATTCATATATAGAGAGAGAATAGGAGAGAGAGAGAGAGAGAGAGAGAGAGTTTGCGTGTCAGTTGCGTATGTCTGGAGATGGATAAAGGATTTGGTGGCGATGACTCTTCTTCTTCTTCTATGCCCTATTCAAACAGCAGCAGTAGCAGTAGCAGTAGAGATATGTACCTCAAACATGTGAACAGAAACTCCCATAAGATCTCTAAGCCCGTTCGGAGGCCTCTCCCTCTTCCCGCCGCTGTTTCGTCGTCTTCTTCTTCTGCAATCCCAGTTCTTGATCCCAATCCACAGCTTTCCGCCCAGCCCCAGCCCCAGCCCCAGTCGCAGCAGCCGCCAGTCTACAACATCAACAAGAACGATTTCCGCGATGTCGTTCAGAAGCTCACGGGCTCTCCCGCACACGAGCGCAATCCGACACCACCCCCTCCGGCCACTCAGTCGAGACCGCCCAGCTCGCGTCTGCAGAGGATTCGGCCCCCTCCACTCGCCCAAATTAGCAACCGCCCTCCTCAGCTGGCCCAGATATTTCCTCGTCCCCAAGACGAAGCCGGTCAACGGGCGGCCGTGCAGCCGTTCACCCCGCTGCCGCCTTTGCCCTCTGTTCACCCGGCGGCTGAGTCACCAATCTCTGCCTACATGCGGTTCCTCCAGAGCTCCTCAGCTTCCCGTGCACCTTCGCCTCTGTTGAATGGTGCGGTTGGTCCTCGTCCCGATTCTCCGCTGCTCCCAAATGACGTGAGTCATCGGGCGGCCCAGCCGCAGCCCTTCTCGCCCCTGCTTCCGGCCGAATCCCCTGTCTCAGCTTACATGCGTTTCCTCCAGAACTCCTACTCGTTAGCTTCTGCTTCACCACGGTGCAGCGTTGTTGGACCACCTCAGCAGCCTCCGCTTCTCCCGCAGCAGGAGCACCCGCCTGTTCCACCTTCTGCTTCTTGTCCATCGCCTTTTCCTGTGCTGCCGCTGTCACCTCTGCCATTCGGATGCATTCCTTCGCCGAGGTCTCCCTACGGCACGCTGTTTTCACCAACGGGTCAATTGGGCTTGCCGCAGCTGCCTCTATCTCCAACTCTGCCGGTGCCAAGTCCAAGGTGGAAGGGCATGTAACGTATTTCACCAAAACACAAAGAAAGGTAAGTTACTTAGATTTTTGTAGCAGTGAAACTGTAATTTGCTCATGTACATGGTTTTGGGAGATTATAGTAAAAATGACTAGTTTATTACAATGAAAATTAGAGAAATGTAGCTCTGCTGTTTGAGTAGTGTTCTTTACATGAATGTGAAGGCAGACAGTGAGGGAAGACCTGAAGTTGATTCTTTGCTAGTTTATGCGTTTGTTGAATCTATTGGATTTGTGGACATTCAGTTTTGAAATTATATGTTTACTACATTCATTATGGACCTTTTTCGCCTGAAGCTTTGATTTTTCAATTGTGAATCTTTTGCTGGACAAATTCTGCTGGTAGCCATTTTCAGTTTGTATTTACTTAAATGGATTTGGGATGATGTATCCATCCAAGGATGCCAGAAGCATGTTGATAGTGGAAAATGGGGAAGAGTCATATTTTGCATCAGTTATATTTTACACTATATATGATTTCATTGATCTTTTACTCTTTCCGATAATCCGAACCCTTGTCTAATTAGATTTCATCTACAAAGTGAAGTTTAAAGTCTTATGAATGGAAGGTTAATTAGCGCTTTTAGGCTTGTTATTACTATTCTTTTCCGTTGTGTTGTGTTTTTTATCAACGGATTTGGATTTACGGACTTCAAATCCACCAAATCTGTTTAGATAAGTTCATTCGACGAAAGATTTCAAATTGTTCGATGAACTTTTATTCTGAATTATATTTTGTGTCATTGCGATGAATTCAAATCATTACTTCAAATCCGTCCATCCAAATGCAACCTTCTATATTTTTGTGCGTTACTGATTACTGAATGCCATGGGAAAAATGTTTTGTTGATCAAGCCTGAAATGAAATCTTGATATGGTGCCACGTTACGGGTAGCTGTTTCTTCTTGGTGGTAGTCATATCTGTTTATGTGCAGTTCTCCTCACTTCATGATCATCCCATTTGCTGAAGGCACCTGAGGAGTTCACAAATGTTTGATGTTGTGGTATTTACTCTGGTTCTCAATCTGCATATGAGATTAATGAGACAGTGTTCAGTTGAATCCTGGAACTGATGAAGAAGTATATGTTGATATTTCATTGAGTGGCAAGAATCGCAGAGACCATGTTTTAATCTATATGGTGGTGCAGGATTTGCAGAAATATTTTTCCTGCAATTGGCATAGGCACATTATGTAGCTAGATTTCCACGATTTCTTGCTGAAAATTAGGAAAAAAGAGTTTGATGTACAAAGTTCATGTGTGGTAGTTAATGTGCTGAGATTGTGTAACTTTCTTCAATAATACCTGATCCAAATCACTTTCTACGCTATTTGTTCCTAAGGAGGCTTGGGCATTATGAAGTACTACATTTAGGCCATGATTAGTATGAGGGAATGGGGAGGGAATGGAATTGGCATTCCCAACTCCATTCCTATACATGTGATTGGTATAATTAAACTTAACTAAGGAAAGGAATTGGCTATTCCATGGGAATCCTTATTCCCTTAGGAAAGGGATGAGTGATTCCATCCAAATATCATGGTATTAGTTATTCCTATGAGCTTGGGAATGATTTTTTTTTTTCTTGATAAAATTATCCTTGCGATTACATTATATAAGACATTAATTTTTGGAGTGTACTTTAAGTTGGCATAACAAAGACCTCAGAATAGAATAGGAAGGTATCTGCAACGGTCGTCTATTGTTTAATATGATGCTTAAAAAAAGAACGAGAGAATTTACAGCATGTTGATCTCTTCCCCTGGCAAGTGAACTAATCTACAAATTTACTTTGGCAATGGCCCTTAATGAGGGGAAATTTTAACATGGAGTCGACTCATACGAACTTGAACTAATCAAATGATAAGTGGAATACACTTACCATATGATTGATGTATAGTTTAGGAAAAACGATCAATCACATAGCAAGTGTAATATACTCGCTCTGCAACTGATTTAGTTTAAGTAAGAATTTTTTCTTAACTTTGACGATGATCCTTATTTTAGCCAGAAAATTAGCTATGGTAACTTCTTGCAATATATACCCAAATTAAAAAAAAAAAAAAAAAAAAACAAAAGAACACTTCTTGCAATATATATAGTATAGTTTTAGGTTGCATTTGAACGAACGGATTTGAACTTGAGCGGATGAAACGACGTCACACAAAATGGATTTGTAATCCATTATGGACCCATAAAATATAGTTTAAAAATTTAAAATCTTTTATATGAACTTATCCAAACAAATTTAATAAATTGTTATTATGAATTTAAAATTTTTGGATTTAAATTGGTGGAAAAACAAGTTTAGATATTAGTAGAAGTAGGAGATGAGGCAGCCTTTCATTCCAAATGAGTAAAGTATGATCCTTGTTTGAAAGAAATTATTGGAGTCCCATTACTTCATCTTCTTCATTGTATTTACTATGCCAAGAGAAAGGGTAAACCAGATAGGGAGATTTTTGTTGGGATTTGACGTAAGCTGTGGCAATGATTGTGATTTGTTAAGGAAAAAGTGAATAACAATGCTAGTTGGGCGAGGGAGTTGGAGTAGCTATACCATGATTGATAGGGTAAGATTTATTTTCATCCTTGATTTTTTAGATTAATTTTAAATTAGTCCTTTTAATAATTTTCCAACCTTAATTTCTGACCAAATTATATGATTTTCCTAATTATCCTTCTTACAATTTACTTTAATCATTTTGGTCGCTCGTATTTTCATTTAAATATAATTTAATCCCTTGTAAACAAATACATAAAAAAATAATATTTTTATCAAATTGTTAGTAGATATGTGTTTTTAAAATTTTTAAGTTAATAAATTATTTAAATTGATGCTTGAGAAATGCATTCGGCCTAGCTAAAGGCGTAGTTTTATATAGAGGCCTAGTAGAAAGCCTCTACATAGAAGAAATTTATAAGGGAATAGCATCTGGTTCATTGCTGGAGTAGAAGGCCCAAGAAAATTGGGCCCTGATTGAGGTCTATTGGCCCATCAAGAGACAAGATCCTTAAACCCACCTGGTTGTTAGGTGTACCTCCTCACACGTGGTAGGAGGCTATTCATCAAGTACGGAAATGATGACCATGTAATCGTTACTCAAGTTTTAAGACATAAAAGGATCATCCTTACATTCCAACAACACCCATATGATGCAAATTTGTTCCCTAAGATGACCAACGTCTGCTCGACCAACTTGACTTCTTTAAGGCCTTGCTAATCGCTTCTGAATTTGAGGGGACTTAACTGCAATAATCATCAATTCGAGTCCTAATGAGGCACGTTTCATCATTCAATGGAGAACAAAGCTTATAAAAGCAAGGCTTCTCTTTTTAGTTATGTGTAGCGTTTTGTTGCATAAGAACACATACATGTTGACTATCCAAACACTTTTACCAGCAATATTATTCTCTCATTTTTTAGGCACTTATTGCTATTATATTTTTTTTTGCATTTATTTCTCTACAATTGTTTATTAATTTTATCGTCGAAGTGCTAATATCTTTTTCTACAATCCCTGTTTTTTAGGCTTGCAAAGGGTTTGACCCGTAGACTTTGGGTCCAAAGATTTAACTAAGGAATGCTTTTTGCTCTAATGATAAATTACGGAAAAAAAAAAATTTGGTCCTACTTTATTCTTGATTAATTTTGGTCCACTAACCATTATCAATTTTTTACCATTAATTTACAAAAAAAAAAAAAAATATAAATATAGTCCAATTTAGAATTTTTACCCAATTTTTCACGTGGATGTATATTACACAATTTAGGATATATTACGAAGTTGAGTTTATAGACACAAGTTGGTTGTAGTGTAAGTGGTGACAAGATCAAATTTTAGTTTAGTTAACAAGGGTCCACAAGCAACAAATTTTTTCAATCACTCAACTGAATGCCACATCATCAGTTTACTGGCCTAAGTGGAAATTCGGCGGACACGTGGCAAATTTCGATGAAAACTGCCGGAAAATTGTGTAAAAATCTAAATCGGACTAAATTTATATTTTTTTGTGAATTAATGATAAAAAATTGATAATAGTAATATTTAGTGGACCAAAATTAATCGAGAATAAAGTTAAAAGGATCAAATTTTTTCCCCCATAAATTATTAGGCATGTTTTTATTTCACTATATACAAGTCCTTCAAAAAAAATATATTTTGTCTATGAAAAAGATATTGGTCATTTGTTAAGAGGCAAGTGAACCTTACATGCCTATTTAATTTTATGTTGAATTTCATATAATTTGTATGTCTATATACCATTCTATATATAAGAGCTCTTATTCACCAAAAGTAGCAATAAAAGATATGTATTTATTTAATTTTTAGTTAATAAATTAATTGAATTATTAACTATTTTTATTCAACATTATGTAGGATTTCTTCAACAATATATATTTGTGCATCAAACATATTTTGTTAAAACTTAATCTTTAAAAAACAAAAATACATTACAGCATATGTTTTTGAAATATGATTATAAATAATATCTTTTATTAAGTTAAAAGTTAATTTAAGAAAAACGAGTTATAAAAAAATACAAATAAAGTATTTCATAAATAAATATGTATTAAAAACTAAATATATATATTTTGACAAAACTATAAGTCTTTTCTCCATACAAAAGTATTTTGATGAAAATAATTTTTTAAATGCAAAAGTATTTTGAAAAAAAATTAATTCTTGATAAAACTTTTCCCCCCTTACAACGTATTAAATTATTTTATCCAAAACTATTGATACAAAAAAATTAAGTCTTCTCTATACAAATCTATATGTAAGGGAATAAATTGCAATAGAAATTAAATGTGAGGGACCATTATATTAATAAGATAAAATTTTATGAAGGGTAGTTTAGGGAAATCATATAGTTGGGCTGTAAAGTACTGCCGAAAAATTGTTGGAAGGATTAGTTTAAGTTAATTAAAAGGGTTAATTACCCCATTCGAAAATGCGAAATTACATTTCCCCAATTTTTTTTTGAAATTACACTTATAACCCCTCCAAAAATTCTTTATTTACACCCGACCCCATTCCGTTAGGGATTGTGCAATAAATATCGACCTTAGCAAAAAATATTAAATAAATTTAATTTTGCCCCTTATTTAAAATTTTTAAGTAAATTTTTATACTTATAAAGGATAAATATAATGAATATATATTTATATATATGGAGTGAGCTTAACATTATTATATTTTTCCCTTATAAGTACAAAACTATTACATGAAATTGTTTTTTTTTTCTCCGGTAATGGTAAATTTCATTAATAAGTAAAAGTGGTAAAAGGATCATACAACAAGTGAATAAGGCTTAAGTACTAATTCAAGGAATCTTCCACAGCCTAAACAATGCTATTGTACTAGCAGAAAAAGGTAATTAGCACTTATAATCCTCTGCCTACATTTCTAAACAATAATATAAGCTAAATTATGAGCCGATCGATTAGTATGTTGGAATCTTCGTTTGTTCCATTCCTGCCAAAGGTGATACACCATCGAAGCTAATAAAGTTTTACAGGCCGCATTGATAACATGCTTTCTTCTCCACTTCAGTGCAGCCCAATGAACACCCATCAATCAATCATGATGCGGAAAAAGAAATCGCACATGCTGCCGTATAACACTGATGCACATACGAGAATATAGACAACTGAAAAAACAGATGGGCATGAGTCTCAGGTTATCTGTTGGAGCAAAGAATACACGTTCTGTCTAATTGATTCAACCAAGGCTTGTCCAGAGTCAACAATTTGCCCAAAATAGCAAGCCAAAGTATAAAGTTGTTCCTCGGGATCATCAGGGGGCCCAAGAGTAGTGAAGACCAGCCTAACTTTGGTCCCGATGGGTGGAAGAGTGTATAAGCCTCCTGGTTCGAGAACTGTCCACCCTCAACTCTCCAACTGATACAATCATCCTCCATGAATTGTAGCGAGAGAATATATAATATCCTAGCATTCAATATTTGGGATTAGTGGCCAATTCCACTTCCCATTAGAAATTACTTCCTGTAGCTTTGCCTTCCCCCTGGTGTCAGTAAGCTGCGGTCCTCGTGAAAATTATAAAATAAGTGGTCCAAGGCTATGCCAAGGATCATGCCAGAGTAAGAAGGAGATACCCATACCTACTTGATAAACGACCCATGGGTGTAACACCTGAAGTAATTGAAGAAGCTTACGCCAACCACAGGATCCCGTCCGATCATTGACTGCCCAAATCCACTTGCCTCGCAACTGCACACGATAAATCTAGTTAACCCATATGGAGTCACTATTCCCCTGTATAATTCTCTACAGATGTCGACTCATCAGAGTAAAGTTAACAACTAAGATGTCTCGGATCCCTTGACCCCCTTCCTCAATCAGCTAACATACTTAATTCCATGCGACCTTCGGGTATCCATCTCCCAAAGCTCCTTTCCATAAGAAAGATCGCAATCGTTGTTCAATTTCCCAAATTACTCCTTTGGGTAGGATGGAAGAAATTGCTCAATAGATGTTAAATGACATGAGGACCGACTTAATTAATTGAAATCTCGCTGCAAAAGACAATTGTAATCCTCCCCAGCCTCTAATACGACTGCCAATCTTCGAAAGTAGTGGTTTACAGCCAGAAAGGGAGAGCCTAGACGAGATTAGAGGAAACCCAAGATATAGAGCTGGAAGGTGGTGTTCTTGGAATCCCAACACCCCAAGAACCATGTCACGGTTATGTTGAGCAGATTTGGATAGAATCAAATGGCTCTTTGTTGGGCTCACATGCAATCCAACTAGAGAGGCAAACATTTCAAGCCCTCTCTTAAATAGGCTTATTGATTGTTCTTTAACCTGACAAAGTAGCAATAGATCATCTGCGAAGCATAACTGAAAAATTCACAACTCTCGGTACTTTCAATGAAACATAAAATCTCTATCTTGGTCAATCAACTGCTGTATAAGCATGTGAAGTACTTCTATGACTAGGACAAATATATAAGGAGACATAGGATCCCCTTGCCTCAACCCTCTAGCACCTGCAAAGAATCCATGTGCCGCAGTATTAAGACAAACAGAGAATGTGGGGGTAGTAATGGACTCTTTGATCCAGTGGATAAATAACTGCGGAAAGCCAAAAGGATGCATCACTATAATCAAGAAATCCCACTCTACCATATCATACGCCTTCCTCAAATCTACATTCCATGCACACCTCCTAGGCAGGTGTTTGATTGTAGCCCATGGATAACTCTTGTGCTAACAAAATATTATTAGCAATCAAACGCCCGGCACAAATGCATTTTGAGACAGGGTTATAATCTTGTCCAATACTTCCCTAATCCTCTAGACCAATATTTTGGTAATGGCCTTGTACAGGACATTACAACATGAGATAGGTCGGAATTCAGAGACTGTAGACGGATATTGTACCTTTGGAATAAGTGCTAGCAACGTAACATTAAGTTGTCTTAGCAGACATCCAGTGGAAAAGAACTCCATGATTGCCTTAGTCACTTCTTCACCAATAACCGGCCAGGCGGCTTTATAGAAGCTAGATGAATAACCGTCTGGACCTAGTGATTTTTCCTCTGTAATGTCAAAAATAGCAAATTTAATATCCTCTTTCGCAACTGGTCTAAGAAGTCTTTGGGCTTCTTCCACGGTTACAGTATGATTAGCCCATGACCGTAGGTACAACAAATTAAAGAACCATGTGCTAGGCTCACCTCCCAGCAATCTCCGGTAAAATCCAACGACTTCCCCAATAATCTCTCTGGGTGTTGTAGGAGTCTGCCCATCATCGTCATTAATTTGGAAGATTCGCTTAGAGGCACGCCTAGAAGCAACCTTCCGGAAGAAAATCCTCGTACGCTGATCTCCCCCTTCAGCCATTGGATCTTGGCTCTCTGTTGAAGCATAATCTGCTCTAACTTGACTGCCTTCATATATACTAGTCGACAATAATGTTCAAGGTGGAGAAGTAACAAGCTGTGTCGACCCCCTTGCAATAGAGACTGAGCAATGTCCAAAAACTCTTTAGCCAACTTAACATTTTGTGATAAATCCCCATTATTCCTCCTTTGCTTATGGAATATCTGTTTAAGCGCTTTCAACTTATGCGTAACAAAATACATAGCAGTACCAACAATACGATGTTTCCAAATATTATGCATAGTTGGAATAAAATCAGGAGATGAAGGCAAATAGTTATCGAATCTGAACATACTTACATAGTTATCAAGCGAATTCACCTTAAGGATCAACGGTGAGTGGTCCGAAGTGCGAGTTATAAGGCTAACAGAGAATGCAAACGGTCATTTGTCTAACCACCTGTCATTAACAAGTATTATGTCAAGTCTCTGCATTAGACTACAAGATGTATCACTGCAATTATGCCATGTAAATAAGACACCCTGCATTGGAAGTGTAATTAGGCATGTATCAATAATAAATCCCGAAAGTCCTCTATTACTGATCGTATATCCCCTAATGCACCACACACTTCACTCATGTGAGCCACAGCGTTGAGTCCCCAAGGACTAGCTAAGGCTCGACATCAATAGAATCAGCAATATGACTAAGAGTTCACCAAAGATCTCTGCGAACACCCAAGTCGTTCGCCCCATAGACAACAGAAACTAGAATGCAGTATGAATTTGTCTAATAAACACTCGACAATGAATAACTTGTTCATGGACCGTCAAAACATCAACATCTAGCTCATCATCTTTCCAAGCTAGCCAAATTTAGTTAGCCAGGCCATATAATTACTAAACCATTTCCAATCAGATAACAAGACTGACTGAATACAACATACATTATTAAAAGTAACTCTAGTTTCAATTATACCAAGAAATTATTCCCAAAATTCTGAAAACAAATCTTGAACTGCTTTTTGACGATCACAACGGTTCAAATCCTCATACATTCCAAACTGCCGCGTTCATCATAGATCACTACCTTGAGGGCTGCTTTGTTTAGGGCTCTTCATAAAACATTCTGCACCATCACCATTGTCCATAAGTACCTCAAACATATTATAAATGACTACCTCCTTACCTCTCCCATCTCCAACTGTGTTCGGAGGTACTTGTTGTTCCCTCACCGAATCCGATGGAGCAGTTGAGGCACGGATCCTCCCTCTGTCGGCTTTAGATCCTTCATTCTCCACCTTTTGTCGTGGAACAAACACTACTATAGGAGGTTTAGTTGAAGGCTTAGTTGTCGGGCATTGTGATGTTTGGTGTCCAAGACTATTGCAGGTTCGGCATTTCAGCAGAACCCATTCATACTCAATATCAACACGATATGGGACATCACCACCATATTCTTTTGGTAACATTATAACAATATGTTTCGTCAGCTTGGACGAGATATCCAGCATCACACACACGAGCGAAGTCCAATCTCGTGCATGCCGTTGTGATTGCATCTTGATAGAGAGGACGTCCAATGCCACTCGCTACTGTGCTGAGACCCTCATTCATCCATAATTCAACAGATAAGTGCCGAAGCTTAATCTAAATAGGAACTTATGTATGCTTGTGTTTAGGCAATGCCAAACCAGTGTCCCATCATTGCAATACTATCGGTTGTCCTTGAAATAACCACGGTCCACCGTCCATGAACTCCTTTATAGCTGCCTCGGTTATAAATTGGAAAAAGTAAAACCCATTAATAGTAGCAATAATGTCTTTCACTGCCGGCCCAATCGAACAGACATACTCTTTAAGGTGATGGAAATATGGTTTTTCCCAAGACACTAGCCAATAGCCGTCGATACCCAACGACGAGATCCATTTCTCACCAATTCCAACGAAGGACGAACAATAATTTCACAATTTTGGGTTTCCGAGGGGATATACGATAAAGTTTTGTAGGATAAATTGTTGAAATCAGCAGCAAATTTATTAATGGATTCAAACGGATTAGCAGTCGTATTAAGAGACACTGTACCAATAAAGCCGTAGGACCCAAATCCGACTTCGGAGCCATGTACTCCACGTGATCAATACTGTCTGGGGCTCCTTGTTGTTTTACCAGCATATTTAATCCCTCAATAGTTTCATCAGTAGTTGCTTTCTGTGCTTTTCCAAATCTTGCTTCCCACTTTACCCTCAAGCTCTCCAGTATGGTGAAAGATTCCACATCACCATGGTCAATAACCTTCTCGGCAAGCCCAAGAAACTGCTGAAAGCTAAACTGAGATGGGATTTCCTCATCTTCTGTGCTATCATCTTCACTATCCGCATCTTCCCAGCTCCGGCTAACATCTAAAATCGCACTGGTATTAGGGTTAGGGTTAGGGTTTTGTGTAGAAGGAGAAGTAGGCGAGATAGAATTCATTTTTGCTTAATACTGAGATTGTTACATGAGGGTAAAATTAAAAATTTATGTAATATTTTTGCTAACGTCAGCATTTTTTTCCCTAATGAAAGGAGGCCAGGTGTAAACAGTGAATTTCGAAGGGAGTGTAAGTATAATTTTGAAAAAAATTTCACCGAAAAGTGAAATTTCATCAAGAATGATCTAAGTGTAATTAATCCTAACTAAAAATATAGGAATGATTTTGAAATTGGTTTGAAAGTGGGCGTGGGACATAAAAAAATCGATGTATGCAAGGAAACGTGCATATGATAAACCGACCTAACTTAACCGAAATCGATGTATGAAAGGATATGTCCATATGATTAACTAATCAAACTGAACTAAAATTGAAGTATGCAAGGATACGTGCATATGATAAAATCCACCAAAGTGAATTAAAATAAAAAATTTGATACCTATCGAGTCAAAAAATTTGATAATTCAATTTGGAGTTTAATTTGTTTTTTTCTTAAAATTTTGATATTTAGTTTGCTTTCGATTTTTATTTTCTTGAAAATACAACATTTGGCTAGATTTTGAATTTTAATGCCAATTCATTTAACCATATTGAATACCAAAATATTATGTTTATTTTTTATACATATATTTTATATTAATTATTCTTTTACAATTTTTATTATTTTACTTATTAAAAATTTAAAAATAAGTAAGAAATATAATTGATACAACTAAAAGAAATATTAGCGCTCTGACACTCAAGTTTCGTGGTGGTAGGGACAACTTTAACCCTGAGTGGACTAGCAATTGTAGGACCTTCCAAGGCCCCTAAGCTAGTGGCAGAACCCCAACGTAATAGTACTTCGTCAGACACCTCATCAGAAAGGTTGCCGTTCGGCTATTAGAGATTATACAACAAATGATCGATTCAGATATGGGTGCAATTTATAGTTGCAACTCAGGTACATATTGTGGCTCCTGTAGCATTTGAAGTACCAAGTGAGGGGGAGGGGCCCTTGACCTGAGAACCAACAGATCCTTTGGGGGATCGGGTTGGCCCCACAGCCCCCGAAGGGGGTCTCCCCCTTAATGGATCACTAACCTGGAGTGCGTGTAACAGGGGCTTTAGGACGTCTAGTACCAAATGATAGGAGTGTCGATGGAGAAACAATGTAGTGTCCCTTTCACCAAGGGGGTGATGGATGAGTTTCCCTTGAAATGTCAGACCTTAGTCATTTGCGGAGTATGATGGCGCCACAAAGTAATCCAAGACATGAAAACTGTAACTAGTGTCCATGAAGTACAACGACTTATGGTAAGGATAGAAACTCTTAGCCGCTTTATCACTAAATCCAATAAAAAGAGCTTATTGTTTTTCCAGGTGTTAAGAAAGGGCAAGAACTTCGAAAGAAGCCCCAACTACCAAAAGGTGTTTGAAGAGCTAAAAAAATATACCTAGCAGAACTCCCGTTATTAGTCAAACCTGCTATAGGGGTTACTCTATAACTTTACATATCTGCGATCCCTCAAGCCATAAGTTCTGTCCATCTTTGAGAAAGGGCGTTACACCACTCTTGAGAAAATGGATTTTGCCTTAGTGGTCACTACTTGGAGTTCACGACCGTACTTCTTCTCGCACTTGATGGGGTCAAAATCAACCGTCCCCTGGAACAAACCTTGGGGAAGCCAACTACTTAGTGAAATGGGCCGTGGAGTTGAGCGAATATGATATATCCTATTTACCTCATATGACCATTAAAGCTCAGGCTTTGGCCAATGTTGTCTTTGAAATTGCAAGACCCTTTCCCAGCTAGTCTCTTAGTAGGGAGTTATGGCTATTGCATGTGGATGAATCAGCTTCCTCTTTCGGAAGTTGGGTTGAAATAGTTATCACTTCTCCCTAGGAGAAGGATGTGGAATATGTCACAATATTTTATTTCAAAGCCTCAAATAATAAGGCTTAATATGAATCCTTCACAATGAGTATGAGATGACCTATGAAGTTAGGGCTAAGCATTTAATAGCTTACTAAAATTGCCAACTCACAATCAAGCAAATAGAAGGAGTATAAGAACTCATAGTGCAAGGAGGATAGCATGACGCAACACCTACAACTAATAGAAGAATTAAAAATAAAGTTCAAAAGCTTCCAAACTTGTGCAGATTCCCCGAGAAAAAAATACTAAAGCTGATTTTTTTATCTAAACTAGCCAGTGCTTTAGAAGATTGTAGAACTAAATAAATTACTATACAACATCTACCGAGGTTGGGTCCCTTTTTAGAGATTCAAGCTTCCTCCCTAGTGGATTGGACAACACCTATCCTATCTTAGCTCAAAGGGCTTCTGTTGGGAGACAACTTGGTTCAAGGCTCGAGCAACCCGTTTCTTATTCCTGGGAGACACCTTTTAAAAAAAATTCCTCCAACATCCCCTGCTAAGATGTCTGTCTCAAGAAAAAGGACTACAATTGTTGAAACAAATCCACAGTAGGTGCTGTGGGGACTTGGTCCTAGCTAACAAAGCTTTGATGGTTGGATACTTTTGGCCCACCATGAAATAGGATGCTAAGCAACTAGTAAGCAGATGTGAGTAGGGCCAAAGATATGCCACTCTCATCCAATATTTAGAGGAACCTCTCACTACCTTTCTTTTCCCTACCTATTATCCCAATAGGAAATGGATAATAGTGGGGTCTTTTCCCTTAACCGTAGGCCAGAGGAAACTTCTGTTGATGGCCATTGACTATTTTATAAAATGGGTGGAGGCAGAGCTCCTCGCACGAATCACTAAGAAGGAGATTATAGAGTTTATATGGAAGAATATCATCTGTCACTTTGGGCTCTCCTGAGAAATAATTTCAAATAATGACCAACAATTTAAAGTGTGTAAAATATAAGACTAGTGTAAGAGTTTACACATCAAGCAAAGGTTCACTGTTGTAACTTACCTACAGGCCATTGCACAAGAAGAGTTTACGAATCGCATTCTAATACAAGGAATTAAGAGGAGGTTGGAATGAATTGGAGGGAATTGAGCAACAGAATTAACCAGTGTCCTCTGGGCTTAATGGACCACCCTAAAGGCCTCCACCGGAGAAAATTCCTTTACCTTAGTATATAGGATAGAACCTATCATCCCTACAAAAATAGGGATGCTTTCTCACCAAATCATACACTACTTAGAAGAAAGTAACAATAACCTCATCAGATAAATTTTGGACCTCATTAAAGAACTTCGGGAGAAAGCCTTTCTCCGAATGCAATGATACAAAAGTATGATGATCAACACCAACAACAAGAGGTACCCAAAATTTTCAAGTAGGGGACTCGGTACTTAAAAGGGTGGATGCTTTAGAACCAATTGGTAAATCAGACCCTAATTAGAAAGGATCGTAGAAAGTTACCAGAGTACTGGAGCATGGATCCATAAGTTAGAAGATAGGGAAGGACACCCCTAATCCCGACCATGAAATGTGCACAACCTCAAGTGATTCTACATTTGAACCAAGCAAGCATCCTGCACAGAAAATAGGTCCTGCACCCAGGTAGATGTCCTCTTTAGAAAATGAGTCTTATCCTCAGGTAGTCATCCTCCTCAGAAATATTACTTGCAGGCAAACCTCCTTATTAGAAAAATATTTTGCCCCCAAGCAGGGCCCTCTTTTGAACAAATCTTTCTCAAGAACCAGCATGTCTCCAACACAGGTTCCTTCCTAAACAAATGACGCCTTACAAAGAAGTAACTCCCCAAAAAAGCTTTAATGATCTAAGCAATTGTAGTTCCATAATATTCTCTACTAAGAATAAAAAAAGAATTCCTACTACATACTAGCAAATTAAGTCCCTACAACCTGATAGGTGTCGCTTGAAAAATAAGCCTGCTAAAAAATAGATACATTATCTCTTAAGAAACCTTAGATGTAAACATGTATGGTTATCATACAAAAGTCTTGTTCTCAAGCAGGCATTTGCATTCTTTCTTTCTCTCAAACACCCTCACTCCCCCAGTGCAGATGATCAATCAAAACTTAAGGGGAGCTATGCTTCAGATGAAAAGGAAAACGTAGGAACAAATAACTCTGTCTCATTTGTCATAAGTATTTCACTAAATCTTTTATCCCTCAACAACATAAGCAATAATATGCAAGGAGCAAAAGAAAAACAGCACCACAAAAGAGGGTGAAGGTGGCAAGCCTCGCTCACAACTGATCTAACAAAACAAGCAGGCGACAAGCCTTCTGAACAATTATGCGAAAGTAGAATTGGAATGCATATATTCTCTTACCTAAACTAGCACGGGAGGGCTTTATTATAGGACGTGATGATAAAATAGAGGACTGAACAACCTTTTGTATTACTGTTTAACCGTCTGATATTTGAGATAAGTATAGTTAGTTGGATTTATATGTGTATGCTTGTTTGTTGTCAACCTGAATGGTACTGGTTAGATACTTATTTGGATACATTGTCATTCTGTAAAATTATTATTATGTGTTTATCTGTGATTTTGTTATATGGAAGTCCGATGAAGGATTATGTGATCATATAATGGATTATTGAATGAAATCGAAGGATAAAGTCATTCATGGAGAAAAAAATGATAAATAAAATTGCATGATAAAGTTAATAATGTTGATGACGTGAATTGAGATAAAAAATGGCTTACCTAGTTGGGGAACATAGTCAATGATATATGATGATGTGACATGAAAAATAAATAAATTAAAGCTAGGTACCACGGCATGTAGGGTACCGGGTATTTCGAATTGCGGGGAATATCCTGTGCTGATAGCTACACAACGGGGTAGTCGGGGGATGTCATTTTATTGGGATGTACTGTGCTGATATTGTTGGGATAGTATGGGGGATATCACATATAATGGGTATCATGTGTTGTATATGATATGACATTGACTGAGATGATGATGGCCGACAAAACTATTGACTGATGTGGTCTAATTAGAGTAAACAGGGTCCTAAGAAAAATAGACTATAACGTTAGGTATTATGTCGTGAGCTGATATATGATTGTGGACATATGTTATTTCTTATATCTACTGTTATTATATGATGAATATTGGTTATACTTAACTTGTTGCATATGTATATATATATGTATAGAGTGGTTAGCTATACTTACTAAATAGGCAACTCATTCCGTGCCATGTACTTTTTCAGTATATAAGTAACACTAACTAGTCACATTGAATTTTCAACCGTGCTGTAAATCTTATTAGGTGGATCAACCATGATATCTGAGGCTGGGACTTTGGGCTATGTGATTATTAAATATACTAGTATTTTGTTGGGTTTTGCATTTAAAATTTTGTATAGTTGGATGTTTCATTATCTCCTTTCTTAAGTTGTCTACATTAGTACATCCGTGAAAAGCAAATATAATTTTTTGATAGTACCTATTATCTCTTTTTTTATATTTATATATTATATTGATAAAAATAAAATTTATTTTACTGGTTAAATAAAAACATCCTATAAAAAGAGTTGTAATAAAGAAAAGTGTGTAATAATTAGCGATAATTAAGTGTAGTGTTGTAGGAGGGTGCTATAGTGTTTGTTTGAAAAGAATCACTAATATCACCATGAATAGAGCAAGTTGCATCAATGAAGACGAAGCTCTTTCAGTAGATAGTTGAAGTCGTGTTTTTGTACTCTTACGTTTTTTTTGTTCTTTATCGTGTTTTTCTTTTCTTGCTTAGGTGTATTAGTTGCTGTGTATTAGTAATTGCTCAGGCGTACAGATTAGTTAGATGCTGGTTAGTAAGTTAGAGATTTTTCTTCTCTTCTTCCTGTAACTATTTAAGCAGCTGGATCTCTGCAGTTTTGATGAGATGAATTCATTCTTTTCTCTTCCAGAAATTTAACCCAAGATATTTTCTTCCTTCTCTGCATTTTACTCTACATATTGATTGTTTTTATGGATAAATTGACAATTTTCATCATGGTATCAGAGCTATCGCTATGATGGTCTCTGCATAACTATCTCTCTCTATTTTTCAAGTTTTTACTTGGTTCTGAATATATATGAATGGCTAGTACCTTGAACACGATTCTAGATGCATCCAACAGTGATGCTAGAACTGGCAATGAGCCAGTGGTTGTGAGAAATCAAATGACAGAGAACACAGGTTTGGTGATGATATTTGTTCCATTCGATGGAACTAATTGGTTGGCATGGAGCAGATCTATTCATATAGCACTGGAAGGTAAGGATAGGTTGGGATTCATAGATGGATCTAGTGTGCAAATACATCATGTAAACTAATGTAGTGGACTAAAACTCAAAGCTTTATAAAAACTACTTTTGATAGACAAGATGTAAATTAACTGAAGTAACCCCACTTATATTTATTTCTTTAATAAATATCCATTCTTAAATTAATTAATAATTAATATTATTATTCATGTAAATTTAAATAGTTAAATACAATTACTATCCTTAAAAATATTCACCCAATATCAATTACCCCGTAAAGTATTAAAACCTTCAAACACGCCCTGCGCGACCTTTAATTCTTCAATTTTAAAGTCCATTTTACCCTTACAAAAATTACTTTGTGAAAAAAAAATAAAGATATTTCTAAAAAATGTCAAATCATCATTTGTCAGAGCTTTGTCTAATTCTAATAAGGGCGAATTACATCCACACACCCTCAGATTTAGTATAATTACAAATACATCCTTATTAGATAGAAAATTACATTTACCCTCCTTGAGGTATGAAAAATATTACAATGCTTGAAAAACATATGCAAATACAAAATACCCTTCATTTATTTGACAAAAAAAAAAAAAAAAATTGATAAGATAAAAAAACTCCTTATACAAAACTTCATTTTTTTGGCTCCAAAACCCAACTCCTCTCTCTCTCTCTCTTTAAGTACAATCAAAACCTTTCTTTCTATGTAAAACTCTTATGCAAATACAAAATACCCTTCGTTGTAATTGTTTGAATTGTGCATGAAATTGCAGTAGGCATTGTTGATATCCATGCTCGGATAACAAACTTAAAGAATCAAATATTATTTGCTTGAAACTACGTAAATATGCATGTCTGTGGATGATTAAAACAGTTCAGAATTGCGTATATATATAGATGAATGTTGAGAGGGCAACATACAACTGTAAATTCATTATTCAGATGAAGAGTGAATAATCCCAACTTAATCATCTTGGACAAGTTGGATTTCAAGGTGGAAAAATTATTCAAATCATGCACATCAGTGCAAGCAGCACAAAGTTTAAAGTCAAAAATTAAAATCTACAATTTAAATTAGTCACTGGCATGATGCAAATTATTTTGCATACACTAAATACATGCTCTTTTTTTTGAAATTTTTAAAAATACCACAATTGTTTACCAGTTTTTTTAAAGTTCCTATGAATTTTGAGATAAAATATAAATCAAGTAGAAGCTTTAGGGCACGCAACCACCCCATATTTCAATTTACCAGCTTTTTTTTTTCATTCCACTATGAATATTGTCCTGCTTTTCCATCCTCATTTTCTTTCTAGATTGAAATTGTTGATATTGATGTTGGTGATGATGGTGATGAGGGTGACGATAGTGAGGGCGGGGATAAAGAAGAGAAAGGTGGTGGAGATGGAGACTGGAATGCTGATGAGGATGATGGCATGTCAGACTATTGCTCTGATGATCATTGTGAGATTGTTAACAAGTTCGATGAGGAGTTTTTAGATGATCCTTTGAAAGGGTGCTTGAAAAGGGATGCGGTTGAGTTTTCTAACGCAATTAGTAGGAAGATTGTGTTTAAAAAAGGCATGATCTTCACTAATGTTAATGCTTTTATGGACTCACTTAGGGAGTTTGTCACTCAAGAAGGTTTTAGAATCAAAGATATAGAAACGAGACTCAAAGGGTGACTGCAGGTTGTGATGTGAAGGGGTGTTCATGGAGGATCCATGCTTCTCCTTTTGGTGATAGTGTTACTTTTCAGATCAAGGCATACTTTAGTGTGCACAAGTGTACTCGATCCGACAGCACCAAGGAGGTTAGTGCTAAGTAGATGGCCTCAAATTAGTGAATATTTTGAGAGACAACATAAGTATGGATGTTAATGCAATTAGGATTGAGTTGAAGAAGTTTGGGATAAATCCTCCATACATACAGATCTATAGGGCTCGAAAAAAGGCCTTAGAGGAGATAGAGGGTGGTCATTCAGAGTCATTTGTCAACTTACTCTATTACTTGCATATGGTGTCTGTTACAAATGAGGGTAGCATTGCTACATTACAGTGTGATATAAATGATGATGGATCCAATTTTAGCATTCGTATGGCACTTTCATTTAAGAAAATTTACTTAGGCCTTCAACTTTGAGGGATGGTTTTATGGCAGGTTGTAATCCTTGCCACTTGAAAGGACCTTTTGGAGTTGTTCTGCTTGCAGCTATCGGTTTAGATGGGAACAACGAATTGTTCCCTATTGCATTTGCTATTGCTGAGATGCAGTGTAAAGAGAGCTGGATGTTTTTCTTTGAAAATCTATCAAATATGCTCGAAGGCTTTAGTCATGATAGACTATGGACTTTTATGACCAACCGACAAAAGGTGTGATTATATATCCCATTGATTCATTACACTTTCAACTGTGTTATATGTTATGTTTTTCATTATTTCTGGAGTTATATGCTATGTGACTGCAGTTGACTGGAATGTTTTTATTTTCTTAGGAGATCCTAATCCATGATTTATTTTGCAGGGTCTTGTGGAGACCATAAATGAGGTGGTACCTCATGCTATTCATAGAAGATGTGTGAAGCATCCAACTTCAGGCATCAGTTTGCTAGAGTCGTACTGAAGAAATACTTTTGGCAGGCTACGAGATCATATGATGCCGTTGGGTGCAATTTCGCAATGTATGAAGTGAAAGAATTGAAGCCTACTTCATATGACTGGCTTCTGATGATTCTGGCTAAGCAATGGTCTAGACATGCATTTGATTCGAGGTTGAAGATGATCACGAGACCAACAACATCAGTGAGTCTTTCAACCACTGGGTAGGTGAGCTCCGAGGTAAGTCAATGTTGACTTTGCTCGATGGCTTGAGGGCCAAACTAATGAGTCGCCTCAAGAACTGGAGAGAAAAAGCTTTAAAGTGATGCAACTCTATTGTCCCAAATGTTGTGAAAGTGCTCAATATCACGAGGCACGATTCAAGAAATTGCAAACTACTTGTTGTTGACCAGTTTGAGTTTGAAGCCCAGGATAGTAGTGTGCATTATATGG
The DNA here is from genome assembly GCA_034509725.1 of Sesamum angolense. Lineage (NCBI taxonomy): Eukaryota > Viridiplantae > Streptophyta > Magnoliopsida > Lamiales > Pedaliaceae > Sesamum > Sesamum angolense. The sequence continues at coordinate 1,675,311 of JACGWL010000012.1, forward strand.
TGAACTTGGCACATTGAACATGTGACTAAGGGGTTTGGGATATCAAAAGAGTCCCTTGTTACACTTGGCCACAACACGTAGATGTTAATCCTACAAACTTGAAGCCTCCTGTTAGTAAGAGGTTACCTGGAAGACCAAAGAAGAGCAGGATAAAAGAACCAGGGAAAACAACTATTGTGAAGAAATCAAATTTAATTTAGGTGTAAAAAATATAATGGATGGGGGCATAATAGTAGGACTTGTACGGGGCCTCAAGTGATACCTACTACTGAGATACGACGTGCTTATTATCTCTATGCATTTGCATAATATGTAAGTCTTCTTATTTTTATTTGTGATTAATTTAATTGGTTATGACATAGGGGAACTTTTATTGATGATGAATATTGGTGTACTTTTATGTTGTTATATGGTGATGAATATTGAATGATATTCATGGTCAATTGATATATATTGCTAGATGTGCAATTTATGATTGAATGTTTTGTTGTGTATAATTTACATTAGATATTATTGTCAACATATTATTAAATGTTGGTGCATATGGTCATTCCTTGATAATGGATGATTAGGGTAAATAACATATAAGATAATCCATGCAATATTTAACAGACAAAAACGATTAGTTTAGCAATATATATATATATATATATATATATTACATTTACGTACAATATATGTGACTCATAATATTTAACCTCCTCAATATTTTAAAATATTACAAGTTGGTCCAAAAGGCATTTTGGGAATGACATGTGATAAATTTATTGGAACCCTATAGGTGGAGTTAAATATAAGACGGAACAAACCTCAAAGAGAATAAATGAAATCTTTTATCTAATTATACGTACAGTGTATGTGAAATCACAATATTTAACCTCCTCAATATTTTAAAAATTATAATTTGGTCCAAAGGGCATTTTGGTAATAACATGTGATAAATTTATTGGAACTCTACGGGTGGAGTTAAATGTAAGACAAAACAAATCTCAATGAGGGTAAATTTAATTTTTCATCTAATTAACAGGGATGTACATGATTATGTCAAATCTCACGAAATATTGATGTAATTTACCTTCCTAGGATCACTTGCTCATCAAACACTTTTTATTTTTGTAATCCTAAAGTATTTGGCGCCATTTTATTTTAATTTTACTTGTTTATTAAATCAAGTTAAAAATAAATTTATACATTTATACAATTATCATATATATATAAATATATATTATAAATATGTAATAATTGTTTATTTTTGTTATTAGTTCATGTGTCATTTTAGTTTTGTTAATTGTATATTTTTTAAGTAGATATATATATATATATATATATATATATATATATATATAATATATATATACATGTCATTTATTTTAAATCTAGTTTTATCGATAATTGAAACTAAAAAATTATGAACTCCAAGTACTGTATGACTATATATGATAATAAAAAGAGTTTGATGAATAAGTAAAACTAGCATTAGAAATTTTTTTGACAAAAGATGATTTGTCATTTTAGAAATCACTTTAAATTTATTTTTAGAAAATAATTTTGGAAGAGTAAAATAGGTTTTTATATTTAAAAATAAAAGGTCATGAAATTATTGAAGGTTTTAATACTTAGGAGTAGTTGATGCAGAGTGGATCATTTAAAGGTAGTAACTGTATTTAACCCAAAATTTTAAATTTAATCTATTTTATTAATTTTCAGTAATTCATTGTATTTTTTCTATCATATTTAATTAAATAAACTATTATCGGGTTCAATTGCTAATATTTAAAATAGATCATTATAATTGAAAAATATAATTCAAACACAGTGCTAAAAAGAATAACAAATTCACTATAATCTGAAATTACACAAGCTTAGTGGATCGATTACAAATTCCAAATATTCATTTCCAAATCCTTCAGTTCAGGCAATAGGAAGAAAACACTGTTCTATGGCTGCCATTTATACTCTTGCAAGTCCTTCTACCATCTGACATTATTTCCCAAACCATTATTAACCATAACTTCAACTGTAGAGTCTGCGGACTGTAACCAAATTGATCTAATCTGTACAACTAAAGAAACTGCAATAAATCTGGAAATGTAGGAGAACAATTACAGTGTCTTTCTTCAACCGATGAAAAATGAAAAAAATATAAAGAAAACGGTTGAGGAGCTGAGGTCCACTCACAGAATATGATGGCGTCTGAGAAATCTAGATACCAAACTTAAAAGGAAAGTATAGTAAAATTAAAACTGCGAATTAATCGGAGCACAATTCAGTAGCAATAAAGTGAACTAGAAGAAAACCAAAGTCATCAGGTAAGGGAAACTTAAGAGATATAAAAGTAAGAAAAAGAACATAGAGGAAGAAGTGAGAACTCGGGCGAGTACCCTCACTGTTGTGCCTCTTCAGGTTTGGGAGCTTCTTTGATATCATCAGCTCCATCATCCTGCACAACAAACCCCAAATATTAGTGAAAATTAGTGGTAGTGAAGAAATTGCAGTTTTAAAGTGAATTGAGACAAATGAGAGAACTACTTTTAGTGTTTGTAAAACAAATTGAAGTTCAGAGAAAAGCATAGAAGTAGATTCGATGTTTGGAGTTGTTTCTGCGGAGGTTTGGGGTGATTTGGGAAGATTGGTTTGGGTTTATGTGGTTTTGAAAAGTTTATTAGAAATTGGAATGAGTGTTTGATAATTTGTTATAATTGGGTAGAACACATTTCTTCAAAAGTGAGAAAAGCCAAAAGAAATGATCATTTCCTAGTCAGAATGCTTGAGCTAAATGAAGTGCAACGAAACTTTGATGACAAGCTTAGAGGAAGCAATACCTGCATGTCGGAGGTCCATAAAGTAAGATTGTCCCGAAGAAGTTGCATTATCAAGGTGCTATCTTTGTAGGACTCCTCGCCTAGTGTATCCAACTCAGCAATTGCCTCATCAAAAGCCTGGTCAAGGTATTGAAGAAAGGAGCATCTTACAATTAGTCATTGTTAAGTTCATAAGAGCAAATATTATCATATAGTAACAAGCTTCTTACTTCCGTATGAGGGAAGAGTTATTAAGGTACTACAACTCTGGGGAATGCTGTGCTGAGAAGTACAAAAAGAATTGAGATCAGATATGTTAAAGGATACCTGTTTTGCAAGATTACAAGCACGGTCAGGAGAGTTCAAAATCTCATAGTAGAAAACAGAGAAGTTGAGAGCCAGTCCGAGTCTAATTGGGTGTGTTGGGGCAAGTTCAGCATTAGCTATGTCCTGCACAAGCATGTCAGGACAAGAGGAATAAATTCTTTTGTAAGACAATATATAATGTAAGTTCTGATATCTCTACAAATGAACTCCATGAAAACACAAACACATCTCTTAAAAATACTTAAAGTAAAATGCTAGAATAGATGACTCAAGGTAACCATCCCAATCTCATGTAACTGATGGCAATAGTCAGTACAAAAGGATGTTATAACCTACATATCCTGTCTGGTCCAAATTACCATCAACATCTGTGTTTTTTCCCAAGTCATTTATTCATATTAGTAAAAGAGTAACAAAATCACTGCCAAAAAGGTTACAGGCCAGAAGTTTTTATTTAAATTGATATTCCAAGCACAAGCTCGGGATGTGGAATGGAAAAATATGCCATAAGCTTGCATACAATTTGATTTTTCAGTCTCTTCTAAAACATATACTTTTCGATTTTGGGGTGTTGAGAACAAAACTGGGCCTCTTAAAAGTACTGCCTTTACTTTTTCTATTATGTAGTTTCGCTATTAACTGGAGGGTCTAAAAAGTATGAACACAGTATTATGCCACAAACACAAATATCCAATTTGGGATCTTAAAGGGATACTAAGTTTGCGATTTTAACCAATTATCTACGCAGTTCTTCACTAAGTCTCTGTGAAACTTTTGTATCTTTATAAAGTGATGGCGAAAAATCTGCCACAACATGTGGTAAAAACCTTAGTGCCTAACAATAAATACAATGCACCTTAAGGGCAGTAGTCCCAACTATTCCTTAAAACCAATATCTGGAATTAGTTTATTGAAGTCATAACTACAGTATCACCTTATTGAAGTCATAACTACTGTAAATGGGAAAGAGTAACCATTTTAGTTACCTTTTATCAGTTTGAAGTCCCTATAAATTAAAAATTTGGATTCTAATCCTCAAGCCCCACAGTAACTTTTACTCTTTCCCATTTATTGGCTTGGAGATTTAAAAGTAACTAAAATGGGAATGGTATACATGTTTCTCGGAGTGATTTTCGTACAAATTCATGAATCGATACGTACACGCATTACCATAATGACAGTAGAATACATGCTTTGGACGAACAGCGTTCAGATGTAAACATATTTATTAAGATAATAAAACCAAGCACAAGTTATGCTATTGAATCTGATCTGTGCAAATATATACAAGACTCAGGAAACAAAATGGAAAATTGGGCAAAGACGAACAAACCTGAGCAGCCTTGTATGCTGTGAGGGTGCTCTCAGCAGCCTCTTTTCTTTCAGCGCCAGTCTTGAACTCGGCCAAGTACCTATGGTAATCACCCTTCATCTTGAGATAGAACACTTTTGAATCTCCACCCGCAGCAGAGGGAATGAGCCGGTCGTCCAGCAGCTTGAGAATTCCATCGCAGATCTTGGAGAGCTCGGTCTCAATCTTTGATCTGTATTCCTTGATGGTGTTCACGTGGTCCTCATTCCCCCTGGACTCCTCCTTCTGCTCTATCGAGGAAATAATCCGCCACGACGCCCTCCGGGCGCCGATCACGTTCTTGTAGGCCACCGAGAGCAGATTCCGCTCCTCTACCGTCATCTCTTCTTTCTCCGGTAGCGACGCAGACACTTTCTCCATGTACTCCACCATTTCCTCGTAGCGCTCCGCCTGCTCGGCCAGCTTCGCCATGTACACGTTCTCCTCACGCGGGGCCATGATAGAATCGTCGATCTGGGTTCTCGGGAATGCGGGAGGCGGGGGGGAATGTGGGATGTGCGTGCGGGTTTGGGAGGAATAAATGGAAAGCGTGGGGGTGATGGTGATTGAGAGGAGCGGGGAGTGGTTTTGAAATGAGAGGAAGGGAGGGGATTTAGGATAGTTTTAAGCTGGTTTTCGGAAGCTATTGCTGCGGATGCGGCGCGTCCAAAGACCTGCCCTGCCTGGGGGCGCCTCACTAACTGCCACTTGCATTTCTTGTCGCCTTTAGTTTTTTATTTGAAAAATTATATTTTTGATTCCGTACAATGATAGGGTATATGTATTTTTAGTCCTACGATTTACAAGCTTAGCATATTTAATTTTATACGATAAATATTAATAGTATTTTTTATTTTATAGAATGAAATTATAGTACATTTAGTCTCATAGTATATAAAGTTGTGGTACATTTGGTCCTATAAGACATAAACAATTTTATATCTTATGGGACCAAATGTGCCATAAGTTTTTATTTTATGGGATCAAATATGTAAAATTTTTATTATATGAAACTAAAAATGCTACAATATTTATCTTATGGGACTAAATTTGTTAAATTCGTAAACTATGGGACTAATTGTGCAATAAAAACTATTTTGTGGGACTAAAAGTGTAATTTCCCCTTTCTACTTCTCCAAACCAAAAGTTGATAGAAACTACTATTAATATCAAGCTTAATTTAAAATATGTTTGTGTGAGTTTTATGTATGTGCATAATTTTAAAAATTTATTCAAAGTAAAATATTTATATAAATTATAAAATATTTAATATTTATAGAGTAAAAATTACCTAAAATAAGTAAATAAGATTATATGTTATAATAAATATTTTGATTTAAGAAAATATTGATAAAAGATACTACATAAGTTGAAGAAATAAAAAATATATAATAAAAACCGCCAAAACGTGATGTTTATGAAAGAAATGAAAAGTGGGGAAGTTAAAAATAATTAATCAATTTTAAAATTTTAAAAATATATGATAAGCCAAAATAAATAGGACACTAGAATGGCTCTCTCCAATAATACTAGTAACGGTTGCACGAGGTGTCCGCGCATGCAATCGGGTTGAATGCAACATAAGAATTATCCATTGTTTTTCTATTTATAAGAAAATAAAAAGACGTAATCATTATTCATATTTTTCAAATTTTCTTTTCAAATAAAAAGACATGAGATGGTGATTCACAAAATAAAAAATAAATTTATAATTGAATTGTTAAAGTATACAATTCATTTCTTTATGCAAACTTTATTATTGTCTAAAAATTTCGTATGCAAGATAAATATTAATTCAAAGTATAAAAAATCTATATTAGGTGAAAAATAAAAAAACACAAGAATTGTCCATATTTTTCAAATAGAGTAGGAAATAAGTCGGCATGCTAATGGCAGTTCGCACACATAATTTTGTGGAATGCAATGCAAGAACTATCTATAACATCTAAGTTGATTAGGAAATTCAATACACATGGAGAACAATTGATAAAAAAAATCTACAAAACTGTCGTTCTTACAAAATAAATAAATAAATAAATAAAACCCCACAGAAGATGAATGACAATAGAATTTTTCTGAACTACAATGAAAATTTTGATAAAATAAATCATTTGATCCAATTTGAAATTGTACTTGCTTTTGGTTGGATTAATCTTTAACCTACATAAAGAGGAAAAAAATAAAATACAATGCATAATAATAATTTTATGAATATGAAAAAAGTTATTCAAAAAAACCTTGAGTTACGAGTAAGACAAGATTTTAGCTTTGGAAAAAAAAAAAATTGAACTCCACATTTTTATGTGCACACCCTCACAACCAATCATAGAACTTTTTTAGAAGTTTATAAGCTAAGTTTATAAGCTAGTGCGCGAGGGGATTATCAAACATTGCAGGTACATAGGTGGTAAAAAATAAATTAAATTTTCAAGACTCACAATTAGCTCTCGAGTAACCATTAGCTCGTCAAATGAACTACTCATTATTTTGTATCGGTAATTTGGATAGAGTAGGGCCTCAACTATGGCTTCCACGACCTAGTCCATTGATATTGAACCTTTATAAAAAGTATACTGTGATGATAAAGTTCGAGTGGAGTAAGTAAATTAAGAGAAAAAAGGAAACCTATAGAACGAAATGCACTTTTCAACTCAAGTAGGCCTAATTCAAACTGGAATCACATACTATGAAATAGACGAAGTTGGAGAAGAAATTTCATTACTCCAAAACTATAAAAAGAACTTCACACAAACTTAGTCAAAGACCTCAATTTTCAGGAATTATATTCCAACATATCAAACCACACATTAAGTAGGCAATAATATAAAAAAATCACACTAACAACAAAACATAACTAAATCAAAGATGACCATTGTATAAGTACTACAAAGATTTATCATAACCCACTGTCAATAGAAGAATTTTAGATATGCAATCTTTATGACACACCAACTTCAAACTAAATATTGCTATCAATTATCAATTACAAAGGACTTGTGCAGAATGGCAAGAGTTAGACTTGCAGCTTGGAAGATTAAATTTTGTTAATTCAATTACCTTATATATAATGGATGAATCAAACTCACGACTTCAAAATCGTGATATATCTTACTCTTTGAATGTTCTTCATTGATTTGAAATAAAATTTTTAAATCTGCAAATTCAAAAAGAACAGAGTTAATATAATCTATACATTCTAGCGAGTGCGATCATACCATCACTAATGCATTGGATCCCATCATAACTCCAGAGTTAAGCGTGCTTGGGGGAGAGTAGTACTAGAATGGGTGACCCCGTGGAAAGTCCTCTTGTTGCACCCCTTTTTGCGAGCCTTTCCTCCCGGTCTATCTTGCCTCAAGCTGCTTCATTTTATCTTTGAAATTTGTCGTTCGAACTTGCTGTCCCCACCTTGACAGCAAAGTCCCGCAACTTGCTATCCTTTCTCGCAAACCCTTACCCCCTAAATGCACCTACCGATTCTGCCAGCATTTCCCGAATAATTCTATCACACTCCGGATATTGAATTCAAATGGATTAAAAATGAAAAGTCTTGGAACAGGGAGTTCGTGAAACTGTAATTTGCTTCAAGTCCACTAGAACTGGTGAATGGTCCAAACGAATGCTAGGGAAATGAGTTACACATACTCGAGGGAACTGTGTTAATAGCTTCGCGTTTCCACAAGTATGATCAAAGCATTCATGGATTGTGCTTGGCTCGGCATGATTATTGCACCATTTAAAAGGCTTACCAATATACCCCAAATAATGCAACTTTGTATTGTCAAGGTCCCATCGAAGTCTGAAATCTGCCATGTCGCGTGCTTATTACCTCCCACCTTCTCAGAACTATCTAGTATCTCATTAAAGTCTCCCCCACGCAACCAATCCCTGATTGACATTGACTGTAATCGACGAAGCAACGTCCACGTCTCCTTTTGCTTACTCGTCTCGAGCTCCTCACAAGCACCTGTAAAACACCATCCTATATTTCCATCACCTCCACCAATTGATACGTAAATATGAGAATAAGAGAAGTTCTAAAGCTGCACAAGCACCTCTTTAGCCCCGAACAATTCAATTCCACTCTTTTGTCCTCGAGAATTCAGACCTACATAGTGCAAATCAAGAGTCGTCTTCAAGTAATTAATTTGATTTATGCCACATTCAGTCTCCATGAGAAAACCCAGAAAAATGATTGAAATTGGTGATACCAATTGAAGGAATTAGCTATGTTACTCATCATGCTACTGCTGCTGCATCTCCAACTTTCTTCTCATCTGCCATTACTTAAGCAATGAAGCAGGCTGCTCTGCTGAGACCATCTCGTGTTCTGTGAACACGTTTTTTACATAATATTTCACAACACACTATTAGATGTTGTTTGTTAGATTGTAGACACGTGGAGTTGGCTGATCTGTTTTTGGTTTGTTTAGTCGGTTAGAGATATTTTCTTCCAAAGTGTATATATAAAGCTGGAGCAACAGACTTTCTTTACATATATGAAAATACAGAAACACTTATATTTACATTTTGCTCTCAATGTTGCTCTCAAACATGTTTTTCATAATAGTTCGTGTTCTTTTCTTCGATCATGGTATCAGAGCCATCGTATGATGGTCTCTGGATACTTAGCATACAGTAATCAAGTTAAAAGTAAGAATACATACCAATGGCGATGAATGAAGCAGCTGTTGTGGCTAGTTCTGGTTCGAGCTCAACTTCAGGAACGAACGCGGCTCATGAATCAGAAGATTTGAAGATTCATACCTCAGATTTTCCAGGTATGATTTTGGTTTCCACACCATTGGTGCGGAATAATTACTTGTTATGGAGTAGATCCGTAAAAGTTGCATTGACAGCGAAAATGAAATTGTCTTTCATTGATGGAACATACTTGAAACCTATTGGAAATACTGAGGAATGTAAGCAGTGGGTTCGAACTGACAGTATGGTGTTCTCTTGGATAATGAACTCGATATCCAAGGATATTGCGAAGGCATTTTCTTATGCTAAATCTGGTAGGAGCTTATGGTTGCAGCTAGAAGCGAGGTTTGGTCAAGCAAATGGACCAATGATTTACAACTTACAGCGAGAGATTGCCTCGATCTCTCAAGGAAATATGGATGTGGTATCATATTTTAAAAATAACAATGTTATGGGATGAACTAGAATGTGTAGATCCCACGCCAGAGTGTTCCTGTTCTTCACAACGTTCAGTGTCAGCTAAAGTTGCATCTACTCAACTAATGCAATTCCTAATGGGATTGAATGACTCCTTTGATGCTATACGGAGTCAGATTCTAGTTATGGATCCACTTCCTTCAGTGGATAAAGCATATTCCTTGGTTTTGAGGGTTGAAAGCCAAAGGCAAGGAAGTATGAATATAGAGGAGATGAATAATAACGCGGCAATGATGGTGCGTGGTGCTGATTTTAAGAAAGAAACTGGTGTGAAGGGATTTCAGCAAAGGAAGCATATGTTGATAAAAGGAATTCGTATTGCACTAATTGTGCGAAGTCAGGACACTCTAGAGAAACCTGTTTCAAACTACATGGATATCCGGACTGGTTTAAAGATCTAACAGAGAAACGAAAGCGGAATGGTCCTGAAATTAGAGCGTTGAATGCAGTCACTAATACTGCTATCATGCCACCGCAGGAGGGAACAAATCATTCCTTGACTGTTATGATGAATGAATTATTGCAGATAGTGAAAGGAAAAGCTCAAACAGATCAGGCACAAGTACACTTTGCCAACATGGGAGAATTCGCAGGTACTCTTTTACACTCTGTGAATGATGTGTTGAAACCAAATTTTTGGATAATAGATAGTGGAGCTACGACTCATATGTGTGGAAATATACAACTATTCTGTAATCTGCAACCATATTCTGCTGAATCATCGATATCTCTTCCTGATGGCACAAGAAAGCTTGTGACACACTGTGGATCTATTGCTCTGCCACACAACATCACACTGAACTCAGTTCTATATGTGCCCAGTTTCAAATGCAACTTGCTCTCAGTGCAAAGTTTAAGTACTGCATCTCATTTATCTTTTGTGTTTTCACATAAACATTGCGAGCTACAGGACCCGAAGACTAGAAGGGTATTTGCTGTGGGAAGGATGATTGGAAGACTGTATGTGTTGGATGATAAGTCCTTTGACACGGACACAATAAAACAATACTCCTTACTCAAGGCGGCAGAGTGTTGTCTACATACTAGGATAAATGATGCTAACTTGTGGCACAGACGGCTAGGACATACCCACTACTTGTATTGCAACATGCTAATGTACTCAGTGATAATAGATGTGAGTTAGATGTTTGTCAAGTATGTCCATTAGCTAAACAACAGAGGTTACCATTTCTATCTAGTGAGACTAATTCAGAAAGCATTTTTGATTTGTTACATGTGGACATTTGGGGTCCTCACAATAAAGCTTCAATTTCAGGTTGTGCTTATATGTTAACTGTGGTTGATGACTGTAGCAGGGCGACTTGGACCTTTCTTATGCAACACAAGTCACAAACTATTACTCTACTGGAAATTTTTTGTCACATGGTACATACTCAGTTTAACAGAAAGGTTAAAACTATCAGAACTGATAATGGACAGGAATTTTTGAGCGACAAATGTCAACTTTTTTTTCAGAACAATGGTATACTTCATCACAGATCATGTGTTTACTCACCTCCACAGAATGGCGTGGTTGAGAGAAAGCATAAGCATTTATTGCAAATAGCTCGGGCGTTGATGTTTCAGTCTCATCTTCTATCGAAGTTTTGGACAGGCAATACTAACTGCCACATACCTCATCAACAGACTCCCTACTTCAGTGTTAAATTGGAAGACACCGTATGAAATACTATATGGGAAACCTGTTAATTACACTGTAATAAGAACTTTTGGATATCTTGCATTTGCCACCAACGTTCAGCCTCACAAGTCCAAGTTCACCAAAAGAGCATACAGGTGTATCTTTGTTGGGTATGCTTTCGGTCAAAAAGGGTATAGACTCTATGATTTGGAAGACAACATAATGTTAGTGTCTAGAGATGTGGTTTTTCACGAAGGCGTTTTTCCTTACGAGAATGTTCCTTCACCTTCAGATGATTATCCTTATCCTATTTTTGAGTTGGACGATACTCCTGTCTGTCGTACACAATCGTCTGCACCTACATTTACTTCCGAACCTGAATCTCCGGGTACGGATCCTGATCCTATCATTGCCGTTGATACAAGAGTTGTTGGTTCCCCTGCTCCTATACCTCGAAGATCTTCCAGACAAGTTTCTAAACCTTGTTGGTTAAGTGATTTTGTCTGCAACATCTCCCATAATTCAGCCTATTCCCCTGTGATTACTTCTATAACACCCTCATATTTTGAGTTCGTTGCAGCTATCTCTGCTCTACGTGAGCCAAAGACTTATTTGGAGACTAGTGCTTTTCCAGAATGGAAATCCGCTATGGGGGCTGAATTGTCTGCTTTGGAGGCAAATAAGACATGGGAAGTTACTCCTTTGCCTTCTGACAAAACCGATTGGTTGTCGTTGGGTGTTTAAATTGAAGTTAAATGCAGACGGCTCTATTAACAGGTACAAAGCCCGTTTAGTTGCTAAGGGGTATAATCAAATAGAGGGGATCGATTACAATGAAAGCTTTTCCCCTGTTGCCAAATCGGTCACTGTGAGGTTGTTCTTTGCTATAGATGCCGCTCGTGACTGGCATATACATCAAATGGACGTCAATAACGCATTTTTGCACGGTTATTTGGAGGAAGAGATATACATGAGTCCCCCTGATGGTTACTCAGTGCCTACGGGACATGTTTGTCGATTAAAGAGATCACTTTATGGCCTTAAGCAGGCATCACGTCAGTGGAACCAAGAATTTACAACGCAAATTGTCGCATTCGGGTTTAGGCAGTCCAAGCATGATTACTGCTATTTACTAAACTTTCTGACTCTGGTTTTTTAGTGTTGCTCCTCTACGTAGATGATATTCTAGTCGCTGGTTCTTCTGCCACTATGATTGATGACGTTAAGTTGTATCTTGATCGTTTATTTACGATCAAAGATTTAGGTGTTGCCAAATATTTTTTTTGGGCTTGAAGTGGCGCGATCTCCTCAAGGCATTGTTGTGACACAAACAAAATATATCAAAGATATTGTGGCAGACACTGGTATGACTGATGCTCGCACGACCAACACCTCTTCCCCGGGCATCAAATTTACAAGTGATGCAGGGGCTGAACTTGCTCATCCTGACATTTATCGGCGTCTTGTTGGTCGCCTCTTGTATTTGAATTTCACTCGACCAGATACTTCTTATGCTTGTCAGTAGCTTAGTCAATACCTCCACCGTCCTTGTCAACAACACTTAGATGCTGCTTTGCATCTCGTTTGGTATCTTAAAGGCAGTGTTCACAAGGGTCTATTTTTTTCTACACAAATGATCTCACTCTGAAGGCGTACTCGGATGCCGACTGGGCTAGTTGCATAGATACTAGGAAGTCGTTAACTGGGTACTGCATCTTTCTTGGGGATGCCTTGGTTTCTTGGAAGACTAAGAAACAGAATACAGTCTCTCGTTCAACAGCCGAAGCGGAATATCGAAGCATGGGCTCTACCGTTTGCGAGTTATCCTGGATTGTATACTTATTGCAGGATTTTGATGTCTCTGTTTCTACCCCGATTTCGTTCCTTTGTGATAATCAAGCTGCGTTACATATTGTCAATAATCCTGTTTTTCATGAACGGACGAAGCATCTGGAAATCGACTGTCATATTGTTCGGGACAAGTTCAAATCGGGACTGATTGCTCCATCTCATGTGCCTAGTAAAGCTCAACTGGCTGATATTTTTACTAAGTCCCTACCTGGTCCCTTGTTTTTGTTATTGCTGGCCAAGTTGGGCTTGGTTAATTTCCACCCAAGTCCAACTTGTGGGGGGGATGAAGGAATTAGCTATGTTACTCATCATGCTACTGCTGCTGCATCTCCAACTTTCTTCTCATCTGCCATTACTTAAGCAATGAAGCAGGTTGCTCTGCTGAGACCATCTCGTGTTCTGTGAACACGTTTTTTACATAATATTTCACAACACTATTAGATGTTGTTTGTTAGATTGTAGACACGTGGAGTTGGCTGATCTGTTTTTGGTTTGTTTAGTCGGTTAGAGATATTTTCTTCCAAAGTGTATATATAAAGCTGGAGCAACAGACTTTCTTTACATATATGAAAATACAGAAACACTTATATTTACATTTTGCTCTCAATGTTGCTCTCAAACATGTTTTTCATATAGTTCGTGTTCTTTTTCTTCGATCACCAATTGTATAGACAATATCTATACATGAATAGGAGTGTTTTTGGTAGGTCGTATTATATGTGAAAACAATTCAGGTGATCTTGTTGACAAGGTGCAAATAAGAAGATGATTTCAATATAACCGTAGGGATAAGCCGTTGCCTTTGCGACTAAATTTTGAAACAGATTTTGCGATGGTTGGATTTGCGATATAATTTTAAAGGGCTACATGTTATCTTTACAATATTATAATGAAAATTGAGATGAAAATCTAAAATTCTCAAACTCTATCACAATCTATAAAGAAAATTGCGATAAAGAATTGACCATCGCAATTCCCCCAATTTCAACACCTTGGCAACAGCTTCCTAATTCAAGCATCTATACCAAGTTGTTCAAACTTGTTCATACTCATTTTAATTCTGTCACAAATTGACGACATACTTTATTCATTGCAAAACTTGTTGGATGTGAGAGATGAAGTAGATTTTGTAATGAAATTAGCAAAATTACTACGAGTTTTCAGATGGACTGGCCGTCACAAGCTTTTGTCAATAATTACTAATGAATGTTGTGAAAATTTTGTCCATTTGGTGTCGACCATCCCAAATATGTCGCTAAAGTCATCACTATTTGTGGCTACCTTTGCCGTCACAATAATATGTCGAGAATGTTGATTATTTTCTAGTGTTATTTTATTCATAATGTTGCACTTAAGAGAGATTTTTTTGAATTGATCAACTATGTTTACAAAATGAACTAAAATGGAATAGGGATTAAAATTTTAACTAATTTTATTTAAACTCAAGCAAGAATTTAATGATATAGTTTATGGCAAAATTACATTTTTGGTCCTGTAACTTTAGGTCGTTAGCACTTTTAGTCCTGTAACTTACTTCATTTACACATTTAGTCCTTTTTTTGACGAATTTAGTCCTGAGCATCTCACATTTGGTCCTTTTTGACAAATTTAGTCCTGTGTTGACAATTTTGGTTCTATTCAAACTATAATAAATCTCATTTTTTATCTTGTAACTATGAGTCGTTAGGACAAAAATTGTCAATACAGGACTAAATTTGCCAAAAAAGGACCAAATGTGAGATGCTAAGGACTAAATTCGTCAAAAAAAGGACTAAATGTGTAAATGAAGTAAGTTACAGGACTAAAAGTGCTAACGACCTAAAGTTACAGGACCAAAAATGTAATTTTACCTTAATAATATATCATACATGTATGATACAACAAACATATATATATTGATTTCCCAAATTTCCTTAGAATCCTAATGTATGTGGTTAACATCTAATAAAATACTAATTTCAAATTGTATTTACACAAACCTAATAATTTATATTTTAGGGAAGAGTTATATTAGGCATTATAAAAAATTAAGAAACTTAAAATTTCCAAACTAATCACACTTCTCTCATATATACATAAATAGATTTGTATCATATGTACAATAATATATCAAAATCGAACGTAAACTGTCAATATCTCAATCTGTATATCGACCACAACTCTGAACCATTTGAACCATGATATATATATGTAATAAGAACACAAATAAGAAAGACAAAAGTGTTCTCAATGTACATATATTTATAAATAGAGATCTTATGTTGATGACTATTCATTTCCTCCAAGTTATCGAGGACCAAACTCGGAGATGGAGATCATTTTTAGAAGTAGGTTGCCTTGTATTACTCCTTGATGATGTGCTGGATTCCAAATCTCTTGAATTGGGCAGATAAAATGCAGGCTGAGAAGGGATAGGCAATGTTAGGGAAGAGCTATTGAGCATTAGAACAACTGAAGACATTGTTGGTCTGTCGGCTGCATTTTCTTGGACACAGAGCAAAGCAATATGAACGCATCTCAACATGTCAAGTTGGGAACTAGAAGTAGCCATCATAACAGGATCTATCACATTTGTTGTCGTTCCCATGCGCCAATTTATCCAAGCCTGTATAAATTGTGGCTCTCTTTAGACCCAAATTCCACTGCATTCAGATAATATTTTTGTCTACATGATTTACACTTACATAACTTAGAAGATATTCTGGATTCTCATCATTTAAAAGAAATGTCTTTTCCTTGCTGCTTAATAATTCCAAGACCAGCACACCGAAGCTAAATACATCCGACTTGATAGAAAATTGGCCATGAATTGCGTATTCTGGTGCCATATATCCACTGTAATATCCAAGTTAAACATATATAAACATTGAAATAAAGAGGAGGCACGATGACTCGTATTCAATTGAGATTGACCAATCATATCACAAGTAAAACATCTACTATTTAATTGAATTTATTAGATCAAATTTGGACACGTAATTTTTGAGGCAATACTATTTGCAATGATGATGAGACTTGTAGATATTGTGTTGATTGATGTGACTGTAAGTGTGTGCATGTGTGTGCAAGAGTGGAGTGAGTTCCTCAACTAAAACAAAGCTTGTACTTACTAAGTTCCAACGATCCTATTGGTTGTATCTTGGGTTTGATCTACGACGAGTAATCTTGCCATGCCAAAGTCAGAAATTTTAGGGTTCATCTTCTCATCAAGAAGGATATTGCTTGCTTTGAGATCACGATGAATAATCCGAAGCATAGAATCTTCATGCAAGTAAAGAAGTCCCCTAGAAATACCCTGTATGATTTTGTAACGCTTGTCCCAGTCCAAAATCGAAGCTTTGATTGGATCTAAATATCAAATTAAGTGTACATTATAACTATAGTCAAACTAGAATAATGTCAAAATTTGATGAAAATGAGAGCAAAATATTACCAAATATGAAATGGTCTAGGCTCCCATTGCTTACGAAACTCGTATACAAGAAGCCTCTCGGTCCTTGTGTGGAGAAACCCAAGAGCCTAACCAAATTCTTATGCTGAAGCTTGACCAACAACACTTCATTCTTGAATTCAACATCACCTTGACTTGAATTCCTGGATAGTCTTTTCACTGCTATTTCTTGGTTATTTAAAAGTTTTCCCTAAGATCAAACCATAAAAATCTTAAAATGTCAGTGATAATTTTTGTTTTTATGTACAAAAACCATCAACGCGAGTTCAATTACCTTGTAAACAGCTCCGAATCCACCTTGCCCCAACTGTTAGCTTCAGAGAAATCATTTGTAGCAGCTATGATTTTCTCAAAATCGTATTGTATTGAATCAATAATGCTAGTATCATTAACAGCTTCACCAAGTAAAATTAGTGACAACATCAGTTATAAACTTTGGTAAAGGCCAATTGATAATATCAGGAAACTATAAATACATCCAAATGATGACTAAAGGAGAGGGAAAATAAAACAAAAAGAACTTACTCTCAAGACTTCGTTTTGACTTTCGCTTTCTTTTGATCTTTCTAGTGAAGATGCCAATGCAAATAACTAGTACTAGGCATGAAACAGCTGAAATAATGATGATTCTTCGAGTTTTATTACCATCTTTCTTCTTCCCTGGAAAAAAATAATTGTTCAATTATGTGCTAAGTGGTAAGAAATTTGAGTTTTCAACTTGTGCTTGTATGATATGATGGTCTTAATTCATAGTTAATAATGACCATTTTGCTTTTAACCTTTAATATTATTCGGGAAATATTTGCAAGGGCTTCTATTTCTAAAAAAAAAAGGCTCATTTTGAATAATTTCAAAAGTTGTAGTTATATACAAATTGTAAATCATTTATAAAAACTACTAAGAAGTAAGATAAAAGCTGACACTTTTACCAATATAATTATTGTTACTAAAAATAGCAAATTAATTTTATTTCAATTATTCTATTTTATTTATAATAATTACTAACATATGTACTAGCATTTATATTATTAGGATATTAATTACTAATAATAATAATATATAATTAAATTTTTTATGACTAATATGATTATTCACCAATGTACAATAAGTAAATTTACATGGTTGAGAAAAATACTTAACTTTCTCATTAATTAATCACAAAGGCTCAATTCATATTTTTCTATTGTATCGGAATAATACCAAATAATGTAGTGAAGAGAATGTAAATATTCAAAAATATAAAATGATGAAACTATACCATAAAAAAATATTTTATTGCAACGGGCTAATTGTGACGGTCGCATTCTATCCTAATTTCTGGCGGCATTTTGGATGATCTTGCGATGGATGACGTCATGTGGTCTAAGAATCTGTCGGAAAAAAAATTCAAAATTTTCGACAGGCATATCGTTGCAACCATTGTCACAAAGTCAACTTCGTCGATGACTGTAAAAAAAATTCTCACAATTAATTTTCCCTCCATACACTCGATGGTTTCTTTGGAGGGTAGACGGCGTCACAATTTTCCAACACTTTTTGCGCAGGCTAACAATTTTCCAACTAGTTATCAAACTTTTTCTTTCACCATCTAAGACCCGTTTGAAATCTCATCATAGAAACAGACAGATTTATGACTTATTATATCTTCCGTTGCAAATTCACATGCCCATCGCAAATCTAACGGCTATTTCACAACTAGCTACGACCGTAAAAAATTTATCACAAAGTCCATCGAGATATTCTAGTAACAAGTACTTCCCAACGACTATTTTTCCATTGCTTTATTAGTGAAAAATCCACCGCAAATTTATCTATATATATAGCTTCATCTCATTTATATTAACACTCTTGAATCATTAAAACTCTCTCTCTCTCTCTCTCTCTCTCTCTCTCTCTCTCTCTGATTTTTGGACATATTATAAATATTACAATTATTACATTATGTTGATCTAGAGCTGAGTTTGGAGGAGGCGAATCGTGATTGACCAGGTCAAGAGTTATATCTCATAAAACACGAGATATGGAAACCAACACCTATTATGCTTGGGGAACCATCAAATTATAAGTCCAAGGGCAAGAAATCCCGACGTTGGTTGAAGAAAAAGAAGGCTAGGGGCCCAACTAGAAGTAAAGGAAACCAAGGGCAAAGGGATAATGGTGGTGATACTTGAAAAGGAAATGCAAGGAGTACCTTCATCTATTCAAGGTTTTTTTATTCTTGAAGTTAACATGGTCTCTAACACTACTTCTTGAGTATTGAACACTAGTTGTAGAGCTCACATTTTCAATGATTTGCAGGTATGGCAAGAAGAAAAAAAATAAATGAAGGGGATATGATCTTTCGGCTAGGAAACGACACACAAGTTATTGTCAGAGCTGTAGGAGAAGTTCATTCAGTTGTTATTGATCCCCATACTTGATTAGGAGCACTGCAAATTTTTTATTTATGAAAATATTTTTTATTATTTGATGAGAAGGGTTCTTTATTTATGCTTTGAAAATTATATAATAGTTTATATGTCGCTCAACATCATAATACGATTATAAATGTTCAAACCAAAATAAAATTGAACAACTAAGTAAATGTATAGACATGGTATGCTAGACTAGTTAATATATTTCAAGATAGGATTAAAAAGTTGGTGGAGTCTAAGAATCTAGAAATAGAGGATTTAAGTGTTTTCCAACTTGTGAATCCTGTCTAAAAGAGAAAATGAATGCAAAGCTCTTGAAGAATCTGTTGGATTTGATCCTTACAGATATTTGTGGGCCACTAACCACTCAGACCAGAGGAGGATTCAGTTACTTCAATAAAGGCAATGATCAATTGTGGTATGATTATGTTTACTTAATGAAATACAACTAAAGCTTTTGAAAAGTTCAAGAAGTTCCAACTTGTAGTAAAGAATCAAATTGGTCGCCAAATCAATGTCATTCAATCTGATAGAGGGGATGAGTACATGAATGGCGATTTCTTGAGTTACTTAAAAGAGGAATGATTCTCTCTCAATGGACTCCTCCTAAAATGCCACAACTTAATGGAATTTCTAAAAAGAGGAATCGAACCCTATTAGATATAGTCTGGTCCATGATGAGTTTTACCTAATACCTCTGTATTTTTGGGGTTAGGCACCTGAGATGGCTGCCAAATTATTAAATATAGCATTGTATGAGATTGTGACCCAGACTCCATACGAGATATGGCATGACAAGCCTCATTCCAAAATACTTTAGGGTATGAAAGAGTCCTACGTGTATTAAGAAACTAGTGAGAGATAATGTGAATTCAAGATCCAGCTTATGCAAGTTTTGGGTATCTGCAAAAAATTGTAGGATACTTCTGTTATGATTCCTCGGAACAAAAGGTTTTTTTTAGAAATACTAGTGTTCCTAGAAAAGGGTTTTTAGTCAAATACTCAACGAGAAGAGTTATTGCTTGAAGAGGCAAGCGAAGCATCCACTCATGCAGAAATGATTTCATCATTAGCTCTTGAGGTTCCTGCTAACGACACACAACCTTTTCAAAGGTCATCTAGAGTATCTCTCCCTCCTAAGATGTATAGTATGCTAGGATTGACCAATAAGTTGGATAATGATACAAGGATGTATGGAGATGCGATGTCCAACATCAATTTGAAAAAATAGATTGAGGCCATGAGATCTGAAGTGCACTCCATGCATTCCAACAAGGTATGGACCTTGGTAGATCTACCTAAAGGTGTTAGACCCGTGGGGTGCGAATCAGTCTACAACAGAAAACTTGGGATAAATGGGGAAATAACGACCTTCAAGGCACGACTGGTGGCGAAGGGTGATACTAAAAAACCCAAAGTGAATTTAAAGGAAACCTATTTACCGGTAGCCATGGCCAAATACATTAGGATCTTGCTTGCCATAACAACGCATTATGACTATGAAATATAGCAAATGGATGCAAAAACAACGCTCCTCAACATGTTTGTTGAAGAAGAGATCTATATAGATCAGCTGTAAGGTTTCATATCAAATGGAACTGAGCAAAAGGTTTGCACACTCTAAAGGTCTATCTAAGGCCTGAAATAGGCATCTTGGAGTTGGAACGTTCATTTTGATGAGGTCATAAAAAGTTATAATTTCATCAAGAACGAGTATGACCATGTGTCTATAAAAAGGTTAGTGGGAGCATAATTGTGTTCCTAATACTGTATGTGGACAACATCTTTCTCATTTAGGAATGATGTAAAGATATTATCTACCAGTTCTCTTTAGAGGATATAGGTGAAATATCATACATCTTATGCATCAAAATTAACAGAGATATACCTAAGAGGATGTTAGAATTGATCCAATCCTCATATATTGACAAAGTCTTGAAAAGGTTCAAGATAGAGAGTACCAAATAAGGTTTTCTTCCCATGAGGCATGAAATGAAACTGTCCAAAATCAGTCTCCTAGGAGTAGTCAAGAGATCAAGAGAATATCTGACATCTCTATGCCTCCGCTGTTGGCAGCACAAAGTATATTATACATTGTACGAGACCTAATTTAATGCATGCTCTGAGTATCACGAGCCACTATCAGCCATGTGTTGGTGATCAGGGTTTGATTTCCGTCAAGAATATCCTAAAGTACTTAGAAGAACTAAGAATTTGTTCTTTGTCAATAGCCATGGAGAACAGATATTGGAAGGGTATAGTGATGCCAACTTCCAAGCAAATATAGATACTGACAAATTTTAGTTTGATTATATATTTAAGCTCAATGGAGGAAGAGTTGCTTGCATGAGTTTCGAGCAATATACTAGAGTTGACTCCACCATTGGGGTTGAATGCATAATAGCTTCATAATCTGCTAAGGAGACAGTTTGGATGGAAAAAACATCTAAGAGTTAGGTGTGGTACCTAGCATTGACGAACCCATTATTGTATATTGCGTAACAATGGGGAATTGCACAAGAAAAAGAACTAAGATCTCATTAAAAGACTAAACACATCCTCTGATGCCACCATCTAATCCGTGATAATGGTAGCAAGAGATGAGGGTGGATCACATTGCATCAACAGAAAATATGACAGACCCATTGACCAAACCTGTTTCACCCATACTCAACATCTCAAGAAAATAAGTTTGAAGTATTTGGGTGATTCACTTTAAGATCAAGTGGGGAATTGTTAGTGTAGGTAATCAAAAAATCAATTAGTTGGTTATTTTGTAATTTATTGTTAATAATCTTATTCGATTTAATGTTAAATATCATGAATATAATTTATTCATTGTCCATCTTTGTTGTGTTATATTATATATTATTATTGCATTGCACAACAAAAGTCTACAAACTAATTAAAGTCGCATATTTTATGGCAACCCTAAAATCAACTTTCGAGGGGTCTGAAACATTTTAAATTGAGAACCCTAAAAAATGGGCGTTGAGGAGTGGTGTAGAGGCTTGCACTAAGTGATGCATTCATTTGATGAGTGTTGTGTTTCATCAACGATAGACGTGTGACGTCTATGCACTTTAATGGGTGTTTAACAAGTGTATTGTCAAGTTCACTAAATATTAACTCGCAGGAGTTTTCATATAGAAGCCCATGTGGCATAATAAATATGACTAGAGCTCCTTAGTTGCGATAGTACGAAAATTCATTCTTCGACGTGAAGAGCCACAATAGTATTATGTATGGGCCGATTGTATCATGGTCGTGGTTGATGTGACTGCATTATTGCATGATTTCAAAGAGCCCTACACTAGTGCAGTCAGAATATGGATTAAATACAATTTTTCCCCCGTGTTAATAGAAAAGTGCCAAAACGCTCATGTGAAAAAAAAGTGCAATTTACCCCATTATGATTTAAAATTTGATGCAATTTACCCCCTCTGGAGGGAGGTAAATTGCATCATTTTTAGTTTCACATGGATATAAATTGCTTTTTTTTTTTTTACAGGAGTTTTTTTGCACTTTTTCATTAACACCAGGGGGGGGGGTAAATTGTATTTAACCCCTCAGAATATACTAAGTAGTATTCCACTCGTGCAGTGGGTGTATGGGCTAGCCCATGGTGTGGTCAGCTATGATATACTCAACTTCTTCTTTAGTAGGTTTATCTCTAAACATCTGGTGGTGCCCTCGTGGGCACGTTCCTCTCTGGATGGGTCTGGTCTAATCGAAGTCAACTGACTCACATGGAATAGGGGTGAGTTTTCATCGAGCTGGTCGCTTGAGTCTATAGGCTACCTCTCCTATCCGCTTTTCTACAAGGTCTACTTTCAGACCGGACCAAGCCTTTAGGTTGTTTAAGTAGGTTGGGCTAGGTCGTTGCGCTCTTGCCACCTCTTGTCAAAGTAGGCTGATGGGCAAGCCCCCGCCTGCCGCAATGGTGTGGGGCGTCAGAGGCTGTTGCCCCGTGGCCAACTCGAAGGGGCTGAAGTTCGACGCAGAGCTTTTTGGTTGTTAAGTTATAGCAGCACTGAGCAACATCCAACAGCTCCAGTCCGTCTTAAAAAGAAATCCATTGCCCATCATGAGATGATGGCGATCTTTTATGTCCTCTATACTATATTAATCTCAAGAAATATGTCGCCACAACTGTTGATCGAATAGTAAAATCGTTTTTCACATAGATTAATGAGAAATACAGTCAAGAGCAAATACATAGTTATCAAAGTCAAGTATGGGAACTAATTTAAAAAATTTTGCTCTAGACTTTAATTGAGTGATAGCTTGATCGAAGAACCGTGCATGTATGGTACATGCAGTTAACCTATTCTCCAATATCACGGACCATTGCTAGACGGCCAACCATATATGGTAGTGATACTCTTAAATTAATGATTTGATCAAGAGTGATAATTGAATACGATTCAATTAATCTAGAACAAGTTAGTTGAAGGATTAAATTGTATATATGGTACAAGTCCAAGTTTAGCTGAAGTGGATCTATAAGGGTCACACACAAAATCAATAACGATATTGTGGGAAGTAATTAAAGAATGAATTAGAGAATTAATTTCAAATGAAAATTAATTCCCAACGAGATAGAGGATTAATTTAAAGGATTCTAAACTAATCATTTGAATAATTGGATTATTCAATAGAGGTCCTTTCTGTTATAGAAAACTTAAATCGTTAATTAATTGAATTAATTAAGTGTTTGGATTTTGAAATTAATTAATCTTAGGTCCTAGAATTAAATAAAGATTTGATGTGGACTTGAAATTGATTGATGGATCAATTAATTACTAAACCAGAGTCAAACTCTGCTTAATTCAAATTGTGGCCAAGGCTTCAGGAACCACAAGGACCTACCATACATTAAAGACACATTGATTAAGAGTTTGCATCCTCATGAGTGGAGCTCACCTACTCTTGATTTGAAGCAAGTGACTCCCTCTATATATAGAGGGAGTAGTTGGCTTTGTGGTTAGTTGCAAAAAGTGTATATATCTATATTTACCTCCCTCACTCTCTTGTACCTTTCTACTTCCAAAGAGTTATATCTCTTTTATCATTTTCTTAAGAGTTTGAAATTCGTTCAAAGCTTTCTTAAGAAAACCCACAACATTTTGTACTTCATAGAAGTATTATTCTAGTCCCATTCTTTTGAGTTTCTAGCAAGACTCAAATATACACAAGTTGGTGAGGTACTTACTCTTTCACTTGCATGAATTAATTGGTGAGCAAATGCACAAATAACCCAGCTGATGTGGGATGTGATCTCATTTAATATTTTATTTATCACTTTTGTTGGTAATTTAATGCCCCAAACTTATACTGATTCCTTAAGTTTCTTTCTCTCAATTTCTCACTTTGGCTCCTCTCCCCCATTCCCCCATGTCTTTCGCCTAAACCCTATTTCCCTTCTCCCTTCCATCAAATCCTCCATTTTCCTCTGTCTCGAAATTTCCTTGTCCCCTTAAAAACCCCCATTTCCCATGAAATCCCCCCCCCCCCAAAAATCGCTTGCCAACTGACGTCCTATTTAATAAGAAACCAAGAAACTTAATTGTTTAGATTAAGTACTTTTTTATTTGGGCTCAGTTAATTAAGGAAAAAAATATTTTTTAGTACATTAACTTGGCTCACGTTCAATTTTAGTCCATTAAGTTTGCACATTTTTAATTTAGCCCAGTAACTTTCAAAGTTGCTTAAATTGGGTCCACTAACGGAATTTTGGACAATTTTGCTCCTACCCAACTTTTAATAGAGCAATTTAGTCCATTTGTACCCAAATTGGATTTTTCACCCATGCTCGCCTAGAATGTTATGAGAGCCTAGGTTTATTGAAGAAATATATTGTTATATTACATTTAGATATTTTTCCACTAACAGAGGAGACTCTTTAAGAAATAGATTTGGAAAAGTCGAGTTATACAAAAGAATAGTTTCAGACTCTGAAAGATCAAAGATGAAGTTTCTTCATGGGAATTCTAAGAGAGATAGAAAGTTATCTCCAAATACCGAATGATGGTTCGAGTGAAAACCAGGAGTATTTTCCAATAATGGAAAGACAGATAAAGAATTTCGTCTACGAAATTATAGATCGGGCCATAACTCCAACAAGGTGGGAGCCTGAGCCTTGCACCGAGGAGGAACAAGAAGGGTGGAGAATTCACCAGATCTGGAATAAGTTACCAGGGAATACGGTAAAAGGTTTATAATCAACCGAAATCCATGGTAGAAGGCCAACAAGGAAAACCAGACCGGGTAAATTTCTTTTCCAGTACAACTCTTAAAATTATGATTAGAGAAACTGCTTGGGAAGAACTTGAGCCGGATACCTCGAAGATCTCCCAAGATTTGAGAGAAATTTAGAAGATAGTCAAAGACTATGGACATAGGTTAATTAATATACTTATGAAAGTAGATTCTTTATGCCACAAGATGGATGAAATTCTTAAGATCCTTACAGATCTACACAAATATCTTACAAATCTGAAGATAGAAATTGTAGATCTAAAAAAGAAACCAACGAGAAAACACTGAAACATCTAGATCCAGACAAGAGGGGATCAGGGACGCTCTTGGGAGAATACCTCTTCTACATCAGAAGGGGAAGGCAAAGGAGATTCCTAAGCTAAAGACAAGAGATTAACGGATCTGAGATATCATTAGCGCCATAAATAATGGAGGTGACTAGAGCGGATCTATCATATCTACAAAAATTGTCTGAATCCTTTTCTCAACTCGAGATTGTGGATTTAGTTAACGTTCAAACCAATGAGATCACTCCAGCACTACTACCGCCGGAGGGAAGTACAGGTTCTAATGATTCTCCTTAGGATCATCCAATGAGAGAAGGTGCAGATTCCTACACCAACGTGACACCAATGTTCATGGAAACTAGATTAAAAGAGAATACAGGGAGAAATTCGAGAAGAGCGCCTGAAAAAACACACCTTGGGTAAGGACCATGCTCCAGCCTTTGCATCCATACGGCGCCGTACTTAACCTGGATATTATCGACTTTTGAAACATCGAGAAGTTGATTGATGAGTGGGTTGCAGCCATAAAAATAGCAATAACTATCCTAGAACTCGACAAAGAAAACTTCATCAAATTGGTGGAATTGAGCTTGGAGGATTCGGTAAAGATCGGATGAGATAATACCCCAGAAGATACCAAAGTCAATATCCTTGCCGAAGATTCGAGTAGTGCAATAGCAGATCGGCTAGGAAGGCTCATCTAGATACACTTCATCGGAGATGGATATTTCGAATGAAGTAAAGCAGAAAAGGCTAGAGAAAATGCACAAGCTCTTTTCAGCATTGAATTAAAAAGTATTTGCCCAATAGATGAATATATCTATTAGTTTCGCAAGTATTTCTTCCAAAGTGGAGTAGCAAGAGAAGTAGCAATTCCAATGTTCTTTGCAAAGATATGCAGTCCATGCAGAAAAATGTTGATCCAATCATACAAAGTACCTGAAGGACAGCTAAATTCAAGTGCAAGGAGAATGTCTTTCCTTAAAGACAAATAAAAGGATTTGTGTTATCAAGCATCTATCTAGAAAAATATGAAGAGGCTAAGAGGTAAGATAAAAAAAAACCTCTCTCTATTGTGATAACAATGATTTTCGTACAATAATAGGAGAATCAAGTGAACCAAGAAAGAGGAAAGAAACAGAATAGTGATTTCTACCCTAGAAGCTCTAAAAACACCTCTTTCAGGCGGAGATCATGGTGGTCCAAATCAAAAGTCAGCACATACAAAACAGGATAAAGGATCGGACCAACAAGGGTTTCATCCCAAGAATCAAGACAAACAAATGCAAGATCCACAAGGCGAACCTCTATAAGGAGAACCTTCAGACGGGCACATACCCAAACCAAATGAAAGTTTTAAAGACTGCAATTGTTGGACCTGCGGAGGAAGATGTCATATATCTCCAGACTGCCCATAGAGATATGGTGAATTAAGAAAATTTGAAACCATGGATGACATCCTAGATGCAGTCTATTATGGTGATTTAGTACCAATATACTGATTCGAGGACCTTTCTTCAGACTAAAGTGTCTATGAAGAGAAGATAGAGACTGATCAGATGGATCTTCAATCGAGTCAGAACAACTACAACGAGAGAGATAGGCTTCAAACCTCTGAAAGTCTGTCAAGATTCTTTTCCAGAATAATGGCGTCAAACAAAATCATGGAAAGAATCATGCATCAAGATTCCAATCTCAGGCTATATGATGGATTTAGGATTGGAGGAATCGATAGAGTCCTCAACCAAATAGGACTAAACCAGAGGAAATATCACATAAACTACAAAGTGAGTTTGGGTGAGTTTGCTAACGGAATTTACTCGTAATGTGATGGAAATGCAGCTTATTCCTAAAGAAGAAATTCATGAAGAATTAAGTAGGCTTAGAGAAGAAGTAGTTATTACTATGAAATGGATCTATATAGGAACTATTAAAGTAGTAATAAAAGCAACTTTCAAGGAAGGAATTGATTCAAAAAAAAATTTCTCAATAATGGATAGAGGAATCAATAATTTAAGAGATGGTTGTCTTGGAACAATGATAGGTAATCTGTATGCAGGAAAATTGATGTTTGATATTCATCCTAGGATCGCATACAACCTAGCTGACTAAGATTTTAGTAGAGTCTTAACCCTTCATCATGATTTTAAGAGAAAAGATCTAATGAAAAAAGGTAATAGACCATATTCTATACCTTATAGAATTGTGTATGCCCTTGCCAACACACATTGTTCTGATATGTTTCTTACGAAAGAGTACATTAAGATTCCTAGTTTCAAGGAATTTGCTAAGGTGATGGCATCAGATCCAATTAAGATACCTAGAATAGATGGTGTCGATATTATCATAAAAGATCACCCAATTTTCCAAACACTTAGCTCTAAAACTGAGTTTAGTAGCAGAATGTCCTTTTCTGGAGATAGGATCCTAAGCTACAAAGGAAAAGAAAAGGAGTTGATAGAAACATTTAATCTCAAGAGATTAGGGTAGATAACATAAACCTTAGATGCCTTGAAGGATGACAAGAAATACAAGTTATATTTGACATAACTGAAAAGAAAATTATTTTCCTTATGACGACTTATATCATTTACAGCAACCTGTTATTGGTCGATATGAAGGCATATTAGAAATATCATGCCATGAAATTCTAGTTACAGGTATCGCAGGAAGAGAAAATGGGAATATGACTTTGGGATTAAATTTCCTTGAAAAACATAAACCATAGGGAAGAAAAGGTAACAGTATGGAATTCAATCTTGATGGTGTTACCATAAGGATTGAATTACTAGTCCCTTTTCTATCTACATATCTATCGGTATGTTATATGATCAATATAAGACAGAATATCCGCAGCTTATATTGATTCAAGCTTAGGGATTTGCACGGCAAAACTTGGAGTTTACCCTAAAGAAGCAAGAGAAACCTTACCCGTTATTGTAGGAAAGGATATTTTCTAGAAAATCCTAATACTCAATAAGGGAATACGAGAAGCCAAGATCATGATCGAATAAGCATTCAAAACACCCTAGTTTAGGGTAAAAACACCTCCTATTTACTTTCATGATGCAGGTGTTGATATTTTGCTAGGTAACAATTTCATTCAAACCTTTGGAAAATATATACAGGATAACCCCAAGAATCTGTTGATTTTACTACTAACTGTGACAATGAGATACAGGTTCTGGAAGAGAGAAGACATTAATAGGATAATGCCCATAAATTTTCGCAGCAAGAGTGGTGATTTCAATACCAAATTAACCCATCCAAAAATACAGGATGAAAGAAATTTGATAAAGCTCTTTTATCTTTCAGGTAACAGGGACTCATCGATAGCGATAGCTTCTACTAGGAATCTAAAGAAGAGATGAAGAACCTCAAGGAAGCATTGCAAGAGATAAAATCGCTAGATGTTAGCGGGGAAAGCAGACTCTCTCTTGAGAACGCCAAGAGATTTATCCAGAGAAATTTCAATGAGAACCCTCTGGCATGGTGGATATGCATAAGATCGAAACTACTCTGGAGGTCAAAGAGGAATGTAAGTATGAGTATGTTTGATGCAAGACTATCCAGATGAACATGGAGGATAAGAGAGATACACAGAATATCATCAAGGAGCATATCAATCTTGGACTCATCGAGTCGGGAGTCTCTGCTTATAGTAGTCCTGATTTTTTGGTAAGAAACCACGGTAACATAAAAGAGGTAAATCCAGGTTGGTTATTAACTATCAAGGAATCAATAAAATATTAGAATTTGATAGTTATTACACTCCGTGTAGAGAGCACTTGATTCATTGCATTAAAGGTGCAAAAGTATTTTTCAAATTTGATTGCAAAAATCTGGGTTTTATCAGATTAAAAAAGAGAATGAATCAAAGAAATTTACTGCATTCTCCACACCACACAGACAATATATCTGGAACGTGCTCCCAATGGGTTTAGCTAATGCACCCCAGATATTTGAAATGAAAATGGATAATCTTTTTAAAGATTATTTTGAGTTTATGTTTGTCTACATTTATGATATATTGATTGCATTTAAACATATGAAAGAGCATGTCAAACATTTTGAAATATTTTTTGATGCATGCTTTAGAGAAGGATTAGTACTTTCTAAAAAGAAACTTACTATAGATGTCAATAAAATTGAATTTTTAGGAATTCTTATTAACGAAACAGGTATTGAGTTACATGATCATATTGTGGAGAAAATCCGCAATTTTCCTAACGTGCTCAAGGACAAGAAGCACTTACAGAGCTTCTTGGGAGTTGTCAATTTTGTAGCTATGTTTATTAAGAATCTTGCGAAATACAAGAGGGATTTCCGACCACTTTTGAAGGAAACAGAAAGTTCAAACTGGAAATGAGAATAAACTCACACTCAAAGGGTTCGTGAGCTAAAACAGGTTTGTAATAACCTACCAAAGCTTGTTATACCACAAGATGAGGATAAATTGGTGGTCTACACAGACGCCAATGACTATAGATGGGCAGCAGTGCTCATGAAAAAGACTACTATAGGAGAATAACCTTGTATATATACAGGAAGGTTGTCTCGGAACAACACGCCCAAGTTTGGCACATCAACAAGAAGGTTATCTTTGCAGTTTCAAAGGCTTTTAAGGAATAGCATTTTTTTGACTCGCTAAAGAAATCACATTAGAAGTTGATAATACTAATGTTAAAGTTTTCTTAAAAAATAAATTAGAATCTAAAATTGATAAAGCTCGTATTATCATATGACAAGTTGAATGCCAATATTATGTTATAATATTGTCGTTATAAAATCTCACGAGAATGTTATTGTAGATTTCCTGACAAGAGATGGAGGCATATGAAGCAAACTCCATCATGTTGGATTTAGGCACCTCAGAGAAAATCTTGAGGAGCTTAACAAGAAGTTTGGATGGCTAGCGGTGAATGCCCAAGTGGCCGAACAAATCCAAAGAGCTGATCTTGGCGCTATTCAGATTGCGATAAGAACTACCATGGTGGCTTCAACCTCACTATGGAATGACCTACAAGAACCAATTCGAAAGGCATCATCCTCGGAGATGCCTCACGAGTTGAGATAGCAGGCCTTTAAACTTGCATTTAGTGTACATGACTCTGGAACTGCAGCGTCGGATTTAAGTATTGATTACACAAGGCCATCGCCAGACTCTGGTGAAACAGCAACAATTGGATCACAGGAAGTGCAAGCTTCTAATGATTCAAGTCAACCCAACACCTCGGGGGTCAAAGATGGAGAGATTAGCCTTAGGCCAATGACAGACACCTCTAAGGTTAATACTAACGAGTTTATATCTTCATATTATGTGTCAAGTTTACCAGAGAATGTGAAAAAAAATTAATTTCTCGCAAAGGCGTCAATCTAGGTAAGACCATCATCACAACATTGGGAAAATACAACAGAGTCTGAATGTTAGAAGGATCCAAACCTGAATATGTCAGCGAATGGTATGATTTTAGGGCACTAGCTTCATTTCATACTATGTCACCGAGTTTTCCTGAAATCTCAAAGCTTTCGGAGTGGATTAGTAGGGCAGTATATAATTCATGGAAAAAACCTGCACTTAAAAAGAGGTGATATTCTAGGGATAAAATTCATGTCAACAGCTCCAAAAACCGTAGGAAAAATGTCTCATCCAGCATTTCATTTCATGAGGTTGCAGAGGCCATATATGATAGCTTTCAACAAAATCAAAGCTGCCTCAGGAGAAGTTTCCCTGGTATTAGCTATTAGTGAAGACGATATATCTACCAAAAGAGCTTGGGGATTATGGGTCTGTCTCACAGAGATGGACAAGGTCAAGTATCCATTCAAAATTTTCTCAAACAAAGTGAATAGATCATTCTTGTTAAATTACATGACAGGAAAAAGTATTGAGTTTGCAGAAAGCTTATTTGAAAAGAAGATGTTAATCTAGAAAAATAAGCTACGGGCGATCGAAGCAACAAGGATGAAGACCTGCAACATGTGTGCCCTTGCTTCGAGAAATAGGAGCAGCCCCTATTTGGGTCTAAAATTTCGGTCACACAAAAAAAAACCCGTACCAAGCCCCTGTTTGGAACGGGCCTATGTTGGAGGACCAAAATCGAATAAATGATAATGTTTGGGGACCAAAATTGTAATTATCCCGACGAAGCCCTATTCCACAAAGAATAGTTGGGGAGAGATGGAGACTCTTCCAACTTAATATTTTATAAATGCATTTTTTATCCTCAAATATAGTTATTAATGTGATTTGGTTTTTAAACAAATTAAGGTTGTAATTTTTGTCCTTAAACTTTAACTTTTTTGACAATTTTAGTCCTTGCGTTAAACTTTCCGCTAAATTTAACGGAACTTTCATTTAAAGTGAAAAAATAGCTATTTTTCTCACATTTTTTGGTTCTTATTTTTCTTCAAGCAATTTTATTTCCTCTTTTGCAACTGTTGTATAGTTGAGATTGCCCGAAGCATGAGGTGAAGAAGGTGTTCCTCTCACACGCAACCAACTACTGTGGCACATCTTCGAAAGAGCTAGCAAAAATATATAAAATTGAATGTTGGATTGGATAACAGAGGGATCTCGATGGTCTTTCTCTTGATCTGATTGATCCCAGAGTTCTAGGAAAAATCCTAGAAGAATAAGGCAAATTGGGTAGTCAATCCACAAATAAAAAGCACAACATGTTGAGGTGGGTTGTCATTGCAAGTCAACACAAGAAAAAATTTAATTAAATTGTATGCGAGTAAAAAGACCTGTAGACTCGGGTTACATATATATATATGCATATATATATATATATATATATATATATATATATATATAATATATATATAACAAATTAATACATATTATATATTAATTAATTAAGATAAAAATTAAAATATATTTAAAAAATAAAAATTTTAAATTAAATTTTATTCAATTAAATAATAATAATAATTTTAAAAAAAATAACAAGAGGCATAAAAAAAATAAATCCAACCCCCAACTCAGCATGGTTGCCTCCTAATGATGATCAAGATGCCACGTGCCTAGATTAGGATTTTATTTTTCTTCATTTTATTTTTAATTATTCTAGTGCATTAAATTTAATCATTATTGCATTTGTATTAACAATTTCTTATTGACTGTCAAAAGAATGTCCATCCCAAATTTCGAGTCTTAGAATTTGAGATGGTATTTTCCCGTCGCGAGATGATTACAATTTTCCTTCCTGATGAGGTGTTTTAGAATTTCACCTACAAAAAAAGACAAGTAACCTTGGAGATTGAAGAAATTGCATAAGAGCCCCTGAAGGATCCTACTTGGGCTGGTCGTCGGGTCGGGCGCGACCCAAATCCGACCCATAACCCGTTTCAGATGTACTCTCGGCAGGTCCATCGGGTCGGGTCGGGTCGCCAGTTAACCCGGTAACCCGACCCATCCCCTTGGATCCGACCCATCAGTAGTTACTATCACCATTGATCATTGTGCCCGGAGCCCTGGATGAAGCCACGTGGAGCCATGTGAATGGACTCCTCAACCAAGCAGGAGGGTCCACACAGGTACTATAAATCCTTCTTACCTAATTCATTTATGGGAACTTTTTTTATGATCACATTTACCTAAATTCTAGATCGCTCTAGATCGCATTTCTTTATCTACCCCACTTATCTCAAACACTTCACTAACTTAAGCATCGGAGGGTCTTGGCTGGGCATACCCCAGCGAGCCTAACGATCTGCTTCCTTTTCTCAGGACCATTATAATTCAAGGATGCAAGGCTAGAGGACTTCTTAATACCCCCGACCTGCGACCCCGGATCACTTCCATACCCACAACTTCGTCTCTGGATGCCTTTGTTGCATCTCACAGTAAGTCTTGGATGTAGGATTCTGGTGTTGTTACACAGCTCACTGATAGTCGATCTCATTTGCCTTCTCTATCTACTTCTCATACCTCCCCCAGTTCACTCTTACCCTCACTAATGTTCTCTTTACCCTAAAATTTTATGTTAATCTACTCTCTATGACATACTCTTGTCACAAATCTCACTCAGCTCAAATCTAGTGCAGAAGGGGGAGACAACGACAACAGTCGATCTGGTTGACGATAGTCGTCATTGCCCAATTCTTTTAAAATTTTTAAGTTTTTAAAATATTGAAAAGTTTGTTTAAATTTGTTCAAATTTTAAAATAATTAAAATAAAGTATTAAATTTTTATTTTAAATACATATAATGATAGTCTAAATTTAAGTATTATTTGCCGTAAATTCTATAATTATTCAAAATATATGTAAACTAATACATTCCCAAATATATTTAAAGTAGTTAACAATGTAAATTATTAGAATTCATTAACATTTATATTCATTTTGATATTTATGAATTTTAGTATTAGTAATCTTTGTATTATGATTTTAATTTAATTTTGGTATTCAAATTTTAAATTCTTAAAATTTTATATACTCTTTTGATATTTTTATATATTTAACTACATATGCTAAAAAAAAGATTTTTATTTTTTTGGAAGGCGATAAATCCCAACGAAAAAACACTAGAAACAAGGTTAAGACAAACGAATTTAACCATGGTTTATTTTATATACATTATAAGGGCATTTTAGATAATTAAGGACAAATGAAGAGTTAAAACACATCAAGAAAACATGTCTAATCGCACACACGACACGTGACTTCTATTTTATGTCTACTTTTAACGAAAAGGGATTTTACGGGATAATTATGGTTTTGGTCCTTATATATTGCCATTAAATTCGTTTTCAGTCATTAAATATATTGATGTTTTATTTTAGTCTTTCAACTTTTAAAATATAACAGTTTCGGTCCTAATACTTAATTAATGACCATTTTGCCCTTTGAAAGAAAATATATATTTCAACTTTCTATTCATTATGCTCATGATCAAGCGCAACATGCTTTCAAAAATAAAAGTAAACCTCCATAAATTCATATATACATTTCTTTGACCGCCTTGCTCCTGAGTATTTTAAGTTCTCGGTATTCTCGGAAAATGAAGGTTGGAAAAAAGTCTTTAAAATCGAGGACTTGGAATACCAAAGGAACAAGGCGGTTAAAGAAAGGTATATTTGAAATTTTAGAGGCTTAATTTTATTTCCGAAAGTATGTTAGGCCTGATCATAATCATAGAAACAAGATAGTTGGACTATAGATTTTCTTGAAAGGGTAAAATGATCATTAAATATGGCTAAGGACTGAAACTGTTAATTTTATTAAAAATTAAGGACTAAAATAGAACTTCAATATATTTAGGAATTAAAAACAAATTAATGACAATGTATGAGGACCAAAACTATAAGTATACCTGAATTTTACCAGGATTTATTAAATAACAGTTTTTTTGCCTACGTTTTTAACATAAACAAGTTTTAAGCTTGTTATTTTTTGAAGCACGGGGGAAATCTGAAATTTAACCTATTTATAGTAATGATTAGCGTATGAGAATGGGTAGGAAAATCATGAAAAAAAGGAGAAATTTTCGTGACCTATGCTGAAAAATAAAACATAAAGAGTCCTATTTTTTATATGGTGTTATATTATACTTAACTAAAAGACCTAATTTTTTATATTTCCACACTCCTAGGACAATAAATTTACACCCATGAAAGGGAAAGGATGGAGTACATACATACATGAGTTGAAATCAAATGAACAACCAGATGACACCTTGAATTTGTTATGTCACCTTTTGTTATGTTGGAAATATAATATAAACCACTATGAAATCCTACCAAAATTAGTTGAATTTCTGACCTTATGTTATTATCATCAACGCCGTACTAAAATATAGACATAATCAAACATTGTATTCATGAGAGGGGAAATAATATTTTTTGTTTCGTAATTTAAGATTTTTTTTTATTTTATTTAGTACGAAATTATTATTTTTAACTTCATAATTTTTATAAAATAGCAGTTTTGGTCATATGGCAACTCTCTGGTTAGATATTTAATGAATAAGTATGTGGCAGTTAGGACCTTTACACATTTGGTCCAACTGGTTATAAATTATAATTTTTGGTCTCATAACTTTAAAAAACAACACTTTTGATCGCATAAATTTAATGATCATGTGACCTATTCTCGTAATTATATAAAGAAAATATGTCGTGAAATCACAAGTACTACTTTTTAAAAATTATTGAATCAAAAATAAAAAATTTTAGGATCAAAATTAAAAGCTCTAAGTTACGAGACGAAAATTATTACGTGTCCCCATTAGAAATTAGAGTATGATACGTACCTGAGGACGAGGGTTTCAGTGTTTGATCTCGAGGTTGTTCAAGCCTAGCTATATTGTAAAAGGGTGAAATCTCATAACGAATGATGCAACTGGGCGTGTACACTCGCGCCCCTATCGGATACCACGCCGGAGTAAGCTGGGCAGCCTGACTCAAGCAACTATCACAACTCTCATTAGACAAATCCGGCGTGCACTGCAACATTGCATAAATAGTCTGACCATCAGGCCCGCTCCTATTGCCGGCCGCAGCCTTAAGGCTAGAGCCCCCGTAAGCTGCCTTGCCTCGGAGATCATCCATCAGCGCTCCGAGCACCTCCTTGAATCTGTCGGGGCTCGTGACGTTAAGCTCACTCCAGACAGTTGTGTTAGGCATAGTTGCCATGGTTCCCAGCATAGGCTCGTCCGAGTACCGGAGCATGCAGTTCATGTGCCATCTAATAGCCCGCATCTGATTGCCACAAAGCTGCACGATCTCACTGGCAACAACACCGACACAACTTCGACACTCATTCAGCTGGAGGTCGCCTCTGCATAGCACAACTGCGTGGGCTGGACCCTCGGAGGCGGCGTAGAATCCATCGTCGCCGATGTTTGAGGAGAGAGAAGGGAGGAGGGTGTCAAGATAATTCATCCTATATAAGCTGTCACTTCTGTAATTGAGATAACAATTATGAAACTCCATTTCGCAGCTTACTAAGGCAAATAGGGTTGTGAGAATGAGGAATGCTATGGCAGCCATCTCTTGGGACTCAGAACTATGTGGGTAAAACTGGGAAACTGATGCATGTGGTTGAAGGGTTTGGTGGGATTCAAAGCATTCGTTATTAATCACAATACTTCGGTTTGTTTAATATTATTTTGTTGAGAGAATGGCTGTCTATTTTAATCAGATAGATTCAAAGATTCAACACTTGTAGTTTAGGAAGTATTGCACTCATCTTATCTGATGTGTGTCCAAATTACAAATTCCACTGAGGTTATATCCAAAATATGGAAGCTCCAGATTAAATTAGGGAGAGAAATGTAATTTAGTTGTGTAGTTTATGGAGGTGGCATATTTGGTTTTGTGCGAATTAATTTTGTAATTTAAATCGTGTAGTTTTAAAATTTTGACAATTTTCATCATTTTCCGGCTTTTTTATTCCTTTACTTAGGAGACATTGGCATTTTTAGTCCTACATGAATTTATTTGCAGGACTAAAATTACAAGTAAATTATAGTTTTCAGCCATAAAGGACTAAAGTTGCCAAAATTATAAAGTTACAGGACTAAATTGCTAAAATCAAATCATACATGACTAAAAATGCCACCACCTTAAGTTACAGGACTAAATTATTTTTTCCTTAAATTATATTTGGATTAATAGATTTGCAATTATGAATTTCAAATTAATAGTGACAAATTCTTGATTTGATTTGTTTGTGACAGAGAAAAA
Organism: Sesamum angolense; assembly: GCA_034509725.1. Lineage (NCBI taxonomy): Eukaryota > Viridiplantae > Streptophyta > Magnoliopsida > Lamiales > Pedaliaceae > Sesamum > Sesamum angolense. The sequence continues at coordinate 1,712,573 of JACGWL010000012.1, forward strand.
GAATATCAATTAAAAGGTGATTCAAAGGAATGTCAATTTTTTTCCATAAAAAGCGATAAGAATTATAAAACCGCGCGTACAATTTGAATTGTCATGTGATTATTAGATTACTCCTAGATAGTTAACTGTATCACAAATTAGTGGTTGGTGAGGGAGTAAAATTGATTTAACACACCCCAACATTTACGGCTAACATAGTATAAATACCCCAGCTAGTTTCATTGCAATGGGGGGCTTTTGGAAGGGCAACGGAAAGAAGAAAGATTTTTCTAGTTCGTGACGTGTGAAGTGTATGTTTAGATTGCAAATTTTCGATTTATTCCCCATCAATTTGGCTAATTTTAAATTCAAATATTTGTAAATTATATTTTGTTAAATATTATTTAAAACTCTTTTTTCAAATTCTTCACTCAAATTCAAATTTATCAACCCAAACATAATTGAAGATAAGATTACAATACTGAAAATGTAACCTAGAAGGCCAAAATAAAAACTATATTGGGAAGGCCTTGATTATAGACTTTCGACGCCTAAATCTAAGGTAGTAAAGGAAAATTGTGAAGATCATAAGAAAGTAACAGGTATAAAAAGTTGTGCCTAGGTATGGATGACTAGCATTTATATATTTCTTAAATTGGACGATTTTAAATGAACCACAAATTCATAAATAATCGAATAATCACCATAAATTTATATATACATACCCGAATTTAAGTTAGCCCGGGACTGAATGTGTACGATCAGAATAAAAAGGACACGAATTTTTATCTATTTTCGTTACAAGAAAAAATGTCATTAGCATCAATACAAATTTCTCGTAAAATAGTAAATTTCATTACTAATTTACTTTAGCAATGAATTTAAAAAGAAAATTATTTACTTATTAATAATTAGTTCGAAATTGAATTTAGCATCAAATTTTTGATTGCTCATATTACTAGAAGTTTTACGAACGAAAACACTTGTTAGCAAAATTTTGGGTGCAAATTTTGAACTTTTTTTACAATGCTTGCTATAAAGATTTGCAATATTAATTTTTTTTCTAAATATAAGAAAAGGAAATATTTTATTTTCTAATGCTAATTTTAAAATCACAAGAACTTGAAATTGTTATCCATTATTTAATTTAGGGTAAAATACACTTTGCCCCCTGAACTATCTCTAATGTAGCACTTACCCCCCTAAATTAACAAATGTGACACTTATCCCCTTGATTGGACAAAAATGCCCCTCATGCTTTGAATAATTATATTATTTTAATATATATATATATATATATATATATTAGTATTTTGCATATTGAATCATCACTAATTTTTTAATTAATTTTTTAATAAAAAGAATTTTAAATTACAAGTGGAGTATAATTAAACTATATAGTAAATACACAACAGATATAATATAACCAACAAAATTTATATATGCTTTTTAAAACAAATTGACAAATATATATATATATATATATATATATATATGCTTAACCAATATATAGTTAAACATTTGTTTTAACAAAAAATGAATAAATATAAATATTTTATCATATTTCTTAAAGAAAATATATTCAATAAACCATTTAAATTTTATTTTTATTTGAAGAATAAATTGTTAATAACTCAATTATATTATTAAATTAATAAATTATTTTATGAAATTATTTTGTGTATTTTAAATACTCATTCATTACTTAATTTTGAGTTTGTAAAATATAATAAAATTCAAACTATTTAATTTATTTTCTATTACTTTATTATAATTAAAAAGACATTTTTTTCAATTGAGAAATTTTTAATTAAACTTAAAATACAAAATTGTTAGAAAAAGAAAATTTTTGAACTATATATATAATATAAGGGCAAGATTGTCCAAAAATTTAATTATAGGGTGTAAGTGTTACATTTGTTAGTTTAGGGGGTAAATATTACATCATGTATTTTAGGGGGGCAAAGTGTATTACCTTTAATTTATTTCTAATTATTAATAAATGTACTTTGCTTTCTAATTTTCTTAGCCATCAACGTAATTTCTTACAATGCAAGCTTGTAATTAAGGAAAAAGGTAGGGGCATTTGTGGGCTAATTAAGACACGTCATTATCCACATTCTTATTCCACAAAGTTCAGAAAATAGTCACAAATTCCAACAGCATTTGGACTGACAACATTTCTAGGTTTGAAAGAGTAGTCATTGAATAAGTCAGGAGACGTCCTCCCCTGAAACAAGACAGGACAGCCATTGACGATTCTAATCATTTTACTTTTCAAGAGCTTCATTGCTAGCTCATCATTTAATTACTCGTTCATTTACTAATTCAGTCCTTCATATCTATACAAATATTGAAAAAAAATAAAAAATTATTTTTTCATTCACAATTGACATTTTGGGACATTGGAACACCAACTTTTATAATATCAATTATAGGGTAAAATACATATCATCCTCTGATATATTTAAAATATTTAAATAAGTTCATGTGATAAAAAGAGTACCATATAATCCCCTGTAAAATTTAAAAAGGTGCATATTGGCCCCTAACCCGTGGCCCCATTTTCTATCGTTTTTTTCTCCGACATTCGACGATTTCTCAACGTGTGCTTTCCATGTTGAAAAGTCCGGCAAACAACGATCATTTTGACACCCCACCCACCGCCAATCTCTCGTCCATCGGTGAGTTACCTCCATTTTTTCGTTTTATATTTTTTAGATTTCTTTATATATATATATACATATAACTAAATCATATGTTTTTATATTATTATTTTTAAAATATATATAATTTAAATACAATGATGGTTTGATAATTTAGGGGGCAAAATATACATATTTAGTCGCAATTTTGGGAACATGAAATTTTACAGGAGGATAATATGCACCTTTTTAAATTTAACAGGGAGTTATATGGTATTTTTTTTATCACAGGGTCTTATTTAAATATTTAGGGTATCACAGGGAGAACTATGAATTTTACCCTCAATTATATCATATCAATATAACTATTTGATTTTAAGTTTTAAAATATGTGTCTATTTATTTGATTATATGCACACAAATAGTGCGTGCTTGACTGACTAGTCTATATCTAAATCTATACTATTATAAAGGAAAGGGGGTTCATATACTCAAAGTGGTAGTTCTCATATAATTACATAAAAAAAATTTAATACCAAAAATACCCTTCCATTAATAGAACCTGTTAAACTTCCCACTCAATCACCTCATTTAAGAAAATTAATTCCGTATAATTACTACATTCACAAATTTAATTTACTCACTTTTGTTTTTTATTTTTGTTGATTAAATTAAACACAATAAATTAGTATTAATTTTGTATGTAAATCTAATCATTGCTAGCTACTGATATAATATATATTGTATAAAATTTTAATTTTAATTATATTATAGTAAAATATGTATAATGTATTGACAGTTAATGCATTAAAAGAGGTTATCACCAGTTTTTATATGTGAAGTTGTAAGGCAATGATAAACTACAATATACAAGAACAAATAGTGAATTCTAATAATATAAAATATTAGTAATATTACGCACATAGGTACTGCGTGCCACGGTGTCTAGTTAATATATAAGAAAAGATACTTTTCTCTCACAAACGGTGATTATGATGCGCAACATCACTTTATTGTTATGCCGATAATACCCTAAGTTGCTTTTTTTTGTTACTTTTTTTCTTTCTTTCGTTTCTTTTTAAAGTACGATGTGTTGATATTATATACATATACATATATTGTTCATAATATATTTCAAAATATGAAATATTATTTATTATACGAACACAGAAAAAGCATTCCATGATAGCTAGTTAAAAAAAAAAGATAATCACTCTTCATTCACAAAAGGCAATTTATGACACCACAACACTACGTCCATAATATCTTTTTAATCGCCAATCTACTGTTATATTTGTTTCATACTTTTATTCATGTTTATCACTTGCTCCACTTTTAATCATATATTGACTTTTATTTTTTAAAAATATTTGTTTTGTCAATCTAGTTATATGCGCCAGGTATTGCGTGCCAGGATAACTAGTATTATAAAATAGAAAGGGGTGTTTGCGAGAACCTCTATTTAAGTTTTTTTTTTTTTTTTTTTTTTGCTAAATTAATTAGTAAGTTGAAAATAAATTTTTTATTGATAACTCATACTTTTGAACTGCATAAATTAAGTTTATTTTATTAAAAAATTATAAATAGCTCTCCGCCAGTTTTTGTGACTAATGATAAAATTATAAATATTAAATTATTTTTGCAGACATTTCAACTTCCTCCACTTCTCGCTTTTGTTTTCAAATATTTTCAACTTTCACTATAACTAAACTTATAAGTGTATAATTGGTATGTATGAATGAAATTATATGCTAATTGAATGAATTTAGGAATGGAATAAGGATAGAAAGGAATCAAATTTTAATAACATTCCTATTATTAGTATACACGATGAATTAGAAGATAATAGAATTGTCTTTATCTTAGTTAATTCCGTTCGCATAATTTATTATTTGAAACAATGGTTAGTGATAAAAGTAAATTAATTTTAGGGTAAATTACATCTACCTCCCCTGAGGTTTGGTATAATTACAAATACCCCCTCGTTGTTTGAGAAATTAAATATACCCCCCTCATTATAAGGACCGTCTAACAATTACCCCAATCTATGCATTTTTTATAGTGAACTGACCAAAATACCCTTATGAATTAAAATTTATAATTTTATTTATTTTTTTTAAAAAATATTTTTTTTATCAACTAAGGCGATAATTTTTTTTTATAATTTTTAAATTTTTTTCATCCATCCCATTCAATATTTTATAAGATTTTAATTTTTTTAAAAAAAATAAAAACATACTGTAAGGACAAAATTGACATTTCTATGCCTACATCCAAGGATTACATAATTTTATCAAACATTAGGGGGGTATTTGTAATTTTTCAAACAACGAGGGGGTATTTGTAATTATGCCAAACCTCAGGGGAGGTAGATGTAATTTACCCTTAATTTTATGATAAATTTTCCCTTTAGTATCTTTTTAAAGAAATAATTATTATATTTTTATTGAATATAACTGTAAGAATGCTCTATCTAATTGTGACCTGCAGGATATTGGTTTTACGGAGGATCCATTTACTTGGAGCGGGAAAATTACATTTTTGGTCCTCCTACATTTAGCGTTTTTCATTTTTAGTCCTCCAACTTTTTGTTTTTCCAGTTTAGTCCTTCATCTTTTCAAAACTGTTCAATTTTGGTCCTTCAACTTATTTAGTGACCGTTTGCCTTCTATAGGAAAACATAAAATAGCCCATACACATGCTCTAGTTTGGCCCAACATGCTTCCGTATTATTATCATGCTTCCGTAAAGTCATACCTTGGTTCGACCGCCTTGCTTCCGGGTATCCCAAGTCCTCGGTTTACGGACTTCCTCCAACCACACAACCGCAGCTGATGGTTCGCAGGCACTTGGTTCCTTCAGTAACAAACACAGCAGCCCTATTTCGTTTTACCTTAGGGCGTAGAAGATACTTCCGAACAGAAACTAAACTTTGGGTGAGCAAATCGGACAGAAGCCCTTTTTTTATTGAAAATATATGAAATATTACATAAATACTATTTCCTCCCTTGGAGGAGACAACTGTTTAGCCTCTCATGGTATTGATTTGGGATAGACACTTGGAATTTTATGCTTTGAAGAGTAGGGGAAAATATTTGATGATCCCATTCTGCTTCTCGGCTTCCTTATTTATAGCCATCCGCGGACTTCAAATGCGGACTTCAACTTGTTTTGATGACGTCATTGCTTTCGTCATCTGGATGACGTCATTGCTTCCGTCATCGTCCTTTCCAGCTGTATTCCATAATGGCTTGTCGGCCATTTAATTGCTAGCTGGCTCTGACTGTTGGCTTTTGACGATTTCTGCCGACAGTTTCCTTTTTGAATTTTTACATCTTTCGTTTTTTACTTGTTCTTGTAAAAATTCTTCCTTTTACCTTTGTCCGGGTTTGGTTCGGGTTTCTTTTGGGTCACCCGTATCTTTGTGCCGAACATTGGTTTTTTTTTCACAGCAAGGGCAAACATTGCCCAACATGCAACATGTTGCATGCCTTCATCCTTGTTGACTCGGTTGCAGGCAGCTTGTTTCCCATATAAGCATTCTTTTCTTTTCGAACATGCTTTCTGCAAACTCAGTGCTCTTTCCTGTCATGGAGTTTAACAGGAACGATCCATTTACCTGTTGGAGATTTTGAATGGATACTTGACCTTGTCCATCTCGGTGAGACAGACCCATAGACCCCAAGCTCTTCTGGTGGAAATATCGTCTTCGCTAATCGCTGACACCAGTGGAGCTTCTTCTGAGGTAGCTTTGATTCTGTTGAAAGCCACCATGTCTGGTCTCTGCAGCTTGATGAAATGAAACGCTGGATGAGACCCTTTTCCTGCCATCTCTGGAGCTGCTGAAATGAATTTTAGCTCCAAGATATCTCCTCTCTTTAAGTGGGGATTGTTCTGCCATGAATCGTATACCGCCCCACTAATCCATTCCGGTAATTTAGAAATTTCCGGAAAACTTGGTGACATAGTATGAACTGAAGCCAGAGCTCCGAACTCATACCATTCTCGAACTTTCTTCGGCTTTGATGATCCAGACCCTATTGTTTTCCAGTGGTCTCGATGGTCTTGCTTTGACACTTGCGAGAATTAATTTTTCCCACATCCTCTGATATACCTGCCAAGCAGAAGAAAATGAAGAAGATAATTCATTAGTATTAGTCTTAGAAGTGCTTGTCATTGGCCTAAGACTAATCTCTCCCTCTTTAACCCCAGAGGTGCTGGGTTGACTCGAATCATCAGAGGTTTTTACTCCCTGTGACTCGTCCGTCGCCGTTTCACCAGAATCTGATGATGGCCTTGTGCAAGCAGTACTTGAATCTGCAGCTACAGGTTTAGAGTCCTGTACTCTAAGCGCAGGTTTAGAGCCCTGCTCTCTCAACTCGCGAGTCATCACCGAGGCGATGCCTTTCGAATTTCTAGTAGAGCGTTCCATAGCGCGTTGAAGCTACCAAGGAACTCCTGATATTTGTCTGACTTTATCCAGATCAGCTCGTTGGACTTGTCCGGCTACTTGGGCGTTAACCGCTAGCCGTCCAAATTCTCGGTCAAGCTCCTCGAGGTTCTCTCTGAGGTGCCTGAGTCTTAGCATAACGGAGTTTGCTTCAGCTCCTTCCATCTCTTGTCAAGAAATCTGCAAGAACATTTTCATGAGATTTAATAACGACAATATTATAACAATAATATTGGCATTCAGCTTGCCATCTGATAATACGTGCTTTCTCAATTTTAGATTCCAGCTTGTTTTTCAGGAAAGCTTTAACATTAGTATTATCAACTTTCAATGTAAATTCTTTAGCAAGTAAGAACAAAGGCCATTTCTTAAAAGCCTTCCAGACTGCAAAGAATTCCTTCTCATTGATGTGCCACACTTGGGCTTGTTGTTCAGTGAACAACCCTCCTGTATATCTACAAGGTTCTTCCCCTGTAGTAGTCTTTTTCATGAGCACTGCTGCCCATCTGTAATCATTGGCATCTGTGTAGACTACCAATTCATCCTCGTCCTGCGGTATTGCAAGCTTTGGCAGATTATTGCAAACCTGCTTTAGCTCACGAATCCTTTGTGTATGGATTTCCTCCCATTTCCACTTTGTGCTTTCTGTTTCTTTCAAAAGTGGCCGGAAATCCTTTCTGTATTTTGCAAGATCCTTTATGAAGATACCTGCAAAATTCACAACTCCCAAGAAGCTTGTAATTGCTTCTTATCTTTGAGTACATCTGGAAAATTGCGGATTTTTTCCACAATATGTTCCTGCAACTCAATACCTGCCTCGTCAATAAGAATTCCTAAAAATTCAATTTTATTGACTGCTATAGTAGCTTTCTTTTCAGAAAGTACTAAACCCTCTTTATGACATGCATCAGAAAATATTTCTAAATGTTTAATATGATCTTTCATATTTTTGGATGCAATCAGGATGTCGTCAATGTAGACAAACATTAACTCAAAATAATCTTTAAAGAGATTATCCATTTTCCTCTGAAATATCTGGGGTGCATTAGCTAAACCCATTGGCAACACATTCCAGATATATTGACCTTGTGGTGTGGAGAATGCAGTAAACTTCTTTGATTCACTCTCCATTTTAATCTGATAAAAACCAGATTTGCAATCAAATTTAGAAAACACTTTTGCACCTTTAATGCAATCAATTAAGTGCTCTCTACTCGGGATGTAATAACCATCAAATTCAAGTATCTTATTAATACCTTGATAGTTAATTACCAACCTGGGTTTACCTCGCTTTATCTCACCATGGTTTCTTACCAGAAATCCAGGGCTACTGTAGGCAGAGATGCCAGGCTCAATGAGTCCAAGGCTGATATGCTCCTTGATAATGATCTGCATATCCTTCTTGTCCTCCATATTCATCTGAATAGGCTTGTATCGAACATACTCGTATTTGCACTCATCTTTTTAGAGTAGCTTCGATCTTGTTCCTATCCCACCACGCCAGAGGATTCTCACTGAAATTTCTCTGGATGATTCGCTTGACATTTTCGAGAGAAAGTATACTTTCATCGCTTATGTCCAAGGTCTTTAACTCCTGTATTGCTTCCTTGAGGTTCTTAAGTTCTTCCTCAGATTCCTCGTGGAAACTATCAGTCTCGATGAGTCCCTGTTGCCTGAAAGATAAAAGAACTTTTCCAAATTTCCTTTTATCCTGCATTTTTGGATTAGTCAATTTGGCATCGAAATCACCACGCTTGCGGCGAAAATTTATAGGCATTATTCGGTTAAATGCGTTGTCTCGTCGCAGAACCTGTATCTCATTACCACAGTTAGTAGTAAAGATTAACAGATTTTTCTGATTATCCTGCATATACCTTGCAAATGTTTGAATAAAATTATTACCCAGCAAGATATCAGCACCTGTATCATGAAAGTAAATGGGAGGTGTTTTTACCCTAAACCAGGGCTTTCCAAATGCTCCCCCTATCATGATTTTTGCTTCTCGAATTCCTGTATTGAGTATCAGGATTTTCTGTGAAAAATCCCTTCCTGCAATAACAGGTAAGTTTCCTTGCTTCCTTAGGGAAAACTCCAGGCTTTGCTGTGCAAATTCCTGATCCTGAGTCAATATAAGCTGCAAAATATTCTGTCTTATATTGATCATATAACATACCAACAGATATGTATATAGAAAAGGGGCTTGTCATTCAATCCTTATGGTCACACCATCAAGACTGAACTCCATACCATTACCTTTTCTTCCCCATGGTTTATGATCTTCGAGGAAACTTAACCCCAAAGTCATACACCCATTTTCTCGTCCTGCAACACCTGCAACTAGAAATTCATGGCCTGCTATTTCTAACATGCCTTCATATCTACCAACAACAGGTTGCTGCAAATGATACAAGTCATCACAAGGGAAAAAGTTTTCATTTTTAGTGATGTCAAATATAACTTGTATCTCTTTCCATCCTTCAGGGCATTTAAGTTTTACGTTATCTACCCTAATCTTGAGGAGTTAAGACTCTAGCTAAGTCTTTCTCTTTTCCTTTGTAGCCTGTTATCCTATCTTCTGAAAAGGACATTCTGCTACCATCCTAGAAGAACTGTTTCGATCTAAGACTGGGTGTTTTTTATAACGATATCGACACCTCCTATTCTAGGTATCCTAATTGGATCTGGTGCCATTACCTTAGCAAATTCCTTAAAAATTCTAGGAATCTCATATACTCTTTCCTAAGGAATAAATCCGAATGATGAGTGTTGGAAAGGGCATAAGCAATTCTATAAGTTATAGAATATGGTCTATTTCCTTCTTTCATAAGATCTTTTCTTTTAAAATCCTGATGAAGGGTTAAGACTCTACTGAAATCTTGGTCTGCTAGGTTGTATGCAATCCTAGATGAATATCAAACATCAATTTCCTGCATACAAATTACCTATCATTGTCTCAAGACAAACCATCTCTTAAGTTATTGATTCTTCTATCCATTATTGACAAATGTATTTCTGAATCAAATTCCTTCTTTAAAAGTTGCTTTTATTACTACTTCAATAGTTCCTATGTGGATCCATTTCATAGTAACAGCAATCTCTTCTCTAAGCCTACTTAATTCTTCAAGAATTTCTTCTTTAGGAATTAACTGCATTTCCATCACATTACCAGTAAATTCCATGGGAATAGCAAACTCACCTGAACTTACTTTGTAGATTATGTGATTTTCCTCTGGTTTAGTCCTATCTGATTGAGGACTTTACCAATTCCTCCAATTCTGAATCCATCATATGGACTGAGGTTGGAGTCTTGACGCATGATTCTTTCCATGGTCTTGTTTGACACCGTCATTCTGGAAAAGAATCCTGACAGGCTTTCAGAGGTCTGAAGCCTATCTCCCTCATCGTGACTATTCTGACTCGGTTGAAGATCCATCCGACTCAGTCACCATTCCTCCTCATAAACACTTTCGTCTGAAGGAAGATCTTCAAATTGGTATATTGGTACCAATTCACCATAGTAGACAGCGTCTAATATGTCATCCGTGGCTTCAAATTTTCTGATTTCACCACGTTTCTGCGGGCAGTCTGGAGCGATATGTCCTCTTGCTCCACATGTCCAGCAGTTGCAATCTTTGAAACTTTCATTAGTTCGGGTATGGGCCCGTCTGAAAGTTCTCTTAGTAGGGGTTCGTCCGGTAGATCTTGTATCCGTTCGTCTAGATCCTTGGGATGAAGCCCTTGTTGGTCCACTCCGTTGCCCAGATTTGTATGTTCTGGCTTTGGTTTTGGACCACCATGATCTGCGCCTGAAAGGAGTTCTTCTAGAGTTCCTGGAGTATAAATCACTCCTATGTTTCCTCCTTTTCCTCGGCTCACCTGATTCTCCTATAATAGTAGGAAAATCATTATTATCACAACAGAGAGGAGTTCGTTTGATCGTACCTCTCAATCTTTTCATGTTTTTCTGGATGGATGCCTGATAACACCAATCCTTTAACTTGTCTTTGAGGAAAGACATTCTCCTTGCTACTGAATCCATCTGTCCCTCTGGTACTTTGTATGATTGTATCAACATTTCCCTCCATGGACTACAGATTTTAGCAAAGAATATTGGAGCTGCCACATCCACTGCTACTCCACTCTGAAAGAAATATTTATGGAACCAATAGATATATTCATCTACTGCGCAAATACTCCTTAGTTCAAGGCTGAAAAGAGCTTGTGCATTTTCTCGAGCCTTTTCTGTTCTACTTTCTTCGAAGTATCCGTCTCCGATGAAGTGTATCTTGATAAGCCTTCCTAGCCGATCCGCAATTGCACTTTTGGAATCTCCGGCAAGGATACTGGCTTTAGTATCAGCTGGGGTATTATCCCATCCGATCTTCACAGAACCCTCTAAGCTCAACTCCACTAATTTGATGAAGTTTTCTTTGTCGAGTTCTAAGGTAGTTGCCGCGATCTTTATGGCTGCTACCCACCCATTCGTCTATCAGCTTCTCCATGTTTCGGAAGTCGATAACATCCAGGTTTAGTACAGCACCATACGGATGCAAGGGCTGAAGCATCGTTCTTGCCAAGGTGTATTCTCCGGTGCTCTTCTAGGATTTCTCCCTGGATTCTCTCGAAGTCTGGTTCCCCACAACGTTGGTTGTTGTGTTTGTGTGGAAATCTGCACTTTCCTCATCATCGGGTGTCTGGTGGAGCTTCGTTTGAACATGTGCTCCCCTCCGGTGGTGGTAGTGCTGGAGTAACTTCATTGGTTTGGATATTGACTAAATCCACAATCCCTAGTTGGGAAAATGACTCAGCCAATTCTTGTAGATCCGATAGATCCGCTCTGGTTACCTCCATTATTTTATAGAGTTGAGGATCTCCTGGATCTGCTCATCCCGAGTCTTTGGTTTCGGGATCTCCTTCGCTTTCCCCTTCTGATGTAGAAGAGGGACCGTTCCAAGGGCATCCCTGATCCGTTCTTGTCTGGATATAGATGATTCAGGTTTGTCCCTTTGATTTCTTCTCAGATCTGCAACGTCGGTCTTCAGATCTATAAGATTCTTGTGTAGATCTGGGAGGATCTTAAGAATCTCGTCCATCTTGTGGCACAAGGAGTCTACTTTCATAGGTACGTTGGATAACCTATGTCCATAGTCTTGGACCGTCTTCTGGATTTCCCTCAGATCTTGAGAGATTTTCGAGGTATCGACCTCGATTTCCTTCCAATTAACACCTCTAATCATAATTTTTAGAGAGATATTGGTGTAGGTATTGACCTTTTCCGTTCCTCCGGGTTGGAATTGGTCCGTTGATCTCAGTGGTCTGCAAACGCTTCACCACCTGTCCGGGAACTTCCAGTAGGACTCGGAGATGTATGGGTCCTTCTGGGTCAAACTCCGGGTTTATCTCAATTGGATCCCCGGTCTGTGTTTCCTCGGGAGTCCGAGGAGCTGCTTTCATCTTACATGGGCCTTTGTATGGACCATGGTCGCATTTCCAAAGAATTTCCCGAAGGACATCCTTTCTCTGTTTTTCCAGAATCTGGAAATTCCCTGTTGTCATTGTAACTCGAACTTTCGTTCGGTTCCATTGTCTCTTAAAAGAGTCTCCTCCGTTAGTGGGAAATAATAATTATATGCAATATAATCATATATTCTTCAATAAACCTAGGCTCTGATACCATTCTAGCGAGCATGAGCAAACACCAATTTTCACACATAAACAGTACGTGAGATGCAGGACTCAGTCGTTCCAATAACTATTCAGTTATCTTAAGGGAACAGTCGAGGGGATTCTCGATATACTGTGTTTATGGCGAAAATACAAAATTTTGCAATAAAACTAAAAATGGACTAAAATTAATGCTTTAAACTAATAGAGGGGTAAAATTGTCCATAAATCCATCTTGAGGACCGAAATGGAGCGATTTTGGGAAGTTAGAGGACTAAAATAGAATTGTTAAAAGTTAAGGGACTACAATTGAAAAATAACCAAAGTTAGGGGACTATTTATGCTTTTATCCCACTTGGAGCAATAGACATGCATCCCCTAATACGGTTCTTGCACGATTAGACAGAGCATGTGCTAATTTGGGTTGGTTTGAGTTGTTCCCTGGGGCTTCGATTTCACATATTCACCTGAACTTTTCTAATCATAAGGCTCTCCTTATTCAGTTACAAGATGGTTGGGGATACACGACATAGAGTCCTAGGCCATGGCGGTTTGAGGCGGCTTGGCTACAGTCTGATCAGTGCGAGCAGGTTGTCGCAGAGAGTTGGGAATTATGGGGTGGCGGCGCTAGCTCTTTAGGGATTTCGGCACAGATTGAGTCCTGCCAACATAATCTTATTCACTGGAGTTGAAGTGCCTTCCGGGCTGATAATCGCAGGGCAAAATCTCTAGAGTCCAGATTGCAGTGGCTTTTATCCAGGTAGATTACATAGCAAGCGCAGACAGAGGTTTCGCAGATCCGAAAGGAGTTAGGAAATCTAGCGGCAAGGGAAGAGATTGTGTGGCAGAAACCTTATCCGGAGAACTCAGAATGTGGAGGGTGTATAGGTCGATTTTGAAGATGATATCCATAGATGCATCTATTGTCTTTTCTATGTTATCTACTAGGAGTAAGGACATAGCTAAATGGACAGAAGGGTTGCGAAGGGTGGTAGATGTTGGAATGGTCGGGGACCTGGTGCAACCGTATGCGGAAGAGGAGGTGACCAAAGCTCTATTCTAAGTGACCCCTCTTAAATCCCCAAGCCCCGATGGTACGTCTCCTCTTTTCTTTTAAAATTTTGGCATATTGTTAGTAGGGATGTTGTTCGTTGTGTCCTTCATCTCTTGATTCCTTCATTATGCCCCCGGGAATGAATTTGACCCATATTGTTCTTATTACTAAGTGTTGTAAACATCCTGAGTATCTTTCTCAATTCGAGCCAATGAGCTTATGTAATGTAGTCTACAAAATTGCATTTAAAACTATTGCTAACAAATTGAAAGTATTCTTAGATAAAATCATCTCACCAACCCAATCGGCATTTGTTCCGAGTCGACTCATTACTGATAACATTTCTTGGATTTTGAGTTAAATCATTTCTTGAATTCTAAGACCAAGGGCGAACAGGGCTAGATAGCACTCAAACTTGATGTTAGCAAAACTTATGATATGGTTGAATGGTCTTTCTTGGAGCAGGTGATGGTTAAACTCGGTTCGCCCCCTTCTTTCACTAATTAATGTTGTGTGTCCTCGGTTTTCTTCTCTTTCATGCTTGGTGGTACGCAGTTTGGCTCTCTTATCCCGGAGAGGGGACTCCGTCGGGGGATCCTCTTTCCAATAACTTGTTTCTCCTATGCACAGAGTCTTTTAGCTCTCTTTTACAGTTGGCAGAGCAGGAAAGCCGGTTACAGGGGGTGTCCATTTGCAGAGCCGCACCTCCTATTTCTCACTTGCTCTTTGCTGATGACACGCTAATATTTTGTCAAGCCTCACTTGAACATTTCCGGGCAATTAAGGAAGTCCTTGAGGTGTACCGTCTTGCATCTAGACAGGAAATAAATTCTCCCAAATCCTCAGTAGCATTCAGCAAGAGCACGGGGAGGATCTTTGTTATCGCATTGTGGACAATCTAACCATCTGTAAGGAGAACAAATGGAGCTTTATTTGGGCCTACCTTGTTGCGCCCCCTACAACACTATACTTAATTATATCATACTCTCTCCTTAATTACAACTCTTCTTATAAGATATTTCCATTTATCAGTATAGTATATAAACGTCTCACGAGAAAATAGGCAATGCCAAAGAATAATATTTACTCACGTCCTTGTATATAAAATCTCAGAAGAAAGCAATGTAACAACCCGCTGTACAAAACCCGAAAAACACTGGTATATCCAATAACTACTTAGTTAAAACTTTTGACTTCAGATGTCACGGCTGACCCACCTATTCACAATAATGGCACGACTCAAACTCTAATGACTAGTCAATGTTACATATCTCCTGAAAAATACGTGGCAAGACGTAAGCTGCCTACTCAGTAAGTATAGCCAATTAATTTTTATATATATACATCACAAGTCAAACGCAATACAATCATACCAATCAATCAATGCTCGTCAATACTATCAACAGATATAAGAAACTAAGCATGCTTATAATCATATATCAACCTATATCAATAATGACATTTTAGTTTGTTTCCTTAGGGCTCTGCTCTACCAAACTGGAGTGCATCAGTCAATGGCTTCGCTGGTATCACATCATCATCTCAATCACAATATCTTCCTTTTTTTTGTTCCCTGATATCACATAACTCACAACTCGTATGATATCTCCATCATTAATACCACACGGCACACAACTCGTATGGCATCCCATCACCAATTATATCACACAGCACACAACTCGTTGATATGTTACATCATTTCTACTGTTCAATGACAACACAACTCGTTGTTTTTTTCCAAGAATTCAAAAGGCAAAATAAATTCCCCTTCTTTTACCCAACCAATTTTCTTTTTTTTAATTTTTTCATAAAATTTAATCCAAATAAATTAGAACATAAAGGAGCAACATAAGAGCATTTACTTGGACACTTACATTTATCAATGGATTTAGATTTAAGAGAATTATATAACGAAAGAATTGCGATGACACAGTTGTTGTTGCTGAAGTTGTAAGACAGTCCACTTAGGCCTCTTTTACTTGAAGTGATGGGATTTAAGTGGTATAAATAATTTTATAATTATAATTCAACCATAATAGGCTATAGTAGCAAGCTACTAATATCGGGCTGATTCAAAACAAAGTAAACAAAAAATTAAAGGTGATTAAGTGGGATATTCCAACTAATAACTCAAAGTAAAAGACCTTAGTTGTTAGTGATCAAGTTAAGATAGAATTAAAAAATTGATATTATGTACCTAGCATGATCAAGAGTATCAGTTCTATTATGTTGTTGAACAATGCTGGTTTTGAGTTTATGATCAATACAAACTATTTTTATTTGATGAAGAATTAAATGACATCATATTCAAAAAAGAAAAATGCAAGCAACCCCCCGTGGTATTACAAATGAGTAAATTACCCCTCTATTAAAAAAAAGCAATTCACCACCTTGTGTTTTTTAAAATACAGCAATTCACCCTCCTATATTTTTTAGAATGAAGCAATTTACTTCCTTAGACAGGAAGATAAATTATTATATTTTAAAAAAACACTGGGAGGTAAATTACTATTTTTTCAATAGAGTAATAATTTGCTTATTTATAATATCACATGAGGTAAATTTTATTAAGCCCTATTAAAACAAATAACAAAATCCTTCAATATTCATTAAAGCATAATTCAAATTTAAAAGTGAATGATTTAAAATAATTTGAATTTAAAATTATCCAACCAATTAAAAAATTTATGACTAGAAATTTCAAAATTCATAATATTGAAAATCTATCTATCCACATGTTTTGGTGGCAAATTCAGAGTCATCGAATTTGAGTTGTGAAGGGGACTGAACTGAAGTTCTCCCCCACATGGCCATTTGAAAAGTCGCATGATGCCAATTAGATAGGCTTAAAAACATACGGAGGGCAAATATGTCATTTATCTCTCAAGACAATATACCTAATAAAAACCAGACGTGTTCATATCGTGCATTTTCACAAGTACAGTTCAAGATTTCTTTTATTTATTTTTAGATAGATTATAATTATAATTATTTCTGTCGACATCAATATTTAATAAATAATATTATAATAATCATATACTACTCAACAAAACCTATTATATAGTAAATAACAACTGCTACTATATAATAGATAACATTCTATGCACATGAAGGGGTTCGAATCAATGACCTCTAAACTTTCCGTAACCCAGACCTTACATCCTATTCAAAGTCTAGTTGATGGTAATTAATGGTTTGAATCTGGGTCTTATTTATTTATTATAGATGTATATCACATTTTTATATAAAAAATTACGGTTTATTACACTTAGATTTTTTTTTTCTAAAAGTACGAAATTGTAGTTTTTTTCAAATAAGTCCAAAAGTTATATTTACACCCCTTTCGGAAATTCACTGTTTAGGCGAAAAATACTGATGTTAACTAAATAGTTACATAAATTTTCAAGTTTAATTAAGACTCATTTTACATTCTCATTTAATAACTATGTATTTGTTAGAAAAAATTGTAAAGATGTTAACCGTACTCCATAAATATATATTATATTTATTATCTTAAAATACAAAAATATACATGAAAATATTAAATGTGGGACAATTAACCGCAAAATTATATTTTTTTTTAGTGTTTATATTTAATTTTAGCTCAAACCCTAACGGAAGAGTGTCAGTGTAAAGAAAGAATTTTTGGAGGGAGTGTAAGTATAATTTCAAATTTTCTTTAAGAAAAAATGTAACTTTATATTTTTAATGGGATTTAAGTATAATTAATCCTAAAAATTATTCTAAAATATCACGTTTTATTAAACAAAAAAATTATAAGAGAACATCACAACCCGTCATAATTTCATTTAAAAAAATATATCACAAAATATTTTATTAAAATGTATTATTACTTTGTAGCATCTTCTCATAGGAAAATCTATCACAAAACATACTAATAAAAACATTTTTTACAGTTTTTATTTTTTTATACAAAATTCAATGGAAATATAAAATTTCACTTGGAAATACTCAAAAATGGAAACTGAGAATAAAACAAAACCAAACACTACAAAGAACAAGTTTACTGTGATTGTCAGGAAAACCTGCAAAAACAGACTTTGCCACAATTTGAGATGAATTACAAAGTGATGCACTACAAAAATATTGAATATTCACTAAATTATAAATTATCACGGTTTAAAAATCGTGGTAAAAATCACTATTATTAATCCATCTTAGGGCGTTGCAAAGATGTTCTTATGTGCCCCTTGCAAAATCCAATAAATTCATTGCAAATGTAATGGCTATATTTTTCATCACAATTCCATCGTAATTTTTTATTGTTGAAAAAATTAATGTTATTGAACATAAGAATAAAGGAACATACGAATTTAACGAGGTTGGGCAATATGTCTACGTCCTTGGGAGCAGTGCGACCGTAATATTTTATTTCTCAAAGAAAATTATTCTCATTTCATTTTACTAGGTTACAGATACATCATGTATATAAATAACCTAACATATGGTATATTTACCAAATTATCCTTGTATCCTTGGTACATTTTACCAAATTTTGCTCCAGTATCTTGTCTTATTTTGATATATGAACCATACCTAACATGTATATATACTAAAATCATCCTCTCATTTGTATTCCTACACCCTTATAACATATCAATACACAATCTCTCTCTCTCTCTCTGAATCATAAAAAATTAACGGAGTTAGAGTTTTGACCTTTGATTGTTAGGGTTAGGAGGATTTTTGAAGATTTTAATATTTTAGGAGAACAATTGAGGTAGAAAATTCAGGGATGACCAACCGTATTTAACCCTGACATTTATTATGTGTTTGTCCAAAAATGAAACTTAGTTTTTTTAAAACTGCTAAAAATAAAAATTGGTTTGTTTCACGATCCAATGTTTGTTTTTGAAATAAAAGTATTTTCTAGAAAAATGCCTTTAAGGTACGATTGCTCAGAAATATCTTAGAGTCTTCATAAAATTAGTGCAAAATAATCAAGAAATGGTGAAAATCACCGTTCCTGCAGCTAGTGAGGTGTGCTACATAGGTGCCGGCACACTTGAATGTATAGGATGTGGCAACCTTAGTCCTATCGAAATCAAATTTTGATAATTTGATCCTGCAATTAAAAATAATTGACAATTTGAGAATAATTATAATAAAAAAATTCTCAAATTAGTGTGTCATGTATATAGCACACATTTTTTTCAACTGTAAATATTGACGAATTGCCAATTCTTTTAAATTATAGAATCAAATTGTCAAAAATTATTTCAATAGGACGAGAACTGCTATCCGTTATACTCATAGGACTAAATTAGAATATTTTTTTTAAAAAAATAATATCGACAATAGGGTTGTAAAATTTTGACATAAAACAGATGCAACCAAATTTGTGGCCTTAATCACAAGATGTGATTTAAAGTTACCAAATCATTGGCATTTGCTTCTTTTTTGTTTTTTGTTTTTTTTTCTTTTCTGGTTTGGGGGTCGCTTTTATCGAGTTTGATCAACATTTGGTATATCATTTTCCTATTAAAGCATATTCATATAAGTGTTGGTCCAATTAGCCAATCAAATAAAAAAAATTAATTTTATATTCCATTCTAGATTTATCCATCTTAGAAATTTATAATTGCCAATTTAATATGAATTTTTATTTGCGACCCCATTATTAACTAATTATTTTATTTTAAATTGATAAATTTTCCCAAATTAAAAATTTTGAGAAATTGCAATTTTGTTCATGTTAAAATAAAAATTGCCAATTTGGCCCAACAATTTAAAAATTTTTAATTTGAGAATAATTCAAACAAAAAAATAATCATAAATTGCCGAATATCCCCCAGATCAGCTTGTCATGTGCATAGCACATGCACTTTTACTGCCAATTATGAATATTTGGTTTGCGATGTCCTCAAATTATCAATATTTTGTTAATTACATAATTAAATTGCTAAAAATTTCAAAAGAACCAAAATTATCACCTTATATTTAACGAAATAAAATTATAATTTCTTTTTAATTATTTTTACACACTTCACCTTCTTTATTTCTTACATACTTGGTTTACTTTTTTGAAGTCAATTCTCTTCAGAATTGAAGTGATAATTTTCTACAGGTGCTTCCCACTCAATTTCACGCCCAAAACGTGGAAAAACTACAAACTATATGGTGCTTGAAATTTGATAAGCATTTGATGGGAAAATTGTATTTTTATTCCGCACGATACAGTGTGTTGTATTTTTGTCATATAATTTTCTGGCTTAGCACATTTAATCACATAGGATAAATATTATAATAATTTTGGTCCCATATAACTAAAATTTGATACATTTAATCTCAGAGAATAAAAATTATAACACATTGTTCATAGGATATAGAACTTGTGGAATCAAATGTGCCACAACTTTTTATTTTATGAAATCAAATGTGCTATAATTTTATTTTATGAGATTAAAAATACTATAATATTTATTCTATTGAAATAAAAGTGTTAAATCTATAAATTATAAAATCAAAAGTGCAACTCGTAGAACTAATAGGGTAATTTCCCCGCATTTGGTAGAACATGCAGGGACACATTAAAGGAATTGGTCTTTACACGAAAAGAACTGAGTCGCCTGAACCCTACACTAAAAGGAAGTGACGCGTTGATTGGCTAAATAGGTGAGGAGTTCTCCACTAAAACAAGCAATTGACTTAATAGGTCAGCACTCAGCAGCCGTAGACTGGAGGGACGGACCATCACTTTTAATAATTATAATTAGTATATATTTTTTTAAATATTATTATATAAATTATAAATTTATTATAATTATATTAATTAATAGTTTATTATAATTTTACAATTGAAAAATTAACTTATAATTAATGGGATTCATGGACTCCCAATAATTGGAGTCGGGGACCTGGTTCGTGATGTCGTTTTGCCTTTAAAAATAAAAGTAAAAATTTGGCAAGTTGTGTGTTATTTAAAAAAATATATTATTATTTGTGTTATTTTTTATTTTTTGAATTTTTTTTATACTAATTTTCTTATGAAGGCTTATACATTAAAATAAATGGGATCTTACATTTAGATTAATAGATTTGAAATGATAGATTTTAGTTAAGCCTTAGTAATTAACAAAGTCTCTGTATTTACTTGGAATTCTAAATTTAAGGGATTTGGAATGTTTCAACTTTAAATTTCAATTATTTTTTTTTAAATATTTATGAATTTCAAATCCTTTTAATAAACTTGTTAAATATAATAACTAGTAATGAACAAATTCGAGTTTATACAAAAATAAATAAGTATTTAATTATCAATATCTAAAATATTTGGTAATTTATCGGCTGGAACTATGTGATCAACTTATTATTGTGACTAATACGGTGCTCTTGTACTTAGTATTGAGAAATTTTAGTACGAATTTGACTCGATCGAACTCGAACTAATCATATGACAAGTGCAATCACATAGCAAATAGAATACACTAATTTTGTGATTGATTTAATTCCCCAAACCTAGTCCGAGCAAAAATTTTGTGTTCTCCAAATGATGTGTGGTGGTAATTACGAGTTAATTATTTTTTTATTAGTTAAAAAAAGAAAATTACAACAAAAAATATTTTTTTAATACATTAACTTTTTTATGACGAGTAGCGATTTTAAACCGCGACTCGACCATTAAATTTATTTTTTAAAAAAATTAAACCTCGAGTCGCATTTAGCAACCGCGACTCGAGGTTTTATTTTTATTTTTTTTAAAAACGTGCTCAAGTCGCGGTTGGAAACCGCGACTCGGTGTCGCAGTTCCCAACCGCGACATAAATGTTTATTTATTTATTTTAAAATACTTTATATATATTATTTTATATATTATATATATATTTTTATTTTATTATTATTAGTACGAATTAAATATGATAATTATTAATAATTTGTTTTACTATTTATTTACGTATTATTATTTACATATTATTATTATTTGTTTCTTTTAAATATTTTATTAAGGATGACACATCTTTTTCATTAATATTGTCATAATGTGGTTAATTTATTATTTCTTGTTTACGATGAGATTAAGTATTACTTTTTAGGTTTTATTTAATGCTATTGTTAGGCATGGCATGCAAAGAGTCACAAAAAACGAAGAGACACACACAATTAAACATTGGCTACTCCACTTTCTTTTTATTCTTATTTTTTAACATATTACATAAATTATTATTTAGATATTATACATATATATTATAATTTTTAAATATAATATTTAAATAATATAATTATTAATTAAAAATTTATTAATTAAATATGTTTAATCATTTTGATTGAATCACTCTTTTTTTTCTTATTGTAATTTAATTATCGTCGTTATATTAAAAAATACTTAATATAACAATAATAATTAATTTGCATCAATACTTATATTTAAATTTATAATATATTTATATATACAATATATTAAAAACATTTAAACCTATATATTTTATTATATATTCTAAAATAATAATATATATTATTATTTAAATATTAAATAATTTAAGTATTAATAAAAATAAAAATTATTAATTAATTATATTTAATCAATTTGATCGAATTACTTTTTTTTTCTTATTGATAGCAATAAATAATATGTAATAACTTATCTCTATATATATAAACAATACCTCATTTAAACAATTATATCAATATAACAATGATAGCTAAATTACAATAATTTAAATAAAGTAAGATGAAATTTAATTTAACTACATTATAATATTATAAAATAATATATATATATATATATATATATATTTTAAACAATATCTATAATATATTATTATTTTAGACGTATGTATAATAAAAATATATAGATTTAAACTTTTTTAATATATATTGTATATATAAATATATTATAAAATTAAATATAAGTATTGATGCAAATTAATTATTATTGTTATATTAAGTATTTTTTAATATAACAACGATAATTAAATTACAATAAGAAAAAAAGAGTGATTCAATCAAATTGATTAAATATAATTAATTAATAATTTATTTATTTAAATATATATTTAAAAATTATAATATATATGTATAATATCTAAATAATAATTTATGTAATATATTAAAAAATATGAATAAAAAGAAAGTGGAGTAGCCAATGTTTAATTGTGTGTGTAAGTCTCTTCATTTTTTATGACTCTTTTCATGTCATGCCTAACAATAACATTAAATAAAATCTAAAAAGTAACACTTAATCTCATCGTAAACAAGAAATAATAAATTAACCACATTATGACAATATTAATGAAGAAGATGTGTCATCCTTAATAAAATATTTAAAAGAAACAAATAATAATAATATGTAAATAATAATACGTAAATAAATAGTAAAATAAATTATTAATAATAATTATCATATTTAATTCGTAATAATAATATATAAAATATTTAAATATATATATATAATATAAATAATATACATAAAGTATTTTAAAATAAATAAATAAATATTTATGTCGCGGTTGGGAACCGCGACACCGAGTCGCAGTTGGAGCATTTTTTTTAAAAAAAAAAAACTAAAACCTCGAGTCGCGGTTGCTAAATGCGACTCGAGGTTTAATTTTTAAAAAAAATAAATTTAATGGTCGAGTCGCAGTTTCGTCATAAAAAAGTTAATATATTAAAAGAAATATTCTTTTCGTAATTTTTCTTTTTTTTAACTAATAAAAAAATAATTAACTCTGGTAATTACCCCGTCTAGGCAGGTACGTGTCTTCTAATACAACCGTAAGTAACAACACAATAACATGCCTTCAATAAGAAGGTAGGTGTGAACTCCTTGTCCTACAAATGAATGCTTTAAATCCCACCAAACTCTAGCGCAACAAGCTCCTTAAATTTAGCTACATCAGTTTTCCATAGAAACTGAAGCCTGTTCTAGGAGATGGCTGTCTTTATATTCCTCATTCTTACAACCTTATTTGCCTTGGTAAGCTCCCAAGGGGCTTATGATCCGGTTTATAATTGCTATCCGGATTATAACCCAAGTAACAGCCAGTATACGACTAGTCTCAATACCCTCCTCCCTTCTCTCTCCTCAAACATCGGCGACGATGGATTCTACTCTGCCTCCGAGGGTCCAGCCAACGCAATTGTGCTATGCAGGGGTGATATTCAGTTGGACGAGTGTCGTGTTTGCGTCAGTATGGTCGCCCAACGCATCGTGCAGGACTGTCCTGATCGGATGCGGGCTATTATATGGGCTCTAAACTGCACGCTCCGGTACTCGGACGAGCGCATGCTAGGAGCCATGGCAACTACTCCCAATATTAATAGTACCTATAGTAACCTTAACGTCACGAGCCCCGACAGATTCAAGGGGGCGCTCGAGACGCTGATGAATGATCTGAGGAGCGTGGCAGCTAAAGGGAGCTCTGGCCTTAAGGCCGCGGCCGACATTGGGAGTGGGCCTGATGGTCAGACTATTTATGCGATGTTGCAGTGCACGCCGGATTTGTCTAATGAGGGTTGTGATAGTTGCTTGAGTCAGGCTGCCGAGCTTATTCCGACGTGGTATCCGATAGGGGCCCGAATCTACATGCCCAGTTGCACCATTCGTTATGAGAATTTTTCCTTTTACAATATAACTAGGCTGCAAGAATCTCGAGATCAACCGCCAACCGTATTACCTCCCCCGTCCTCTGGCTCCAGGTAACATACTTCAATTTATGCGTGCATATAATAAATAGTTGTTGTGCCGCGTTGTTACTGCGTGCATATGATGAATAATTTTTTTCGTACTTTAAAATATATTAGAAATAATATAATAAATAATATATATTTATATATATATATATATATATATATATAAATCAATACATTACATCAGAAATAAAAGAAAGAAAATAATTAATGTAAAATTTGAAAAGTTAAATAAGTTAGTCATTATATTGGTTGAAGGCCATTTTTAGCTTTATAAGAAATTGGTGTCGCGGTGTAAGTAACCGTCATTTGCGAGTGTAGAAAGCCTTTTGCTTTTTATATAGTATAGATTATCATGTTTAAAAATAAAAGATTATTGCGAATACTAATTAATAATTGTTGCACAGTGGCTATTAGTTGTTATTTTTGTAAGTGGGGTCAAAATATTAATTATGGGTAAAAAAAATGATAAATATTTTAGCTATAGGTAAAACGATAACAAAATTTGATTAATCGTAGTTAAAATTTAAGATTCCGTATCAATTTTATTTGACGGTGGTGATATTATAGACTTGCTAAGATTTTTCAATTCTTATAAGGAATAGTTTTGATTATGTCAATAATTTAATTCGGTGTTGATGATAGTGACAAAAAGCAAGAAATTAAACTAATCTGGATAGAAAATTCAAAGTGATGGTCAATTTTTATTATATATCCAACATAACAAAAGGTTTCGCACCTGCTTATTCATTTCATTTCAACTGACGTATATATGTATCAATTTAGGGAAAATTGTAATTTTAGTCATGTAATTGATGGGATGGTATTTTTAGTCCTGTAAATAAATTTATGAAGGACCAAAAATACCAACTCTCTCAAGTTATAGGACAAACAATGCCAACGCCCTTAAGTTATAGGATTAAAATTATAATTTAATTGGTTCATGTGCAAATCACATGCAATTTTTTGGTCAAATTATCCGAAAAATGATGAAAATTGCCAAATTTTTAAAGTTACAAGACTAAATTGTAAAAATCAATTTATGCAGGACCAAAATTGCCACCTCCCATAAATTATAGGATTAAAATTGCATTTTTCCCTATCGACTTATCCAAAAGTGAAAGTTCGAGGGTTGAAAAATTATTATTAAATATTTTGAAATAATATTTTATCTACAAAAAATTAGTTAGTTTTATTTCAATAAATTAAATAGAGATAATAACTAATATATATATATATATATATATGTATATACTGTCCTATTATAAAAAGAATCCTATTATTATATCAACTTTTGAATATTCAAATTTATATTTTTAATTCAATCCACACCTTCAATAAAAAAAAAACCGGGTTATAACAGTAATTTCAATTCATTTTAATAAAGGATAAAATTTATTTTTGATGCGCTTGTTTTGTTATTAATGCATCACTTTAGCTCCCGAATGATTACGAATATATGACCTAACTAATAGTTACCTATTATTTATTTATTTATTATTTTTTTAGCGTAATGACTATTCTATTCATATATATTAAAATAAAAAAATATATATACTTTAAAATATTGCATAAATATTAAATAATATATTTTACTTTTTATTTTAGCCATTTTACTTATATTTTTATATGTGTTTATCCAGACCATTATTTTTTGTATTTTTCTAGTATGATTCGTTTTAATATTTATAAACAAATATATTATTAAATAACTTATGTAATAATCAAGTAAGTCCACTCAAGGAATAGATTTGAGGAAGTAATTGTTTTTGTTCACAATTTTAATATAATAAACATTTAGGACATGAGTATATTTAATCATCGTCAATATTTTTTAATATACTTACGAAAACCGCATACCAGGTAGACTAGTGTCTAATAAAAGCAAAAATTTCATAACATGACCAATTATATATATATATATATATATATATATATATATATATATAATTTATCAAATTATACAATTCATGATCTGTAATCTAGTCAAGCTATTCTTTTTCTCAGTGTAGTTAATCAAACAATTTGCAAGGTATTTATCTTTCTATATAGACTCAATCTCATGGTTTCATGCATATTATAATTTTGGGAAGAGGAGTAAAGAATGCTTGATTGTCCAACTCTCCATTCAAAGACTTAGATTTTATAAGGAATTTTTTTTTTCAGTTCATTAACTTGGTTCTCGTTAAATTTTGGTCCATTAATTATGATAATTATCACATTTTCTACACTAACTTTGAAAAATGCTTTAGTTAGGTCCAATTTAAGATTTTGATGTCAATTTTCTGACAAATTGAACGAAAACTGCTGACGTGTCTGGAAAATGCTGATGTGTCTGGCCAAATGAGCCATGTCATTGTCTGACATGGCAAATAAGTACACTAGGTATCCTTCATGACAGAATTATATATAATATAGAGAAAAGAAAAATTTTAGTCCATTAACTTGATTCTCGTTCAATTTTGGTCCACTAACTATGATAATTATCACATTTCTACACTAACTTTGAAAAATGGGTCAATCAGGTACTTCGATGGAATTTTGGCCTGAAATTTCGGACGTGCCAATTTTTTTTCGGTGAAATAAGTCATGTCATCGTCTGACATGTCTGATGACTTGGACTTATTTTTTAACAGGTGTAATTTTAGTCCACTAACTTTATCCTGGTGTAATTTTAATCCACTAACTTTGTCCTAATGCAATTTTTGTCGATTATTTGAATTTTATTATCTTATATAAAAAGAAAATCTCATTTTTCACTCACAAATGGCCGGTTACTTACACCACGACATTTTTTAAAATTATCAAAAATATCCTTGTGTATTTTCAACCACCTACTCAAATTCTTTTTTAATCAATATGATTTATATTATTTATATATACTAATATAAAATTTCACTCACACCAAATTCTTTGTGTTGGTAATATTTCTAAATTAGTTTTATTATATTTATTTATTAATTATGTTTGAATATGATGTTGATTTATATATCTTATAATTCTTATTTATAATATAGTTTAAAAATAAATAATTATTTATTATATGCACGCAGGGACGTCGTGCCATAACTAGTTTATATAACATAATTTAAATAAAAACCCACCACCCACCCCCACCCTTCCTTCCCTTCATTCTTTGAGAATCAGAAATGTCATTTTCAAGTTTGAATTTGTTCATTTGGAATTTAGGTTCTTCTACTTTATTTTTATTTAATATGAATTTCTTTCTTCCTCATTTTTTTGGTATCATTTCCTAAGTCCCATAGGTTTGATTGTAGAATTTGCAGCCTAAAGAGAAAAAAAAGCTTAGTACAATTGGGAGACCGACGTCGTCGCCCAACACACAATTGGGCGACCACCATCGCCAAGTTGTGTGTTGGGGCGAGGGCGGGGGGTTGGGTGTTTGAGGGGGGTGGGTGGGTTATTTTTTTTAGGGTAAAAGAAAACTTTCGTCCAATAACTTTGTCCTAGTTTAATTTTGATCCATTAACTTTGACGATATTAGATTCTGTCCTGTAACTTCACCTAAACGCTTAGATTTAGTCCTTCAGTCAATTCTATGGTCATTTTGCCCTTCTATATGAAAACAATATACAGTCCATGTACATGCTTAAGTTTGGCCCAACATGCTTCCGTAGTATTTATTAAGCTTCCATAGAGTCATACCTTGGTTTGACCGCCTTGATTCCGGGTATCCCAAGTCCTCGATTTTACGGACTTCCTCCAACCACACAACCGCAGCTGATGGTTCGCAGGCACTTGGTTCATTCAGTAACAAAACAGCACAGCCCTATTTCGTTTCCTACCTTAGGGCGTAGAAGATACTTCCGAATAGAAACTTAATAAACTTTGGGGTGAGCAAATCAGACAGAAGCCTTTTTTATTGAAGAAATATATGAAATATTACATAACTATTATTTCCTCCCTTGGAGGAGACAACTATTTAGCCTCTCATATGGTAGAGGGCTAGACTCTGTGGGGAAACCCCCATAAACTAAAACTTGAAAAATTACAAAGATATAGACTTGGAATGTTATGCTTTGAAGAGTAGGGAAAAATATTTGATGATCCCCTTCTGCTTCGCTGCTTCCTTATTTATAGCCATCCGCGGACTTCAAATGCGGATTTCAGACTTGTTTTTGATGACGTCATTGCGTTCGTCATCTGGATGACATCATTGCTTCCGTCATTGTCTTTTCCAGCTGGTATTCCATGATGGCTTGTCGGCCATTCAATTGCTAGCTGGCTCTGACTGTTGGTTTTTGTCGTTTTCTACCGACAATCTTCTTTTTGAATTCTTACATTCTTCGGATTTTACCGTTCCTTGTAAAATTTCTTTCTTACCCTTGTCCGAGTTTGGTTCGGGTTTCTTTTGGGTAACCCGTATCTTTGTCCCGAACAGTGGTTTCTCTTGTTTCTCGCAGCAAGGGCATACATGGTTATGCCATTGCCCAACATGCAACATATTGCATGTCTTCATCCTTGTAGTCTCGGTTGCAGGTAGCTTGTTCTCCCATATGAGCATCCTCTTCTTTTTGAACATGCTTTTTGCAAACTCAGTGCTTTTTCCCGTCATGGAATTTAACAGGAACGATCCATTCACCTTGTTGGAGAAGATCTTGAATGGATACTTGACTTTGTCCATCTCGATGAGACAGACCCATAAACCCAAGCCCTTCTGGTAGAAATATCATCCTCGCTGATTGCTGATACCAGGGGAGCTTCTCCGGTAGCGACTTTGATTTTGCTGAAAGCCACCATGTCAGGTCTCTGTAGTTTGATAAAATGAAACGCCGGGTGAGACCCCTTTCCTGCAGTTTCCGGAGCTGCTGAGATAAATTTTAACTCCAGGATATCTCCTCTTTTTAAGTGGGGGTTATTTTGCCACGAATCATAGACCGCCCCACTAATCCATTTCGGAAGTTTTGATATTTTCGAAAAATTGGGTGACATCATATGAACTGAAGCTAAAGCTCCGAATTCATACCATTCCTTGACATCTTCAGGTTTGGATCCTTCTAGCATCCAGACTCTGTTATATTTTCCGGATGTTTCGATGATCGTTTTGCTTGGATTGACGCCTTTGCGAGAAACTAATTTTTCCCACTTTCGTTGGTAATCCTGCCAAGCAGAAGATAAAGATATCAATTCGTTAGTATTAGCCTTAGAAGTGCCTGTTATTGGCCTAAGGCTGATCTCTTCCTCTTTTACCCCAGAGGCGCTGGGTTGACTTGAATCATCAGAGGTTTGCACTCCATGTGACTCAATTGTTGCCTTCTCACCAGAGTCTGGTGATGGCCTTGTGCAAGCAGTACTTGAATCTGCCGCTACAGGTTTAGAGTCCTGTACTCTAAGTGCAGGTTTAGAGCCCTGCTCTCTCAACTCGCGAGTAATCACCGAAGGCGATGCCTTTCGAATTGGTTCTTGTAAAGCGTTCCATAGCGCAGTTGATGCAACCAAGGAACTCCTTATATTGGTCTGAACTAGGTCTAGATCAGCTCTTTGGACTTGTCCGGCCACCTGGGCGTTAACCGCTAGCCGTCCAAATTCTCGGTCAAGCTCTCGAGGTTCTCTCTGAGGTGCCTGAGTCTTAGCATGACGGAGTTTGCTCAGAGGCCTCCATCTCTCGTCAGGAAATCTGCAAGAACATTTTCATGAGATTTATAAATAACAATATTATAACAATAATATTGGCATTCAGCTTGCCATCGGATAATACGTGCTTTCTCAATTTTAGATTCTAATTTATTTTTCAAGAAAGCTTTAACATTAGTATTATCAACTTTCAAAGTGAATTCTTTAGCAAGTAGAAATAAAGGCCATTTCTTAAACGCCTTCCAAACCGCAAAGAATTCTTTCTCGTTGATGTGCCACACTTTGGCTTGTTGTTCGGTGAACAACCCTCCAGTGTATCTACAAGGTTTTCCCCTGTAGTAGTTCTTTTCATGAGCACTGCTGCCCATCTATAGTCGTTGGCGTCTGTGTAGACTACCAATTCGTCCTTGTCTTGAGGTATTGCAAGCTTTGGCAGATTATTGCAAACATATTTTAGCTCGCGAACCCTTTGTGTATGGATTTCCTCCCATTTCCACTTTGCAATTTCCGTTTCTTTCAAAAGTGGCCGGAAATCCTTTCTGTATTTTGCGAGATCCTTTATAAAGATACCTGCAAAATTTACCACTCCCAAGAAGCTTTGTAATTGCTTCTTATCCTTGAGTATATCGGGGAAATTGCGGATTTTCTCCACAATATGCTCCTGCAACTCAATACCTGCTTCGTTAATAAGAATTCCTAAAAATTCAATTTTATTGACCGTTATAGTAGCTTCTTTTCAGAAAGTACCAAACCTTCCTTATAGCATGCATCAGAAAATATCTCCAGATGTTTGATAAGTTCTTTCATATTTTTAGATGCAATTAGTATGTCATCAATGTAGACAAACATGAACTCGAAATAATCCTTGAAAAGATTATCCATTTTTCTCTGAAATATCTGGGGTGCATTAGCTAGACCCATTGGTAATACATTCCAGATATATTGACCCTGTGGTGTGAGAATGCAGTAAACTTTTTTGATTCACTCTCCATTTTGATCTGAAAAAACCAGACTTGCAATCAAATTTAGAAAACACTTTTGCACCTTTAATGCAATCAATTAAGTGCTCTCTACTTGGGATGTAAATAACCATCAATTCTAGTATTTTGTTAATACCTTGATAGTTAATTACTACCTGGGTTTTCTTTTTATCTCACCATGGTTTCTTACCAGAAATCCAGGGCTACTGTATGCAGAGATTCCAGGCTCGATAAGTCCAAGATTGATATGCTCCTTGATAATCATTTGCATATCCTTCTTATCCTCCATGTTCATCTGGATGGACTTGTATCGAACATACTCATATTTGCATTCTTCTTTGATCTTAAGAGTAGCTTCGATCTTGTTCCTATCCCACCATGCCAGAGGATTTTCGCTGAAATTTCTCTGGATGAGCCTCTTGACATTCTCGAGAGAAAGTTGGATTTCCTCGCTTATGTCCATTGTCTTTAACTCTTGCATTGCTTCCTTGAGGTTCTTAATTTCTTCCTCAAATTCCTAATAGAAGCTATCGCTATTGATAAGTCCTTGTTGCCTGAAAGACAAAAGAAATTTACCAAATTTCCTTTTATCCTGCATTTTTGGATGAGTTAATTTGGCATCAACATCACCACGCTTGCTGTGAAAATTTATAGGCATTATCCTGTTAAATGCCTTTTCTCTTCGCAAAACCTGTATCTCATTACTACAGTTAGTAGTAAAGATCAACAAATTTCTTTGATTATCCTGCATATATCTTGCAAATATTTGAATAAAATTATTTTCTAGCAAGATATCAGCACCTGTATCATGAAAGTAAATGGGAGGTGTTTTTACCCTAAACCAGGACGTTCCAAATGCTCGCCCGATCATGATTTTGGCTTCTCGTATTCCCGTATTGAGTATTAGGATTTTCTGTGAAAAATCCCTTCCTGCAATGACAAATAAGGTTTCCCTTGCTTCCTTAGGGAAAACTCCAGGTTTTGTCGTGCAAATTCCTGATCCTGAGTCAATATATTGATCATATAACATACCCACAGATATGTATATAGAAAAGGGGCTTGTCATTCAATCATTATGGTAACTCCCTCAAGACTGAATTCCATACCGTTCCCTTTTCTTCCCATGGTTTATGATCTTCGAGGAAAACTTATCCCCAAAATCATACTTCCATTTTCTCGTCCTGCAACACCTGTAACAAGAATTTCATGGCCTGCTATTTCTAACATGCCTTCATATCTACCAACAACAGGCTGTAGCAAATGATATAAGTCATCACAAGGAAAAAAGTTTTCATTCTTAGTGATGTCAAATATTACCTGTATTTCTTTCCATCCTTCAGGGCATTTAAGTTTTACGTTATCTACCCTAATTTCTTGAGGAGTCAAAACTTTTGACAAGTCTTTCTCTTTTCCTTTGTAGCCTATTATCCTATCTTCCGAAAAGGACATCCTGCTACTAAACTCAGTCCTAGAACTTATTGTTCTATCTAAGACTGGGTGATCTTTTATCACGATATCGACACCTCCTATTCTGGGTATCCTAATAGGATCTGGTGCCATTACCTTAGCAAATTCCTTGAAAATTCTGGGAATTTCGATATACTCTTTCCTAAGGAATAAATCAGAATGATGTGTGTTGGAAAGGGCATAAGCAATTCTATAAGTTATAGAATATGGTCTATTACCTTCTTCATTAGATCTTTTCTTTTAAAATCCTGATGAAGGGTTAAGACTCTACTGAAATCTTGGTCAGCTAGGTTGTATGCGATCCTAGGATGAGTATCAAACATCAATTTTCCTGCATACAGATTACCTATCATTGTTCCAAGACAAACCATCTCTTAAGTTATTGATTCTTCTATCCATTATTGATAAATGTATTTCTGAATTTCTTCCTTAAAAGTTGCTTTTATTACTACTTCTATATTTCCTATGTGGATCCATTTCATAGTAACTGCAATTTCTCTTTAAGCCTACTTAATTCTTCAAGAATTTCTTCTTTAGGAATAAGCTGCATTTCCATCACATTTCCAGTAAATTCCATGGGAATAGCAAACTCACCTGAACTTACTTTTATAGATTATGTGATGTCTCTGGTTTAGTCCTATCTGATTGAGGACTTTACCAATTCCTCAAATTCTGAATCCATCATATGGACTGAGGTTGGAATCTTGTCGCATGATTCTTTCCATAGTTTTGTTTGACACTGTCATCCTAGAAAAGAATCCTGACAGGCTTTCAGAGGTTTGAAGCCTATCTTCTTCACTTCGATTATTCTGACTCGGTTGAAGATCCATCCGAATCAGTCTCTATCTCCTCCTCATAGACGCTTTCGTCCGAAGGAAGATCCTCAAATTGGTATATTGGTACCAATTCGCCATAGTAGATCGCGTCTAAAATGTCGTATGTGGCTTTGAATTTTCTAATCTCACCACGTTTCTGCGGGCAGTCTGGAGCTATATGTCCTCTTGCTCCACATGTCCAGCAGTTGCAATCTTTGAAACTTTCATTAGTCCGGGTATGGGCCGCCTGAAAGTTCTTCTTGTAGGGTTCTTCCTGTGGATCTTGTATCTGTTCGTCTAGATCCTTGGGATGAAGCCCTTGTTGGTCTACTCCGTTGCCCAGATTTGTATGTTCTGGCTTTGGTTTTGGACCACCATGATATTCGCATAAAAGGAGATCTTCTGGAATTCTTGGAGTATAGATCACTCCTGTGTTTCCTCCTTTTTCTTGGCTCGCCTGATTCTCCTATTACAGTAGGAAAATCATTATTATCACAACAGAGAGGAGTTCGTTTGATCGTACCTCTCAGTCTTTTCATATTTTTTTGGATAGATGCTTGATAACACCAATCCTTCAGCTTGTCTTTGAGGAAAGACATTCTCCTTGCTACTGAATCCATTTGTCCCTCAGGTACTTTGTATGATTGAATCAACATTTCCCTCCATGGACTGCAGATTTTCGCAAAGAACATTGGAGCTGCCACATCAACTGCTACTCCACTCTGAAAGAAATACTTACGAAACCAATAGATATATTCATCTACTGTGCAAATACTTCTTAGTTCAAGGCTGAAAAGAGCTTGTGCATATTCTCTAGCCTTCTCTGTTCTACTACCTTCGAAGTATCCATCTCCGATGAAGTGTATCTCGATAAGCCTTCCTAGCCGATCTGCTATTGCACTCTTGGAATCTCCGGCAAGGATACTGGCTTTAGTATCAGCTGGGGTATTATCCCATCCGATCTTCACAGAACCCTCCAAACTTAACTCCACTAATTTAATGAAGTTTTCTTTATCGAGTTCTGGGGTGGTTGCTGCTACCCACTCATCTATCAGCTTCTCGATGTTTCGGAAGTCGATGACATCCAGGTTTAGCACAGCACCATATGGATGTAAGGGCTGAAGCATTGTTCTTGCCCAAGGTGTATTTTCTGGTGCTCTTCTAGGATTTCTCCCTGGATTCTCTAGGAGTTTGGTTCCCACAAACGTTGGTGTTGCGTTGGTGTGGAAATCTGCACTTTCCCTCATTGGGTGATCTTGTGGAGCCTCGTTGGAACATGTGCTCCCCTCCGCGTGGTAGTGCTGGAGTAACTTCATTGGTTTGAATATTGACTAATTCCACAATCCCAAGTTGGGAAAATGATTTAGCCAATTCTTGTAGATCTGATAGATCCGCTCTAGTTACCTCCATTACTTTATGGAGTTGAGGATCTCTTGGATCTGTTCCTCTCTTGTTTTTGGCTTTGGAATCTCCTTTGCCTTCCCTTTCTGATGTAGAAGAGGTACTGTCCCAAGGGCATCCCTAATTCTTTCTTGTCTGGATATGGATGATTCAGGGTTCTCCCTTTGGTTTTTCTTTAGATCTGCAACCTCTGTCTTCAGATCTGTAAGATTCTTGTGTAGATCTGGGAGGATCTTAAGAATCTCGTCCATCTTATGGCACAAGAAATCTACTTTCATAGGTATGTTGGATAACCTATGTCCATAGTCTTGAACCGTCTTCTGGATCTCCCTCAGGTCTTGGGAGATTTTCGAGTATCGACCTCGATTTCTTTCCAAGCAATTCCTCTAATCATAATTTTTAGAGAGAAATTGGTGTAGGAATTGACCTTTTCCATTCCTTCTGACCGAAATTGGACCCTGTACTTCAGTGGCATGCAAACGCTTTACCACATTTCCTAGTACTGAAAGTAGGACTTGGAGTTCCCTAGTCCCTTCTTGTGCTTCTTCTCCTACGAGAAGGGTTGGATTCATCTCCTCGGGCGTCCGAAGAGTTGCTTTCATTTTACATGGACCCTTGTATGGACCATTGTCACATTTGTACAGAATTTCCCGAAGGACTTTCTTTCTTTGTCTTTCCAGAGTCTGGAAATATTCCCTGTTTTCATTGTAACTCGAACTTTCGTTCGGTTCCATTCTCTTAAAAGTCTCCTCCGTTAGTGGGAAATAATTATTATATGCAATATAACAAATTTTCTTCAATAAACCTAGGCTCTGATACCATTCTGTAGAGCATGGAGAAATATGCAAGATTTTTGCAAGAATACTGAAAATGGACTGAAATTTGTGCTTTTTAACCAGTAGAGGGGTAAAACGTCCGAGAATTAGCCCATATTTGGTCGGAGGACTAAAATTAAGTGTTTTTGAAAAGTTACAGGACTAAATTAAATATGCGCAAACTTAATGGACTGAAATTAATATCAGGCAAACTTAAAGGACCAAACGAATCTTTTTCCCTTTTTTTTATTTAAAATATATTATATAAAATAATAAATTTAAATAATGGATAAAAATTGCACTAGGACAAATTTAGTGGACTAAAATTACACCTGCTAAAAAATAAGTCCACGTCATCAGACACGTCAGATGACATGGCTTATTTCACCTAAAAAATATTGACACATCAGCAATTTCCGGCCAAAATACCATCGGAGTACCTGATTGACCCATTTTTCAAAGTTAGTATAGAAAATGTGATAATTATCATAGTTAGTGGAATAAAATTGAACGAGAACCAAGTTAATGGACTAATTTTTTTTTTTCCTTACCAAATTTTATATTTTGTTATTTATACTTGTTTTTCATCAAGTTTCTTGCCGAAAAAACATCACATGCATATAATATGTGATATTTAAGGGTTATGTGATGTAATATTTTTTGGGCAAAATCCTTTTTGGTCCCATTAAATTAGTTTTATTTTATTTATTTATTTAATAATTTTTTGAATATGATGTGTTGATTCATATATCTTATAATTCTTATTTATAATATAGTTTAAAATATAAATAATTATTTATTATATGCTCGCAGGGACGTCGTGCCATAACAACTAGTTTTATATAACATAATTTAAATAAAAAATTAACCCACCCACCCCCCCACCCTTCCTTCCCT
Organism: Sesamum angolense; assembly: GCA_034509725.1. Taxonomy (NCBI): domain Eukaryota; kingdom Viridiplantae; phylum Streptophyta; class Magnoliopsida; order Lamiales; family Pedaliaceae; genus Sesamum; species Sesamum angolense. The sequence goes on from JACGWL010000012.1 coordinate 1,748,982, forward strand.
TCATTCTTTGAGAATCAAAAATGCCATTTTCAAGTTTGAATTTGTTCATTTGGAATTTGGGTTCTTCTAATTTATTTTTATTTAATATGAATTTCTTTCTTCCTCTTTTTTTTTTTTTTTATATTTTCTAAGTCCCATAGGTTTGATTGTAGAATTTGCAGCCTAAAAGAAAAAAAAGCTTAGTACAATTGGGCGACCACCATCGCCAAGTTTGTGTTGGGGCGAGGCGGGGGGTTGGGTGTTTGAGGGGGTGGGTGGGTTTTTTTTTATTTAAAATATATTATATAAAATAATAAATTTAAATAATGGACAAAAATTGCACTAGGACAAATTTAGTGGACTAAAATTACACCTGCTAAAAAATAAGTCCACGTCATCAGACACGTCAGACGATGACATGGCTTATTTCACCGAAAAAATATTGACACATCAGCAATTTCTGGCCAAAATACCATCGGAGTACCTGATTGACCCATTTTTCAAAGTTAGTATAGAAAATGTGATAATTATTATAGTTAGTGGACTAAAATTGAACGAGAACCAAGTTAATGGACTAAATTTTTTTTCCTATAAATATATACATAATTATAAAATAAAATTATTTTATATAATATAAATTAAAAAAAATTCCTACCCTTCCAACCCCTTCCTGGTCACCTCTGCTGCCCCTAGCAGAGGGGGGCGACGACGATTGCCCAGCTGAATGCAACTGGGTGTCGGCAAGTCGCCCAGTAGTGCGGGCCGGGGAGGGCAGGCAAGGGGGAGAAGGAGGGGGGTGAGGGTTTTATTTTTTATTGTTATTTAAATTTATATTATACAACATAATAATATGAATATATAAAATAATAATTTTTAATTTTATAATTTTATGCATTATATGATATAAAGTAAGAATTTTACTTTTTGTAATTTATAAGTATTTATATTACCTATTATTTTTATATATTTTTAATAAATTACTATTTTATGTATTTTTATCTATAATTTTATAATTAAATAAAAAATTATCTATAGTAGAATTGTTATAATTTTATTTATAATTTTATGCATTTTTATCTATATAATCTATAATTATTTTTATAAATAATAGTTATTTTTATAATTTATAAGAATTTATAAAATAATTATCTATAATTTTATTAGTTTACACTTTTTGTGTCAAAGTTAGTGGATTGAAATTAAATCAGAATAAAGTTAGTGGACTAAAATTACACCTACTAAAAAATAAGTCCATGTCATCAGACACGTTAGATAAAAAAATCACCAAAACATTTGACACGTGCCTTGCACATATTAATTTCAGGCTAAAACCACCGGATTACCTAATTGACACATTTTTTAAAATTAGTGTAGAAAATATGATAATTATTATAATTAGTAGACCAAAATTGAACGAACCAAGTTAATGGATTAATTTTTTTTTCCCATCTTATAAAGGTGCAAACCATGACTGAGTGAGTTTTTAGAAATACTCCAAACTTTTTATTATTTTTAAAAAAATACAAGCCCTCATAAATATTTCCAAACATAATGGTTAGGGCTAAAAGCAAGTGGTCATAATCCATTGTGGATTATGATACTTCAGTTACATTTTAGTCTTGTATTATAGTTATTTGACATTTTAATCATATAACTTACTAAGGTTGTAAGATAGTCCTTCAAATTTTTAATCTTGCAATTTTAGGACAAAATTGGCTGGGATTTTCAAAGTTGGCTTGACAGTGACATCATAATTCTAGCCAACTTCAAAAATTCCAGCCACTTTGTCCTAAAATCGGGAAATTAGAAAACATGAAGGACCATTAATTTTACAATTAACCTAACAATTATTAGATTAAAGTGTCAAATAATCATAATTACGTAAAAATACAATTAAGTCAGATTAATACCATCATATCAGACAAGCACAAGTTGAAAGCTCAAATTTATTTGCCACTTAGTACGTTGAATAATTTATTTTCTCGATTTTTCAGGAAAAGAAACATCATCATTATTTCAGTTGTTTCTTGTCTAGTATTAGTTGTTTGCATTGGCATCTTCGCTAGAAAGGTTAGAACAAAGCAGAAGCCAAAACAAAATCCAGAGAGTAAGTTCCTTTTGTTTTTTTTTCCCCTTTTCCATCACTTAGTACTTTAGAATATATTTGGAGTTTCCTGATGTTGTCAATTGGCTTACCAAATTTTAACTGATCATGTTGTCTCTAGCTTTACTTGATGAAGCTGATGATGATATTATCAGTATTGATTCGATACACTACGATTTGAGAAAATCAGAGCTGCCACAAATGATTTCTCAGATGACAATAAGTTGGGACAAGGTGGATTTGGAGCTGTTTACTGGGTAATTAAACTGACATTGATGGCTAGCTAGCTGTCGTACATAAAAAATAAAAAAGTTTTGTCACTGATCTTGTAAGAGTTCTATGATTTGATCTCAGGGAACACTTGAAAACGGCCAAGAAATAGGAGTGAAAAGATTATCCATGAATTCAAGTCAAGGTGATGCAGAATTCAAAAATGAGGTGTTGTTATTAGTGAAGCTCCAGCATAAGAATTTGGTTAGGCTCTTGGGTTTCGCCTCACAAGGACGGGAGAGGCTTCTTGTGTACGAGTTCGTACGCAATGGAAGCCTAGACAACTTCATATTTGGTAATTTTCATCAAATTTTTGGGATTAAGCTATTTTAGTTATAATGTTATAATGTCACTTAATTTGCCATTTAGATCCAATCAAAGCTTCGAGTTTGGATTGGGACAAGCGCTACATCATATACGGGGTATTGCAAGGGGACTTCTTTACTTGCATGAAGATTCTATGCTTCGGATTATTCATCGTGATCTCAAAGCTAGTAATGTTCTTCTTGACGAGAACATGAACCCTAAAATTTCCGACTTTGGCATGGCAAGATTACTCGAGCTAGATCAAACTCAAGACACAACAAGCAGGATTGTCGGAACCTAGTAAGTATCATCGTGTACAAGCTTTGTTTTAGTTGATGAACTCACTCCACTCACAAGCACTTATACACTGATAGTCACATCAATCAACACAATATCTACAAGTTCTCATCAACTTTGCAAAAAGCATTGCCTCAAAAATTCTTTTCTATTGGACACCAATGATCACGCCCCTTCTCTATTTTTAGTGTTTATATCTATTTAACTTGGATATTACAGTGGATACATGGCACCAGAATACATGAGTCATGGCCAATTCTCTGTCAAGTCAGATGTATTTAGCTTTGGGTGCTGGTCTTGGAATTAGTGAGTGGCAAGGATAGGAGATTCCCTCTAGGTCATGATAGTTCGCAGGAATACCCTCTAAGTTATGTAAGTATAAATAATGTAAACAAAAATATTATGTATGTTCAATGGAATTTGGGTCTAAAGAGAGCCACAATTCATACAGGCTTGGAGAAATTGGCGTCAGGGAACAACTGCAGATGTGGTAGATCCTGTTCTGAAGGCTACTTCTAGTTTCCATATTGACATGTTGAGATGCATTCATCGCTTTGCTCTGTGTTCAAGAAAATGCAGCTGATAGGCCAACAATGTCTTCAGTTGTTCTAATGCTCAATAGCTCATCCCTAACATTGCCTATCCCTTCTCAACCTGCATTTCATCTGCCTAATTCAACAGAGTGGGAGTCCAGACATCATCAGGAGTAATACAATGCAACCTCGTTCTAACAATGACGTCTCTATCTCCGAGTTTGGTCCTCGATAACTTGGAGAAATGAATAGTCATCAGCATAATAAGATCTCTATATATGAATTTATGCACTTTGGGAACAATTTTGTATTTTTTGTTTGTATGCTTGTTACTTCTATATATCATGGTTCAAATGGTTCGGAGTTGTGTTCAATATATACATTCAAATAATGAAAGCTTGTGCTTGACTTTGACATATTATTGTATATACGATACAAATCTATCCATGTATATATATATATATGCCTCTTTCTATCTAATATATATTTTAGAAGCGTGAATAGTTTGAAATCTTTCGTAATTGAAACCAGTTTAATAACGCCATATTATTACGACAAAAAGCATTGCAACAACTGACGGTGGTTTCAATAATTTTTAACAAATTTCCAATGAATGCCAATTGGCAACCGAACACCCTTACAAAATCTATTGGAAATTAATAAACCATCAGAAGAACCGTATACAATTTGATGAGAAATTGGTTGTGGAGATCACCGTTAGTAATTGTCGCAAAAGTTACTTTTTGGTTCTTTTGACTACAACTAGTGGGACTCGTGTTTTTGACATACACGTTTTTTCTTAAGATGTAATATGTCTTTATGTTGGCACTTATATGTATTCTTATTGGGGCATGCTCGAGACCAATCAGATATAGATTAGCTAGATTTGCGGTGGATTATTTGTATTTAAAGAAATTGTATCCACCATACTGAGTGCTGAAGATATTATATAAAATTCCAGTTATTATGATTCCTCCCTCTACAAATTTTGTTCTCTGTTCATAAACTTCCTCAATCTCTCTACAATTTTTGCTCTCTGTTCATGGATTTCTTCAGAATGTCTAAGGCTAAGACCTTGGATGCATAATTCATGATCAACATCATATGCGTAATGATGTGCCATAGTAATGTATGGCCTAAGAACTTCTTCTATCATGTAGACATGTTTATAAACACAAATATGAATGAAAAATACCATATATTATTTATGTGACAAAAAAGATTGTTGTTCATGTGTATTAAAGTATGCGACGTACCTAGCTAGCATCTGTTGGCTTATTTGGCATGCTGGGCACTACCCTAATGTTTCATGGGTCAACGATTGCAAAAATTGTAGAGAGATTTGAGGAAGTTTATGAACAGAGAACAAAATTTGTAGAGGGAGGAATCCATAATAATTTTGTATAATATCTTCAGCACTCAGTAATGGAGGATACAATTTCTTTAAATACAAATAATCCACCGCAAATCTAACTAATCTATATCTGATTGGTCTCGGAGCATGCCCCAATAAGAATACATATAAGTGCCAACATAAAAGACATATTACATCTTAAGAAAAAACGTGCATGTCAAAAACACGAGTCCCACTAGCTGTAGTCAAAAGAACAAAAACGAAGGATATGAGTTATGGAGGTGTCTGCAAGTGCTTGAACAGGGGAATCACCATCCTGAGAAGCTATATCAACACATGAATTTTCAATAGCGCCCTCCCCCCCTAAGTTGCAACTTGAACATCAAGGTGTAGAAAGATTTCAGAGGCAAAACCTCGGTGAAGATGTCAACCAATTGATCAACCCCTTTGATATGAGAAGGAGCAACAAACCAGACTTGTAGGCATCATGGACAATGTGACAATCCAATTCAATATGTTTAGTTCGCTCGTGAAAAAGGGGATTGACCATGATGTGAAAAGCGGCCTAATTATCACAATAAAGTTTGACGGGAAGAACACAGAGACAACAAAATCTTTCAAAAGATACGAAACCCAACGTAATTCACAGACTATAGCAGCCATACTTCTGGATTCGGCCTCCGTCATCGAGCGAGAAACGGTGGTCTGTTTCTTCGCCTTCCAAGAAACAAGTGCAGAACTAAAAAGAAAATACAAAATCCAGTGAGTGATCAGCGAGAGTCTGTGCACGAGGCCCAGTCCGCATCGCAGTAGGTAGTGAGAACAAAATCATTACTAGAGGGAAGAAAAATCCCTTTTGAAGGGCAACCTTTGAGGTACTTAACGACATGGAGTGCGGCGGACCAATGAGCCTCACAAGGATGATTAAGGAACTGACTGAGTTGTTGGACGCAATGTGAAATGCCGGGTCAAGTAAAACTGAAAAGTAAACGACCCACAAGGCGATGATAAGCATTAGGATGTACTACCTTAACCCACAAATCTGCACTTAATTTTAATCCTTGTGGAAAAAGAGTAGAGACAGACTTAGAGTGCAAGAGTTTAGTATCTTTGACAATGTCAATGACATACTTAGTTTAAGCAATATATGTCCCTGAAGGATTGCGAGCAATCGCTAGCCCCAGAAAATAACAAGCGTCTTCCAAATCCTTGATGGCAAATAAGTCGTGGAGTTTAATCTTTCACATCTTGGATAGCAGATAAAGAAGGACATGTGATAAGTATGTTCCACATATACTAACAAAAACAACTGCTCAGAGTCCACGAACATGGTGAAAGACAGTGATCATTTTTAGACTGCTTAAATCCATAAGCCTTCAATTTTGCTGTGAATTCCAAGTTCTATTGACGTAAGGCCTGTTTTAACCCATAGAGGGACCTCTCTAATTTGCAAACCAAACCTGGTGCTGCATGGTAGCCTTCCGGAGGAAACATATACACGTCTTCATCCAAGTGCCCGTGAAGAAAGGCATTATTTATGTCAAGTTGTTGAATGGGCTAGGAATGAGCAGCGGCAATAGCTAAGAAAATACGCACAGTGATCGCCTTCACCACCAGAGAAAAGCTCACTGTATAATCTATCCCTTCCACCTTATTATAGCCCTTCGCTACCAACCGTGCTTTGTACTGTTCCACCGAACCATCAGCCTTTAACTTTGTTTTGTAACACTTGCAAGCAATCGCTTTCTTCTCTGGAGGCAATGGGGTTAAAATCCAGTTGCAATTCATCTCCAAGGCTTGAAGCTTAGCTCTCTCCACTTTGTGTGTCGAACAACCTCTGCAAAAGACTTTGGTTCCTGCAAAATTGACAAGGAAGCTAATAAAGAGATATAGGAAGCATTACTAGAGCATAGTAAGGATGGATTAGTGTGATGGGAAACAAAATCATTTAACCAGCTAGGTTTTGACTAGTTCTAGCAGATCTCTAACGGGTGGATGAGGAACTGTAGGAAGTACAGGGGAAGAACAGAGGAAGGAAGAGACTGGCTAGGGTCAGAAGTTATGTGTGGGAGTGGAGTAGGTGACTCATGTGCAGAAAAACTGTGGTAGAGTTTGGAAAAATAGAATTTGAAACTAAAGGAACTAAAGGTAAAGGACATGCAGATTTTGGAAGAGTGGAATCAATGTATGGAAATTTGTCTTCATGGAATATTACATCTCGTAATGTGAAAGAATGTTGATTTTTTAAATCATATAACCTGTATCCTTTTCGAGACATGGCAAAACCAAGTAAAATACACTTAGTGGCCCGTGGATGAAATTTTGACTTGCGGGGATCAACATTTGTAGCAAAACATAAGCACCCAAAAATTCGTAGATGATCATAAAAAGGTGGTGTACCATGTAGGATTTCGTAAGGTGTTTTCCAGTGAAGTTTGTGAGATGGGGTACGGTTTATGAGATAGGTAGCTGTAAGAATGGCATCACCCCAAAACTTAAATTGGTAAGAAAACTAGAAACAAGAGAGCTCGGGCTACATTGAGTAAATGTGTATGTTTTCTTTCAACTTTACCATTTTGTTGAGGTGTATAGGTGCAAGAAGTTTGATGAAGAATGCCTAAATTATGAAATATAGACTGACATTCTTTGCTCAAGAATTCTAAACCATTATCAGATCTAAAGACCTTAATAATCTCTCTAAATTGAGTGTGTATCATTTTACAAAAGTAGATAGGATATATGGACTTGGGATTTTTGTTTGAGAAGAAATGTCCAAAATTGACGGACTGTGGTCGTCAACAAATCGTGAGAACATAATTACAACCTGAAATGCTATGTTCTTTATAAGGCCCAACAAGTCTAAATATAACAATTCAAAGGAAGAGGATGCATGGGAATCACTTAAGGGAAAATGAATTCTTGATTGTTTTGCTAATGGACATATATCGCAGACAAGCTCACAAGGCTCATTGGAGAGATTACAATCAAAAATGTGTTTCAATGTTTGCATAGAAGAGTGACCAAGTCTCTTATGCCAAGTGAGCTTATTACAATTACTTGAAGTTGAATATAACACAGGGTTAATGGGTAAAGAAGGAGGAAAAAATCAGTATTATGGCTGTCTCAACATATATAGCCTCTTGTGAACAGAACCTTTTTTCAGGACTCATCTAGAATTTTGGTCTTGCAAAAACCAAGAGTTTTGAGAGCAAGAAAACACACAATGGAGTAAAGAACATAACTGACTAACGGAGATAAGATTGACTGAAAATTCAGGAATATAAAGGACTTGATCAAGTATTAAAGTAGGTGAAATATACACAGAACCAATGTGAGTAACAGATTTGCTACTACCGTCTGGAAGGTGAATAAACTGAGGAGATGTAAGCTGTGTATAAAATGGAAAAGCGTAATGTCTGCACATATGTGGTTAGTAGCTCTGGTATCAATTAACCAACAACCAAAAACCTTTGCAGAATTAGTAGACACATTACATGCAAACTCGTCGTCAAAGGATTTGAAGGCAACTGTTGTCCTTTGACCAACTTAAGGATTTCAGTCATCATCTCTGTAATGTTTTTTGACTAGCAGTGTTATGAGCTTGAGAATTGATGCCATCGTCGCTAGTTTTGTTCTCAACATTCGCTGCAATATTTCTGCCCCTTGTTCCCTTTTTCTTCTACTCAGATAAAGCCTTGTACCAATCTGGTACGCTATGTAGCTTGGAGCAAAATTCCTTCAAATGCCCTATTTTATGACAACGATCGCAGACCAAAGACCTTTTATCCACAAACTGTCTTTTCTTTTGTTGAATTTATCAATAAAAGCCTTCTTACTGTCTCTGAGCCCAACATGATATGCAGTGTGACTTACCTGAGAATATGCTATTTCTAGATTTACAGATCTCTGCTTCTCGACAGTCAAAATCATTGAGTAGGCCTTCTCAACATCCGATAGGGGATCCATCATAAGCACTTGGCTACATTTGCTATCATAGACCTCATGTAAACCCATGAGAAATTGCATAAGTTGTGTGGATTCATTCTGTACAGAGATCAACTTTCCAATTTCATAAAGTACATTTTCCACAGGTATATTTTGGAGCTGGAGCTAGGCAAGCGATTTCGTTCCACAATTTCTTTACCTTTGTAAAATATGCTGTTACTGACAAATCTCCTTGCAAAACCGTGGATAGTTTTCTTTGTATTTGGTAGATCATCGGTCCATTGCTTCTACCATACCTTCCTTGAAGTTCTAGCCACAACTCGCGTGATGTCGAAGCATACATAAACGCTTCGATGAGTTCTTTTGATATGGAATTCCATATCCATGAAGTCACCATCAGATCTACGCGACGCCACTGCTCAAATGTTTTAGATCCAACCACAGGCCTGAGTGTTCTGAAGGATGAACATACAATGCGTCATTCTCATATTGGCAATCAGTACTTGATGTACTCGAACTCACGTTTTCCGCCATTGACGTAATAAAAAAAAAACTATAGTAAGGATTCAGTTATACAATGGAAGTCGAGTATGCAGAGACCTTCAATAAGAAGGCTCTGATACCATGAAGAAATCCATGAACAGAGAAAAAAATTGTAGAGAGATTTGAGGAAGTTTATGAACAAAGAACAAAATTTGTAGAGGGAGGAGTCCATAATAATTTGGAATTTTGTATAATATCTTCAGCACTCAGTAATGGAGGATACAATTCCTTTAAATACAAATAATCCACCGCCAAATCTGCTAACTAATTTGTAACTGATTGGTCTCCAGCGTGGCCCAATAAGAATACATATAAGTGCCAACATAAAAGACATATTACATCTTAAGAAAAAATGTGTATGTCAAAAACACGAGTCCCACTAGCCATAGTCAAAAGAACCGAAATGAAGGATATGAGTTATGGAGGTGTCTGCAAGTGCTTGAACAAAGAAATCACCATCCTGGGAAGCTATATTAGCACATGAATTTTCAAAACATTCCATGTCAAGGATCATTGAGATGGGGATTGATAGATTTGGTACGGCTCAGGAAATCAAAACACAACGGAAAAAATAAAATATTTAAAATAAAAATCAAATAAATGAAAAAGGGATCAAGTTCCTTTTCCCCGGCGCCCAACGCTTAATATACAACACAAATAGAATCGTGGCTAACGAAAAAAAATAAGAGAGCTAAAATTAAATATGAATTTTACCTTTTGAATTCTCAGCACAACATGTGTTGATCCTTTCGTTTTCTCCTTGCCAGTCCTAGTGGGCTAGGACTAGGTTAAAATTGGACCAATCTTGCAATAATTTAACTCTTAAGCTAAATTGAGCCCAACAATCTTAACTAGACCTTTTAAATTAATCACATTAATTTAAAAGCCAATCCAAATTTATTTAATTTTATTAAATATCAAGCTCAAATCAATTTATTAATGTATAGTGATTTGTTTTTAACTTTATAGGTTCACTTTAAGTTGGACTTGGGCTTGTGTTATTACACAACTTAATTGAAAAATAATTTGCACTAAATTAATTAAATTGTATTCACTTGTGATCAACATTCAATCTAGGAGTACCCATTACAATAGATGTTCGTCTAGAAATAGTCCATGACACTAGGGAATAGATGAAAATAGCATGAACATGTAGCTCTCGAGTACATATGGGTAGGGTCATTCCATCTGTCATCTCTTGGTCTTAGTTTAGGGTATGGAATATATATCGGTTCCCATCCCGAACCAGACAACTGTGTAATTGCGTCACTCCTTCAATCAACATAGAAAATCCATTTCCAATTTGATAGACTATTATGGCCATAGACACTATGGAGCTAGACACATCTTAGAGAACACAATAGATTGTTATCATCTCATGATAGGCGATAAATCTTATCTTGGAACCAACTAGCCACCATACGCGTTTCAACTGCAATGGAATAGGGTTTATAATGACCATATCAAAACACAACTTTTGCCAAGACTAAGGTACAATCACCGACGCATGAGGCTACTATTGATCCTCAAGTCTTAGGACTAAATCCCACACTATCAGAGTCAAAGAGTTCCAGTCATATTGATCATGCCTCTTAGTCTTTCATACGACAACTCCTCAAGAGTCAGTTTAGTCGATTTAACAACTTTTTGTCAATCACTCACTAATAATGTACAGACGTCACACGTTTATCATCAATAAAAACATGACACCCATTATATGGATACATTACTTAGTGCAAGTCTTAATAAAACCCTTGATGCCCGTCTCGGGATTCTCCACTTCGAACGTTTCAAACAAATAATCAAAAGTTGATTTCTTGGTCACCATCAAATGTGTGATCCAAATTTATTGGTTATGACGGTCTGTAGGTTTTGTCCGTGACATACATATACTGTGATATAAAATAAACACGATAAATAACGCCCAATGAACTTACTATATTCATTATATTAACACTATATCAAATAAGATTGTCATCTATCCCAAATGACAGAAGCCAACCTATTAGCTTGCTGATCACCTATTACAATAATCTCCCACTTGATCAAAAGATAATTGACCATGTGTACTAACCCATCTTCTCAAGATGTAGATTATGGGCAATCTAACAGGCAGGTTAGTGGGTCAATTTTATTTTTGTATCGATGCAATGCGATCCAATTGCAATTGTGTTTGATTTTGTTATGAGGTCTCACATTTCATGCTTGCGCAATAGCCCCATTGTTATCAAAATATAACAACGGGCTTGGCAGTGCCAGGCGCCACATCCGACATTTGGATGTATACTTTGTCCAAAGAACCTCTTTGTAGTTTCCTAAACTACAATGCTTTCATCTTCTATCATAAATACGTTGTCTTATCTCATTTAGAACTCTTTCTGAATGACAACTCTTTGGTTTAGCCAAACAACATAAAAAATTTTATATAAGTTCTGAACTATATATTGAAAGCGGGTACTATATACTCTTTTCAATATCAACCCTCCATCATCATCTACTCACCACATTATTAGTTTTTCACAAGACCGCAAGGATGCCATAGATGGTACCGTAATGACAATCACTGGCGAATGCCTGATAGTGCCTCTTAATCATATTAGGGCATCATGACCTTTTTTGAAGTGGGTCTTTCCTTGGATCATTCTGGATCTATCTCTATAGAGCAAGAATATAGGAAACATATCCAAATTTCACATGGAGAATTAAGCCGAGAATCATACTTTAGTATTTTCTAAATTTTGCCATCATCCAAATGATGCAAAAAATTATCCACTCAAACCATCACAATATTTATGGATCTTAATACATATTAATCATATTAATTCTAAAATCATAATAAATAATAACTTCTACACACTTATTTTCGAGTTTTGGGAGTCTACAGATCTATACAGATCCTTCTCCAACTATTCCACTTAAGGAATGTGGACTAGAAATGTTGACTTTTACATCCAATTGTCATATCTCATTGTCATCTCGTTGCCAACAACGTTGTACCTATTTATCTTGAACCTCGTGGCTTAAAACCACTACCCCAAATCTATATAATATATAGCCTATTCTAATGTTCTTAGATCATTAACCAAGACTTCTTAGATTATGTGCAATCATCTAAGCCATTGAGTATGTCCCTAGTTAGGTAAGCCATAGTTTCATTTTAATCCCCACATCAACATCATTAACTTACTCGTTCAATTCCATGTAATAATATTTTCTCGTCAATCACTTTCTATTCGATTTCCTCCACATTCAATTACACAACCACACAATCATTCAGCCAACATTCGTGTAGCACGATCACAATTAAGCACATAATAGCAATTCCACAGATATGCAGATAATCTTAATCACCATCAACATCCATTAACGAGTATACATACCATTCATATTTCATCCATATAAATATATATATAAATCCAACATTCAACATATGACACTCATATAGGCATATATATACTCTAACAACAACCAACATCCACCATAAAGTATATCTATAAACAATCCATATATGCATAAATTGAACAAGCAATACTTATATTCACTCATATATATATATATATATATATATATATATATATATATATATAAACCAATTAGCTATACTTACCTCAATTTCCCTAACTATTTAAATAGTCGAGTGATGTGTACAATCTCGAACATTATTTTCGTGTCCTAAAATGAGGTATAAAACGTATTGTCAATGAATCAATAACATTGTAGTTTCTTCATAAAGCATTAACCACATACGTACACTTATCACTAATTTGTGAATATCTCATTCTATAAAATCCGGATCTTTATTCATTTTCTTCTACATAAAGTAGACTCAATTATCTTTCCATCAGTATATATCTTGATTTATTAAAATCAGTGTTCATATTTTAGAAATTACTACAATCTTCACAGAATGAGCACTACTCACTAAGTATATCATAACTTTAATTACAATCACTAACATACGAAATTGTTTTAGTATGATAAAGTGAAAATACTAATCTTCCCAATGATGTATGATTTGTATTTTTAACCATAAAGGTTAATTTTATAAAAATCTGTCCTTTTTATGAGATTGTTTTTCCTTGACAGCATCTCTGTCTCAGATTATAAAATTTCCTTAGACAAACATACAATTGATAAAGATTCAATTTTTACACCTAATATTCTCATGAGTCTCTAATTACATTTACAATAAGAATTATACAAATTGAATATATATATATAATTAGTTATTTAAGTTTTAATACAACCTGGTCCATTTAGACAACAATAGATTCAAACCTTATTATTTTAAAATTCTCTGAAAAGTCATATACTCTTCCAAAAATTACCAAATTTTCAAAATATAACCATCTGAGGCAGATAATTCAGTTACAATGTCAGCAATGTGGATACCTGCTACCATTCTATTGTCTCTCTCTTGTTAATATGAGTGCATGTTGGATGTTATCTCATCAATGATATTGAATGCTTCTGACAGCAATTTCTTCATAATAGTGTCACCCGCAGCTGCATCAATGGTAGCTCGGTTAGTCAAAGTGACACCATTGTAAAAGGTATGTACCTCTCGCCATTCAATTAGCTCATGATGAGGGCATTTTCCATGCATGACCTGAAAACGCTCCTATGCATCATAACACAATTCCCTTTCTAGCTACACAAAAGAAGTAATGTCATTTATCATCTTAGTAGTTTTAGAAAGGGGGAAGTATTTAGCAAGAAATTTCTATGTTAATGCAGCTAATGTCTGATACTACCAGAAGGTAAAGACTGAAGCCAATCTAATGCTTTATCACATAATGAGAATGAAAAAATTCTAAGTCTAACAACATTATCACTAACACCATTAAACTTATAAGTATCACAAATTTCAAGAAAATTAGCAAATGTTTGTTAGGTCCTCGTCAGCCAAACTAGAGAATTGCATGCTTGATCGAATAATCTGAATAATGGCTGGTTTGATCTCAAAGTTGTTGGTTTGGATGGTTGGCTTAGCAATACTGGAGATTGTCCATAAACTGTTGGAAACAAGTACTCCCTCATTGGTCTTTCTACGGCTCCCATGTTTTCCATAGTTGTCTCAACAATTGCAAGTTGTTCTTCCATATCAGACTTCAACTACTTTTACCTCTTTCAATGATGTTTTTCTATCCGTGGAACGTTCTTTCAATTTCTGGGTCAAATTGTGTCAACTCTCCATCATTGCTTCGTGTCATAAAGTTGTTAACCAAAGAAAAAAACATGTGAGGTAAAAAAAAATCCAAACTAACCAAGATTAGAGAGTTCTAATGTTATCTCAAATTAAATCTTCGGCAACAACACCAGAAACTTGACTGGCAAAATATGTATACGTGTCACTAGTTGCCAAGTAGTATAATATATATCGATCCACGAGGATTTAAATAAAATAACTACCAAATCAATGACTAAGCTACAGTTATCTGAACGATCATGAATCAATTGATGGATTACTCTACAAAAAAGCAATAATTAAAGAAAATAAGTCAAACAAAAATTAGAGAAGATTTAAGAGCAAAAAATATGCTAAGGCTATTGGTCCATATAATTGATACGATGAATGCAAAATTACAAATTAATCTAGCAGGCAATGCTTTCATACACTGAGAATTTTTTCCAAGTTAATTTGATACACTCTTCCAAGCTATACCCAATCTATTATTATCAATAAAATAGTGATTTTTTTCAATCTAAAACTTGTGACAATAATGCATCAAGATCTTTGAAAAATCTATGTAACCAAATGAATCACATTTATGTATGTCTACATATCGCTCAATTCACACCATGAATTACATTGTCCACTATGTTGAAATATTCCCATTCGATTCACCAACATAATTAATTAAATCTAAGAGTTGATCATGCTCTCAAATCATAAAAACAAGAACAGTAACGTATGGACATATGAAAATAAAGATGTAGATTAATTCGGTACAATACTCACAACATTATCTCAATTAGGTTTCTCAAAAGTCCTAGCAAAAACTCAATTAGTTCATCCTAACTAGATCAAATATAAAAGATAAGAATATAGAAAAACTCATGGAGTCGAAAGTCGGGCGTTAACGATCTGTCACTCCAGCACTTGATCAACTCCTCCACTTATTTTTTTGTCTTCTTCTCCATGCTCAGTGGGTTTTCTTCTTCTTCTTCTTTTTTTTTTTCTCTCTTTTTTTTTCTCCAGCCAAAAAAGCTTCCAGCCCCTTTCTTTCTCCTATTTTTATTAGTTTCCTAGTTACGATAAGAGAGGAAGACAGTCCTTAATTTAGTCTAATTCTCTATCTTTTTTAGTTATGCAAGGCACATGACCACATTTTACAATAATTCTAGCCATTTTGCTGACTTGGAGGTACAATTATGCACTATATATATTTTTTTTTCACTAAATGGCATGGCATTTAGTTGTCATCTTGGCCAAGTCATGACTAGTTGATCAACTAGTGATTCCCTCCAAAACATGCCATGTAGGATTAAATTGGAGGAAAAATCACCAGCCACTTTCCTCTCTTTTATTTAATACCAATCTGCAAGGCAAAACCCTAAAATAGAGGCAACCACCATTCCAGCTGAGGAGGAGTTGTTGGTGAAGATTTCTATTGATGATGTCAAGTGTAGCAACCTCTATCGACTGCTATTGTGGGAGGAGAGCCATGCTTCGAACATCATGGACAACAGAAAATCCTGAAAGAAGATTCCACACATGTCGTGATTTCAATGTAAGGGAAAAATATTCTTTACATTATTCTATGTAAAATTTATGTTTGATTTTGTTATTTTTTTTTTTTTTTGGTATTTTAGAGAGGAGGTTGCCATTTTTTTTAGTGAGAGGACCCTCTAATGTGTCAAAGGGTAAAGGCAATTATTCCGGGTTTATTATGAAAAATCAACTGAATGAAAGAAGAAATGAAGAATTTAAAGCAGAGCGATAAAAGACTTGAGAGATTTTTCTTTGGTGTGGTGATCTTTTCATTTCTTTTAACTTTGATGTGCACCATTTACATGGTGAAAGAAAAAAACGTAGGAGTGAATTTCTCGGTGCAAACTTAGAATTTTGAGGTTAATGTATTATGGTTTGGATTTTAATTTTTAAATGAATTTATCAATTTTGTATCAATGTATTGTTTTGGTTAGAAATGAGCATATGAATTTTCTGTCAATGGATTGTCAAGCTTAGAAATATATCTTCTGAAATTTTGGTTAGAATGGATTATTGCATAAATTGAATCTATCCACAATGAGGTCTTGTTGTAAAAATCAAATTGTTGTAGTAATCAATATAATTGTAGAATCTTCACATAAATAATATTATAGAAATTGCATTAAAGAGATTGATGAATGATGTAAAGTAGGGATAGAAATTGCATAACTATAGAAATTTCACATTGTTTTGCAGAACCACTGCCCTCACAAAAAATTCTTGAGTTGCTAGTCTAACCCTTTGCTCGGCACTAATCACAAAAGCTGATCACAAAAATTGATATCTGCAGTAATTGACACTAATCACAAAAACTTCACAAAACATATTTTAACTCCTAGACTGAGAAGGCCACTTGGATATGTCCAAATACTTCTTGCCTCCTCTAGAACTATGGGTTTTTTCCCCTTAGGCATGCTGGCACGTCTTGCTGAAAAAGAAGGAAGCCCTCCAGTGATAAATGGTGGCGCTCTAATGTTCAACCTAGAGTGGCGCATTAGTTGTTATTGTGTTGGCAAGCTTGAAACCTTCAGTCATGTCATTTAGTGATATATATATATATATATATATATATATATAGTGATAGCTAGATCTCCAAGTCAGCAAAATGGCCGGAAAAGTTTTTAAAATGTGGTCATGTGCCTTGCACATGACTTTTTTCGGCCATTTTTTATCGAAATAGGACCTAAAACGCAAAAATTGCGTACTTATAGGACCAAAATGCGAAAATATAATCGTACAGGACTAAAAACGCCAAGTCCCTATACTTACAAGATTAAAATTGCAATTTGTCCTATTGTAAAAAGATAAACAAAATAAATTTATACTTTCATATTAGAGAAAATACTTTATGAACTTATGCTCTATCCCTTAGTTCCATTTAAAATAAAAAAGATAATATGTTGAATTCGATCTTAATAAAGAGATTTATTACATATTTTAAAACATTAATAAATTGTGGTGTTATTTGTTTTGTTATAAGTCAAAATTAAAAATGTAAAGAAATAACGATTCAGTCTGCGACTAACATATTAAGTGCTATTTTTTAAATTTTACTTTTGAATATTATTTTTCAATATTTGTTCACTATTTATCAACATATTGCGTATTTTTAAAATATATTACGCAATTCTATTTTTTTTTCATTTATTACTTCTTATCAATATTTTTATTTAAAAGTTGATTCATGATGTTATACTAATTTTTAATCAAAATTTAATTATTTAAATTGATTAAACCATTTTAAAGTATCAAATAGTTCTATTTGTCTGAGAAATTTAATTATGTCAATGTATTTATTACTCTATAAGATTTAAATTTAATTATTTATTATATTACTATTTACGGTCTTTAATGTCAATGTTTCTTTCTTTTTTCTTGTTTTTTTTCATAAGGAGGTACATTTTATTTATTAATGTGTATAAAAATAAGTTGGTCTAAAGAGATCAAGCGATACAAAAAGTAGAAAGAAATGGAAGGTCTAGCGTACCATCCAAGAGGCCCAAACAGCCCAAGTAGCCTAGGAAGAAAGAAGGAGGCTCAAAGCATCCCCCTACTCGAACTATGATCAATGCCCAACAAAACATTGGGTCCAAAAGGCTTACACACGTGACAGTCCACTCTTCAATGTGGCACCTCATCAACCTTGAGGTCAGCAGCCACCCTGAAACCACATCAGCCCTAGCAAGGAGGACTCTCTGACGACTGTGACTCCTTGCAGACGAGGGAGGTCCCCCAAAGCCCTGGATTCCTTGGCAGCTTGGACTCCTTAGCGGTTAGGAGTCTTCGCTAATGAAGGGCCCCCATTTCGGAGATAAGCATTCAACACCAAGATGAACAGAAGATAAGAACATATTATGTCTTATCCAAACGGGCCTTATCCATTTCTCCCCAAAAATGAAGAAAACGTGCAGAACCCCATCGCATGTCCACCCACCCTATAAATACAGGTTTACTCCTCCACAAGGAGGACACCCTCTAACATGTCTCATACCTTCTTGACAACTCTCTAACACCTTTTTCACTCTCTAAACGTCGTCCTCACGTCTCTCACACTTCTCTTACTCTCTAAATAATCTCTCTAACTCTCTAAACACTCTTTAAGCACTTTATAAACACATTATCACGTGTTCTTATATTTATTTATTTATTGGCATTATTTACTTATAAATCTAATACTAATTGGGGTGTTGGAGTGCTAATGTCTTTTTTGCAAGTCCCCCCTTCAGGATTTGCATTGCTTCGGCCCAAAGTTTTAAACGATTGTCCAAATCTATTAGACCCGTGCATTTTTTAAACGCATCACCTATTATTATTGAAATAAAATTTATTAGTCAAAAGTCATTCTTTATGAATTTTTCAACAGTACTTCTAATTTAATAAGATTAATATTTTTATTCACAATTAAATTTGGATATTTATTCGTTATTTTATATATAGACAGATAGATTTAATTAAATTTAGATTAATATGTTAATATTATTCATGTGTTATTTATGATAAATTTTAATACTAAATCAAACTCAATGTGCTCTGAATTGAGTATTATAAATAAATTATTATCATGTTATAATACACCAGCATAAAGTGATAGAAATGTGTTTCTATTGTTCTGGCTCTCAAATACATGCAGCAAATCATCCATATCTTTTGCATATCTATACTATATATTAAGCGAGAGTAATCTTTTGACGTTTCACTTAATTTTGTTATGTCAATTTTTATTTTTATAATATTAGATTATTTTTTCTTTTCTCAACTTTCTATATTTCTCAATCTTCTTAATTTGTCATCCTTTGTTTTCTCAACTTTCACATCTCTTTTCTTCTCTTATTTGTTTTATTATTTTCTCATTTTTTATATTTTTAACATTTTATTAATATAATTAATATATTTTTAAAATAATAATAAATTTTTAAAAAATTTAAATCAATTATGCACATATATGAGTGTGCCATACTCGTCCTTAACATAAAAGAAAAACAAACATGAAAAAATCAAGAGAGAATATGTAGATGAAAAAGAAAAACCACATTTTTCCAATACCACCAATATGTTTCCCGAACTCCACCAAACTCATAACAGCAAATTCCGGCATCCTTCTCTGCCGCAGCCCCACCAGCCCACCGCCGCCCACCGCCTTCCCACCTCCCAAGAAGCCGACAGCGACCACCGCAGCCCCAACTGTCGAAGTAATGTCGTTAAGGATCAAGAAGCTTATCCTTTCCCCCCACCGCCACCGGCCCACGACGGCGCAACCATCGAAGTCCTCCGCCGCCGCCGCGGGCGACCCCCCGGTTCCAAGAATAAACTCAAGCCTCCAGTCATTATCACCCGAGATTCGCCCCAGCCCACCATGAACCCCTACGTTCTAGAGCTACCCGCCGGCGTTGATCGTCGTCGAATCCACAACTCACTTCTGCCGGAAGCGCAACACTGGCCTCTGCGTACTCAACGGCAACGGCGTCGTCGCTAACGTCACCCTGAAGCAGCCCTCCACCACCCCCGGCACCTCCGTCGCGTTCCACGGTCGTTTCGATATTTTATCGATCTCCGCCACTACAGACGGACGGTTTGGCTTCAGGAAACGGGCAGTTCAGTGTATCGGTGGCGGGCCCTCAGGGGCAGGTGGTGGGTGGGATTGTGGTTGGGCCTTTGCTATCAGCTGGGACTGTTTATCTCATCGCTGCCACCTTTAATAATCCCTCATTTCACAGGCTGCAGCAAGTGGATTATGATCAGGATAAGGCGGCCGGAGATGGCGGACATAGCTCTCGGAAGGCAGCCTCCGGCGAATGTGATGCCGCGGCCGCGCCGGAGTCTGATGGGATTTCCATGTATAGCTATCAGCCTTCGGATGTGATCTGGGCACCCAATGCCAGGCAGCTTCCGCCACCACCGCTGCCTTACTAATTCTATTTTTGTTCGTATGTTTCTTCCTTTTCCTAAATTCGTTTGTAATTTGATTTAACTTTACATAATATTCTCTGTTAACTATATGGAATTAAAAATTCCAATTTAGAGTGCGTTTTTCTAAGCTTATATATTTATAAAATGTTTATAGGATATTAGATTTTGCTCTATAATTAAATTACTCAATTATTTAGATAAAATAAGATTATAAAATTTATAAATATTAATAATAATAAATTTGTGATTAATTTGAAAAAATTTATTAATATTTTAGAAATAAATCAATAATTTTTTTAACAAAAAAGAATTTATAAGCTCCTAATATCTTATTTTTAGAGTTTATAAGCTCAGCCAAACACTTGCATAGTCAAATTAAAATTAATTATATAATAAATATAATATATTTATCATACGATTGTGTAAATATAATTAATTCAAATAATTTTTTGTATATATATATATATATATTAATCTTACCCATCATAAAAACTATTCATAAATTTGGTGCTCTTTGGTCTATGAATTAGAGTGATGGCCGGAAAGGTCCACTCAGTGCAACTAAGATTATTAGTGATAATAATTGTAAATACAATTACCATTAATTATAAATAGTTAGTAATTCATTTATAATAATAATTTAATGTTAACATAAATATAGTAATAATGATTAATTACTGTTACCAAATTTTACTATACATGTTATTTTTAGTGGGAATTTTGCGTACAACGTTTCTGTTAATCATTTTCGTTAGCGACATTTTTTAAAAATAATTATAACTATTAAAATCATAAAAACCTAACTATTAAGATCAAATAGATTTTTATTGTCTAATACATATAAATAGAAATTATATTAAAATTGCCTTTCAATTGTTTGGTTATTGATTTCCTGTTTGTATATTTTGGTGATAATGCATGAAAACATTTTGGTGATGATGGATGAAAAGGGATACATCGGACACTACAGGGTAAAATATTGTTTTAATCTCATAAAATAAAGATAAAATTATTTTGGTACCACAACTATGACAAGTGTTGTTTCTAATCCCATAAAACTCATAATCACGTAATTTTAGCCCTAAAAAACTACGTGTATTGTGGTTTTGAAACTAAAAAGCATTGTTTGGGACTAAAACAACGTTGTAATTTTGAAAATAAAAAGACCAAAAACCACATTTTTTTTTCAATAAAATAACGTGGTTTTGAGTTTTATGGGACTAAAAAGGCCTCCTACCATAATTGTGGTACCAAAAAAGATTCTGCTTTTGTTTTATAGGAATAAAAAAATATTTTGCCCGAACACTGCAATACAAATAATCTCAAAATTTTAGAATATAGTATGCGAATAATGACACACGACTATAATATATACTTTTTTTATATATATTCATCTAAAATTAAAATATGAAACATTTGACATCATAAAAAAAAAAAAAAGAAAATCGACATTAAGATAATGCCAACATACTTAGGTCTAAATTCTTAAGTCCAAGTGCATAGCTTAAAAAATACACCCAATTACTTCATTATTAAAAGTAAATAGAATTTGAAATATAGATTCGGATTTTTTTTTTTTTTTATGTTTTTGTTTCTGGTGAGTTCTCCAAATGAAATAAATAATGAAGAGTTATTATTGAAAAAAGAGAGAAGAAAAAAACTTATGAGAAGAAAAAAAATATAAAAAACTACAACTTATAGGAAGAAAAAAAAAATTGAAATCAAATCAAGTTCTTTTTATCCTTTCTAGACACCATACTTTTTGAAATTGTAAAAAAAAAAAAAAAATCATTATCTTCTCCTATTATATATCGGACAGGCTTAATGTATCTCTCGTTCTCTTTAATTTTTGAACATGTAAATGTCATGTCCAACATATTAAAGGCGTGTCAGATGTTGTATTCGTGTCTAATACATATCAGATATAATTCATAGCGATTTGATATATTATATTTTTTACCCATAAAATGATATTTTTCAATTTTGATCCAACACTACTTCCCACATTACATTCTATAAGGGCTCGTTTTTTCGACTGATGGAATTAGGTTGGTATAGATTAATAATGGACTAAGTGTGTGATGAAATAAAATTGTCACACTATTTATCTTGATTGCTTGTATTGATAAAATTTGGGATAAAATTAATTTTATGCTTACTTGTAATATATACTAGTGTCTATGGCACATCAAAATTTGTATGCAATTAATTTAAAATATTAATATATAATTAATATATTTTTAAATTATATATTTTAGTTAAATAAATAAAAAATATTGAAAAGATTGAGGTTGTGAATAGTTATTGAGAAAAATAGAGAAGAAAAAATATGAAAGTTGAGAAAGAGAGATAAAAGTGGATGTTGAGGAAAAAAAATGTTGAAATAATTAAAAATGAAATAAAAAATAACAAGCCAAAAAAAGAGTGACGCTAATTAGGTGCTCATTACCCTCCCATTAAAAATCATGACCAACATATTCTCGAGAGAAGATGAAAGGGGGTTTGTTTATATAAGTTGGAACTCTTTGTAATTTGAGTTTTGAGCCTGCACACGTAGGTCTTGTGGGATAATATATCTCATCAGGTTGGGTGAAATTCATATCATGCATTTATCAAGATCTATAACGGATTTATATGATCAACAACGGGCCAGGGCCTCTGTAAGTAAAACGAAGATATCCGGCCCAATCACTTAAAGTAAACAGAACTTATGAAGTCTTTTTTTTTTTTTTTTTTTAGGAAAAATGCAATTTACATGTGATATGAGAAATAAACAAAAAAACCCTATAAAAAATAAATAACAAAGCACCCCCTGTATTTTGAAAAAAGAATAAAATTATTCCCCTTATTTAAACTATTTATAGGGGGTAATTTGCTTCATTTTTTTGAAACACAGGGGGACAATTTGCTAATTTTTTTTTTACTTACAGGGGGTATTTACTCATTTCATATATCACAGAAAAGTAAATTACATTTAACCCATTTTTTTTCTCAATTGTGGTGAAACCCATACTACAAGAAAATAGCTTGATAGCAACCAAAAAAAATTAGGATCGATGTCATTAACAAGTAAAATTCTCATCGCTAAATCACATTATTTATAAAATAATCTACTTGCTAATTTTTAGCATGAAAATTTACTTGATAACGAATTTAGAAACGAATTATACAATATATATTAAATAGTGTAGATTAACTAAAAACAAAAAATTTACTTGCTAATCAGCTCGACACTAATTTCAATATCAAAATGTTCCATACCTATTAATCAATTATTTTCTTTTAGTGAGAAGAAGGAATCCATTAAATAGTTGATGAAAAAAGTGCAAGCAATGTAGGGTGATGGATGGATGAAGGGATGAAACAGGACCAAAATTGAAGGCTACGTGACTGTGTTCATAGCAAGGGTGAATGGATTGGATAGGAGAGAGAGAACATGGGTGTAATTAAGTGCAACATATCATGATGGATCAGATGAGATATCCATCATCTATATTTATGAGACACAGAGAGAAGAGAGATGCGTTTTGTGCTCTATCCAATGTGAAAACTTTCCAGACGTTATCTCTTCCACTTACCTTCTTAACCTGTACTTTGCCTATTGTCTTTTCCGGCCACTCTCTTCACTACAATCTAAGAGATACTCATTTACTACACACACTCCACTTTATAGACTCGAATTTGAATGAGGATTGATATTAAGAAAATATTTGAACTAATTTTTTCAATATATTTCAAGGGTTGGTTGTAATGATTACGTCCCTTATAAAAATATAAAATTACACTTTATTTGTGATTGGTCACTTTTTTTAAACTGTACATCTCATATGACAAAGATTGAGTTGGATCCGAACAAGAATTTTCCAGAAATTTTACACTTACAAGCTTTAAGAAATGCTCCATTCCTAGTTATATCGGGAAAATCGTATCTCTAGTCCTATAAGCTGGGATATTTTTTTAATTAAGTCGTACTTGTTATGTATTTCTCATATTAAAAAAGAATTTGAAATTCATTCATATTTATCAAAAAATAATTCAGAAAATGGAAGGATTTGAAATCCTTTAAATTTAAAATTATCCAAATATATTGAAAGAATTTGTTATTAAGAATTTAAAATCTATAATTTCAAATATTTTAATCCAAATACAACCTTAAATCAGTGAAAAACTTATGTAAAATAAATGGGCACGTCATTAAACAATTCATTTGGGAAAAGACATTTTTATGGTTGCCTCGCACTCCTTCACACTTAATTTGCATTTTTCACTTGATTTCTAGATTTTTGGTGGGCAGATTATGTGAAATTAGGTGGGTTAATTTTTGAAATTTTTTATTTTGGGGGAATTTGTGGCAAATTAGGGCTGAAAAAGAGAAACATAAGGGTCTTCAACTCAATGGCCATATATATGTGCTTCTCACCTACTAGATCTCCCCCCAAATTCTAGCCTTCTAAGAGTCTAAGACCCACGCTTAGGACATGTGACTTATTCGTTAGTTAGTAAACGGAAATAATATGAGACTAACATTGAAAAAAAATTTTAACTTGTGAGATAACAAAATGAAAAACCAGTAACAATCATTAAAAAAAAAAATGCGCGATTTGTAACACTTTTGATCGTTCCAATATGCACGGCTTTTATAACAAACTTGTAACGGATAAGTTTTGATGATGTTATTTTGAATCGCATAAGAATTTAATATGTTTGTAACTGTCAAAATCGTTACAGAAGCCATTCTACCTATATTTATTCATAAAACCGTTACAAAGTAATGGTCGTCATAAGTAGCAATGACTTATGAAATTGCTTATGCCATTAGGGACGGCCAACTTTTCTTCTAATGTAAACTTGTATCTAAAACTGATCTAAATGTTTAAATATTGACGACCGTTACAAAGACGGTTAATAAATATCGACCACTACCAATTTCATATGATTTTTTAGACGATCATGTCCTTTTGTAACGGTGAAACAAAAAAATAGGAACATTGTTCCTAGACCGGATAAACAACCGTACAAAATGTATAGCAAAATATCGTTACAAATGCCGTACCAATATGAACAACTATTTGTTTATGTGGTGTTACAAAGGTTCTTCTAACTGCAGACCCTTATAACGACTATAATGTTTAAATGACTATATTTTTCAAGGGTTATTTTTTCGCTCCAAAGGTCATTCCAAAAATCGGTAGACCTTCCTTTATAGATATGTGTATTGCATGCTCTTTTTTTTTTTACTTCATTTCATTTGTTCTAAAACTGAGCGGAATATCATACACACTCTCAATATCTCTCTAATGTTCATACATATACACTTTATTAGGTAGAATCGCTTAATTTTGGACTGGCTACTATTGATCTTAAGTTGGTTTTACAGGTAACCACTTTAACCCTTTTTGTTGATTAAATTGTAGTTTAATTATTTTAGTTTTTTTTATATTTTTTGATCTTAAATGTTATGTATTATTAGTGTAAAGTAATATTATAAATTTATAGGTTGAAATATAATTATACATATACGTGTGAATATATAGTAATCATCATGTTACAACAATTGAGGAGATGGATGTATGATAAAAACTTCCTGAGGAGGGCAGGTCTTACGCCGGAGTTTGACGATAGAGTTAAGAATTTTATAGAATGGGCCAAATGTCAACATGGATACATGAACGAAGATAAAATTAGGTGTTCGTGTCAGAAGTGCAAAAAATGAAAAGTTCGAGAAAACCTAACGATGTCAGTTATCACTTATATATGTGAAGGTTTATGCCAAAATATTATGATTGAATTTTGCATGACGAGGAAAGAGTGCAGGAGTACTTTGATTTTGTGGCTGCCCCTCCAATGCAGGGAGCAAACCACAGCTGCTCAGGAGGAGGGTAATTCCCACTAGGGTGATGAATAACAGATAGATTGAATGTAGAGGATAATTTTTTATGCATTCGGGTTGGATTATTTTTCTTGTTACCATGAGGGTGTGTCTGATGATACTACAAGGGCGTGTCCTACTGATGCCGATCCTAGTTCGCGGTATGGTAGGGGACCCTATGGTTATGTGCCAGAGTTGTCAGATCATTTTTATGATGTAGTGCACATTGTTGATAAGCTGTTGTGGAGCAGTTGTACCCAATCTCAATTAGCGTTGGTTGCTGGTTTGGTGATTATCAAGGCGGAGAGCAATATTTTTTAGCAAATATGTGATCAAATATCCCAGTTGTCTAATAATATAATGCCCAACAATCACACCCTACTAAGATATTACTATAGTACGAATAAATTGATAAGGGATTTGGGTTTAGCCGTTGAAAAGATTGATGCTTTTAGAAATGGTTGCATGTTGTACTAGAAAGATGACGTCGATTTGAAATACTGCAAGTTTTATGGAGACGTTAGGTACAAGCCAACGAGGGAGCGAGATCCCCGCCACAAGAAGTCCCGTATGCTATTCTTAGGTACCTACTGCTTACTCCCCGTTTCTAGAGATTGTATGCTTCGAGAGTAATTACATAGCACATGGCGTGGCATACCACACATCAGACGGAGGAGGACTCCATGTGTCATCCTTCCGATATAGAAGCTTGGAGGCATTTTGATCGGACATATCCGAATTTTGCAGAAGAGCCACGTAATGTTCGATTGGGCCTTTGGAAAGACGGGTTTGCGTCGCATGGGCAGTACGATCGTACTTATTCATGTTGGCCCATTATACTTACACCGTACAATCTTCCCCCAGGTAATTGCATGAGTTCTGAGTATATATATCTTACAATGGTGATCCTAGGCCCTTTTAATCTAAGTCATTTGATCGATGTGTACTTGAATTCGTTGATCCAGGAGTTGTTGCAATTGTGGTATATGGGTGTTCGAAAGCACGACAATGCCATGAACCAGGCATTCATTATGCAGACGGCATTAATGTGGACTGTGAACGACTTACCTCACTTATGGAAGAAGAAACTGAAATATGAACAACTGCACATAACGTCTTGATGGAGTACTACGAGTATTATGTGGCGTTCAGTTTGCATAGATGACACACGGGCATTCCATCCGCAGCACAGTAGGAAGGAGTGTTACTTTAACTGCTACAGACAGTTTCTCCTTGTGGACCATACCTACCGAAGGAATAAGAAGACCTTCACAAAGGATCGAGTAAAATATATGGTTGCATGTCCGAGGCTGACAGGAGAGGAGATCCGCAATTGGGTTGCAGACTTTAGTCCTGCAGTTGAACAACTGTTAACACTCCCTTCTGACCATGGCAGCGACAATAAGTGGATGAAGAAAACCATCTTTTGGGATATTCCATACTAGGCAACACATCTAATTCGACACAACCTTGATGTCTTGCACATTGAGAAAAATATATTACAATATATTCAACATCATGATGGACATAAATAGAAAGACGAAGGATAATTTGAATGCACGGAAGGACTTGAAGGTCATATGTAATTGACCGGAGCTTGAGGTGGACGAACAAAGGCTGAACGGTATGCCTAAAGCGTTCTATACCTTGACGAAGGAGTAGAAAAGGAGGATATGCGATTGGATTCGTGGTCTTAAGCTTCCTGATGGCTACGCATCTAACATTATCTGTTGCATCGACTTGACGGAGTTGAGGATGCACTACATGAAGAGCCACGACTGTCACATATTAATGTAGAAATTGCTCTCGATTGCCTTTTGTGAGATGTTTCCTGAGCTTATATGGAGTGTGCAGCGCATTAACTGTGGTGAGTCTTTTATTTCAGACCATATGCTCGACAATGCTTGATGTCACCAAGCTACATGAGTTGGAACACAGTATTACCATCACCATGTGTAACCTTTAGAAAATATTTACTCCAGTTTTCTTCGACTAAATGGAGTATCTTATTGCCCACTTGCCATACGAGGCTAGCATAAGGGGTCGTGTAATACAAGTGGATGCATCCCTTTGAAAGGTTCCTACCTGACTTGAAGAAAAAGGTGAAGAACAAAGCACATGTTGAGGCATCTATTATCGAGGCATACATTGTCGAAGAAATCGGTTTAATCTCTTCTCACTACTTTGAGCCGCACATTCTTTGCAAACAAAGTAGGCCCGATAGAAATGGTGATCTCACGAGCAACAAAGATAGAGTCAAATGGTCCATTTTCAACCACCCTGGCCGAGCTAGTGGGGCCTCAAAGAAGAGTTGGCTTAGTGGATCAGACGCCACATAATTGAGAAGTATATATTATGCATCTGTGAAGTAGTCAAGGCATATTATGAGTAAGTTATACTTTCCCAACTTCGTCATTTTAATTACAACTAAGTGTGTGTATATATATATATATATATATATATATATATATATATATATATATATCTTGATTTTAATGGAATTTCCAAATAGATCATTCTTGAAAAATGAATTATACCAGCACCACCATTCGAAAGACCCAATTATTGATCGACTTGTATCAACTGATTTCAAGGATTGGTTCAAATGATGTGTAAGTTGATACATTTTTTAATAATTAATTTGGTTGAAACTTATTCGTGAGTTATATACAAAATTATATATCATATATGAACGTGCAGGTTTATCACAAATTGTAATAATAACGAGCTCCAAAAGTGTCATTATTGGGGTCCCAATATAGAGGTTACGACGTTCCTTTGTTACTTTGTGAATGGTTATAATTTCCACACTGAACATCACAATGTCGAAAAGTCAATATGAATTGTGGGTGTGTGTGAAAAGTTCATCGTATACATACGAGGACAATGACTTCATGGGATAATTGAAGATATAATTCAATTGACATACCCATTTTTTCGAACTTGCACGTCATTTTGTTCAAGTGACGTTGGGTTGATTCAGTAAGAGGCATACCCTCGTTATCACCTCATTGGTATAAACTTCAAAAAGGTGTACCAAAAGAAAGAGACAAAGCGAATTGAATAGCTGTTTGCAAAACGAAGGCTTGGAGAGTAG
Organism: Sesamum angolense; assembly: GCA_034509725.1. Classification (NCBI taxonomy): domain Eukaryota; kingdom Viridiplantae; phylum Streptophyta; class Magnoliopsida; order Lamiales; family Pedaliaceae; genus Sesamum; species Sesamum angolense. The sequence continues at coordinate 1,778,401 of JACGWL010000012.1, forward strand.
TTGATGAGTCTCGTTTGACTAATATCGTATACCAGCCAAAGGAAGTCATACCAATCCCTGAAGTTGCTATGGACAATCAAATGTACGACCTCAATGATCCTGATGGTATACAAAACTTTGTTGACCTTTCTTTCACACAACAACAGGGTGCAGGTACATCCCGAACACAACATGGTCAAACTGATATTGAAGAACATGAAGATGATAAAGACAACTTCGAGGACTACGAGACTGATGAAGATGACATTTGATTATCTAGTGTTTTATAATGAGATATTAATGATTTATAATATTTTATTAAAAGTGAAACATCCTAAAGTCCTTTTTGCAAGTATTTCTGAGCTATCCACTGAGGGGGAACCTTCTCCAGTAGCTGCGGGGGCTGGCCCTACTCCCTAGGGGAAGCCAATGGCCCTTGAGCCGGGGGCACTTTCCCGTCACCTGGTGCCTCCGCAGTTATAAGAGCCACCACAAACACTTAAGTTACATCCATAAATTGTGCTCGCATTGCTGAAGCGATCATCTGCTCCATACTATCCAACAGTTCCCGAGACAACCTTTATGAGGAGGTGTCAGATAAGGTGCTGTTACATGGGGGATCAACTAGCGGCTTGATGGACCTGGAAGATCCCACTATCGTGGGTTCAGTAGGGCCCATGGGTCTCCTTATCACCACCTAAAGGGCTTGGGCGTCACCGGTGCTTCCACAATCTTTTGTTTGTTTAGATAGGTGTTTTGGATTTTCATTGATTCTCACGTCTTAGTTATGTATTCCCATAGACGATGCCACTTGATGCAAGCAAAAAATGCTTGTCAATGAAGTCCTTATACCTGATGCCTTTGGGCTAAATCCTTAACAAGTCTAAGAAAAAGGACATGCAAATAGCACTACAACGATCAAGTCAATAAACGATTGTATAAAGATAAACTCCAAGAAGAATTAAGGGTAAATTTCATAACACACCCCTATGTTTTCAAAATTTAGCTAAAAACCCCATGTGTTAAATAAATAGGCAAAAAGACCCCAATATTTTATAAAATACAACAAAAAACATCATTTCCGTTAGAAAATAACGGAGAGTGTGTGACACTCGCCTATTGTGAGAGTAAGCCTCGTTTTTTGACCTTTTTGGGATTACTTTAAGTTTTTAATATCCATTTTGCCCATTTCTTTCACATTTAAATATTTTTAATTTAATTTAATTTAATTTAATTTAAATACATTTAATTAATTTAAATTATTTATTGATTCCAAATATATTACAATAAATTTTATTTATTTATGAAATATATTAATTTAATATAAAATCACCTAAAAGTATATAATTTTTTTAAAAATTAAAATTTTGAATTTAAGAAACACAATACAAATTTAGTATACGAAAAATTCACTTTTCAAATTAAAAATTTATATGCAATAAAAAAGTCACTTATAATAATGATATATTATTAACCCAATTGAATTATTATTTTCATTTAAATATATTTATTTATTTATAAATAATACTAATTAAATATCAAAATACCAACAAATTAATATCAATTATTGTAAATTATATTATTTATTATAAATAATATCTAAATTATTTAATTTTTAAATTTTCAAAAAAAATAAAATTTTACTTTACTTTTAAATATTTTTTTTTGTTTTTACCTTCTCTAGATGACGGAGGTCTCCCTTCTTCTCTAGGCGATGGTGGTTGCCCAGATCAAAGTTACGGGGCAACATCGCCTCGGATCTGGCTACCGCCCCCTTGCGTGGGCCACTAAAATGGGCGATTTTGGCGGGCAACCTCGCTGTCGCTCCCTTTGAACAGTCTGAGCGATGGTTGTCGTCGCCTAAACCATCACTAGCTATAATTATATATATATATATATATATATATATATATATATATATATATATATTACATAGTGTATTATAGCAAATTTTATAATATATTTATATATATCATATATATAGTGTATGTATAGTACATATATATAATTTTAAATTACTTAAAATTTAAATCATTTATTTTTTAAAATTGAAGATTAACGGTTGTTATAAGAAGAATATAACGGCCAATTCAATAAAAAATTAACACTGTCAGGGCTTACTTAACGGAATGAGAGAAAATGTAATATTTTGAAAAATATGGGTATTTTGAAAAATACGGGGGTTATTTGCCTATTTTTTCAATACAGGAAATTTTAGACTAAATTTTAAAAATATAAAATTTTTTTATGTAATTTATCTAAGAATAAAATAGCAACGAGTGCTTAAAAGGTGAAAGAATAATTTTTCTGAGTCACCGAGCTTCTTGGGCTGGTGGCCGTTGATTGTGGCTCATTCCCCCATAAGTCCACGATAGGGTATTCGGGCCATAGGGGCTACTCTTTCCTGGGCCTCCTGCATATGAGGGTTCTTGTGCTAATTAGGCCTCCAAATTGGTTAGGCCGATAATTAAGCCATATGTATCATTTGTGTATCAATAATACATTTTTTTAAATTTGTTATTTGGTTAATCTCAACAAAAAAAATCAAAATCGCTGAAATTCTAAAAATATAATGGAATACCGAACTGAATGAACATTTGGTGAAAATTAAATTATTGATTCAATCGATTTTGAGTCCATTTAATCGAAAATTGCACTCGCTACTTGGTGGATATATATTTTTTTAATTCATTAACTTGTCTCTCGTTCAATTTTGATTTACTAATTATAATAATTATCACATTTTGTACATTAACTTTGCAAAATATTTTAATTAGGTACCCCGGTGGCTGATTTGTCTATATTTTGGCAGAAAATTAGCATGTGCAAGGTACATGCCAAAAAATTTGGGGGATTTTTATCTGACGTGACGTGGATTTATTTTCTTCAATCATGTGCAAGGCACATGCTAAAAAGTTTGGGGGATTTTTTATCTGATGTGACGTGGACTTATTTTCTTTAATAAATATATTTTTTAGTCCACTAACTTTATTCTTGTGTAACTTTTTACTAATTTTCGTGATACTTCGTCTATGCATACACATAATACATAATTCTACACACTTTAAAATGTATAATAAATTAGATAAATATATAATACAGTATATTTAAAAATATATTATTGACACAAAAAATATAAGCTCATAAATTATAAATTATCAAAATAATCATCTTAAATTTTTGTAAATTATAAAAATAATTATTATTTTATAAATAATTATAAATAATTTTATTATAGATAATTATTTTTTTAATTATAGAATTATAGATAAAATTATAAATAATTAATTGGGTGGTGCCACCTCTTCTGGTTCTTGGGGGGGAACAGTTGATCCCATTAGAACAAAGATTGATGCGCTAGATGAATTGGGTGATGCAAACATCCGGAATCTTCAGTCTCCATGTTTAACCTCTTCAGGTAGAACTAACAAGCCCGTGGCGGTGTTAGGTCCTGACATGAAAAAGATCATGATAGATGATCCTTTCCCAGTTACATCGATGCCCAAATCAACTGATGAAGCTGCTGTGAAATTAGTGTGGCCCAAATCCACTTGAGGCCCAACCCACTTCAACCTCACGGATGGCTTGACCCACCAGCCCAGGCCCACACTTGACCTACCCGCTCCTCACACCCGACCCGGTTGGATCTCTCTTAACCCTAACGGCTCTTCTCCCCCCTTTTCATTTACGCCTCATCCTTTCCCATGCCCCGCTTCGATTCTCTCTCTCTCTCTCGTTGTCTGGTTCTCCACCGCCTCCTTCTCGTCTTCCTCTCTCAGCCATCAATGGCGACTTGCTATTTAATAGCAAGGTCGGCCTTTTGGCGAGATACAACGAACATCCCATATCTCTCTTTCTCTCTAAGTCTTTCCCGAACACCAAAAGCCTTTGTGGCCGAACTGCCTTTGTGGCCGAAGTTCATCGATTAGCCTTTGTGGCTGCCTTTGTGGCTTATGGGTTTCTTAGCAACCGAGGTTGAGGGTTGTTGGCCTTTGTGGCTTTAGGGTTTCACTATCGGATCGGGCTAATCTGAGCCTTACTCTTCACTGTAACCCTAACCTTTGGTTACAGTGTTTATTCTATATTCTGTGTTCCTGCTTTATTATTGTTCACAGTTTGTATTTCCGATTCTGTATTCAAGGTTTGTATAAGGGTTTTCGGACCCAGTCATTATTTTGTAATAGTTTGGTTAGATCGGTTCAGTATAATCTGGAGGTGTTTCTAGTCCAGATTCCTGACAGTGGTATCAGAGCAGGGTGTGTCCCTGGCTCTGGGTATTCTTTCCGCTCTCATGGTAACTTCTATCCCTTACTCCGATTAAACTGTTTCCCTCGACCCTCTTTTCTTACTGATTCCTCTCCTGGCCGGGTCCCCTGAAGACCGTCGGGTATCTGGTTTGAGGGTCGGTTAAGATCCCCAATATTTGAGTCTTATTGCAATTCTTATTTTCTGTTTGCTTTATTTACGATCTGTCTATTCTCTGTTAATATCTGTGTTTTTCTGGTATTATTTATTCCTGTGCCTGGTATTTATTCTAATAATATGGCTGGTTATAATCTTCAACCTTTTGATGGTAAAACCGATTTTCTATCTGGCAACAAAAAATGAAAGGTATTTTGATTCAACAAAAGGTTTTCAAAGCTATTGATGGTAAATATGCTGATAATGTGTCTGATAAGAAACTTGAAAATGATGAGTATGCATATTCTTCTATTATCTTAAACTTGTCTGACTCTGTAATCCGAAAAGTGGGAAAACAAGTTTCTGCAAAAATGTTATGGGATAAACTTGAAGAACTTTACACTGAAACCTCTTTACCTAGTAAATTGTTTTTACTTGAAAAATTTTCAGATATAAGCTTGATAAGACATAGATGAAAACATCGATAACTAAGCTGATTCAAGACATTAAGTTAACAGGTGATAAAAACATTGATGATTACTCTCCTATTGTGCTTTTGAATGCTATACCTGAAACTTATGGAGATGTTAAAGCAGCTATAAAATATGGTAGAGACAATGTTCAACTTGAAACTGTTGTCAGTGGCCTTAAGAGTAAAGAAATAGATTTAAAAATTAGCAAATCCAGTCAGAAATACTAGTGAAGTTAACTTTGTAAGAGGTAGAACTAAAAACAGAAACTCAGATTATAAACATAGAAGACACAGTAAAAGTAGGAGTCGCAGTAGGGGAAGAAGCAGCTCAAGATCTAGAAATGAAAATCGTAATGAAGATAAAAAGAAAAAATTTAGGTGTTATAATTGTGGAGGAAGAGGTCATTTCATAAAAGATTGCAAAAAGCCTAAAAAGAATAAAGAATCGGTAAACCTCACTGAAGAAATTTCTGATGAAGTGTATATGATTCTGATGTTAATTCTGTTAAATCTGTTTTAGACAAAAAGGAATGGATTATTGACTCTGGTTGCACTTTTCATATGACTCCATTCAGAGAGATTTTATCTAATTATAAAACTGAAAAACTTGGATGTGTTTCTATGGCAAATGAAAAATTGTGTGCTGTTCATGGTTTGGGTGATGTATGCATGATATTTGAAAATGGTTTTAAACTCACGTTAAAGAACGTTAGACATGTTCCTGACTTGGCTCAAAATTTGATTTCCTGTTCTGCCTTGGAAGAAGAAGGTTAGAAGGGAAATGGGGTAAGGGAGTTATGAAAAATTCTGAAGGGGTCCCTTACTGTGTTTAAAGCCGAAAGGAAAAGAAATTTATATGTCTGTTCCGTTGATTATGACTTTCATGCTGCATCTGTAGTTCATCAGAATGTTTCTGATTTATGGCATAAGAGGTTAGGGCATATTAGCTCTAAAGGTCTTGACTTGCTGCATAATCATGGGATTTTAAAGGAAAAATTGGACAAATTAAGTTTCTGTGATGATTGCATTTTAGGAAAACACCACAGGGTTCATTTTCCTTCTACTTCAAAATCTATGACTTCTTCATGCATACTTGAATATGTTCATGCTGATGTATGGGACCTGCGAATGTCCCAACTCATGGTGGAAACAAAATATTTTCTGTCTATTATTGACAATTTTTCTCGAAAAGTTTTTGTCTTTCTAATGAAACAAAAATCTGAAGTTTTTGAGAAATTCAGAAATTGGAAAAAATTTTTGTTGAAAACCAAACAGGAAAAAATTTGAAAACCTTAAGGACTGATAATGGTTTGGAATTCTGTAATCAACAGTTCACTAGTTTATGTGATGAATTTGGCATAAAAAGGCACAAAACTACCCCTTATACCCCCAACAAAATGGTGTTGCTGAAAGAATGAATAGAACCCTTCTTAATAAAGTTCGATGCTTACTTATTAGTTCTGGACTGTCAAAAACTTTCTGGGTGAAGCTTTGTCTACTGCTGTCTATCTTATTAACCGATCACCTTCTGTGCCATTACTTGGAAAAATACCTGAATGTATGTGGACTGGAAAAGATGTTGATATTTCTTCTCTTCGCATTTTTGGTTGTTCTGCTTTTGTCTTACAAAATGTGATAAACTTGATCCTCGTGCTAAAAAATGTATCTTTATTGGTTATCCTGTTGGTGTAAAAGGATATAGGTTATGGCTTAGAAACCAACCTGGGTATAAAGTCATTGTTAGTAGGGATGTCACTTTTAATGAATCTGAATTTCCATGTCTTGCAAATTCGTCTAAAAAGGATTTAGATCATAATATAGAGAGTACCTTTAATAAGGTGGAAGATAATCCTGAGGATAACCAACAAGGGGAAGAAGTAGTAATAGAAGAAAATCAACAATTAGAAAATGAAGAACAAAATGAAAACAACACTCCAAGCATTAGAGATTATCAGCTAGCCCGAGATAGAGAAAGAAGAACAACTAGGATTCCCTCTAAGCTTAGAGACTTTGACATAGCCTTAAACATAGATACGTCTGAACCTTTCTCATATAAAGAAGCCATAGAATCAAAAAATTCTGAAAACTGGATAAATGCAATGAACGAAGAAATAGACTCCCTTAACAAAAACAATACCTGGACCCTTGTACCAAAACCAAAAGAAGTTACTGCAGTTGACTGTAAGTGGATTTATAAGTTAAAAGAAGAAAATAAATCTATAAGTATAAAGCCAGATTAGTAGCAAAAGGGTTCACACAAAAAGAAGGAATAGACTACACAGAAATTTTTTCACCAGTTGTTAAATATACCACAGTTAGAATTATTCTTGCTTTAACTGCTCATTTTGACTGGGAATTAAAACAGATGGATGTAAAAACTGCTTTTCTGCATGGTGATTTAGAAGAGAAAATTTTTATGACTCAACCTGAAGGTTTTATCAACAAGAAATATCCTGATCATGTTTGTCTCTTAAAAAAATCCATCTATGGCTTAAAACAATCACCACGACAATGGAACAAAAAATTTGATCAGTTCATGATGTCTTTAAATTTCACTAGAAGTGCTTTTGATCCCTGTCTATATTTAAGCATGATTCAAATATTCCTGTTTTCTTGGTTCTTTATGTTGATGACATGCTCATTGCCAGTCCAGTATTACTTTAATTGTCGAACTGCAAAATAATCTGTGTAAAAATTTTGAAATGAAAAATCTTGGTGATGCTAAAAGGATTTTAGGAATGGATATTGAAAGAGATAGAAAATCCTTTACAATTTGTTTAAACCAAAAGTCTTATGTCAAAACTGTCCTTGAAAAATTTTCTATGACAAAATCAAAACCAACTTCTGTTCCCTTAGCCGCCCATTTTCAGTTATGCAAAAATCAAAGCCCCAGTAGTGATTCAGAAAAAGAAAAAATGAAAAACATCCCCTATTCTAATGCTATTGGTTCTGTTATGTATTTAATGGTGAGTACCCGTCCTGACATTGCCTACGCTGTTAGTTGTTTAAGTAGATACATGTCGAATGCAGGACTTCCCCATTGGGAAGCTCTTAAATGGTTACTAAGATACTTGAATGGTTCTATAGATACAGGTATAAAATTCTCTAGATGCAACGAAGGAGCTAATTTAATTGGCTATGTAGACTCTAATTATGCTAATGATAAAGATAGTAGGAGATCTACGACTTCTTATGTGTTTACCTTGTGTGGTGCATGTGTTAGTTGGAAATCTCAATTACAGAATATTGTTGCTCTTTCTACTACTGAAGCGGAATACATTGCTACTACAGAAGCTTTTAAAGAAGCTATATGGCTTAAAGGTTTACTAACTGAAATAGGTTTTTTGAACAAAAAGGTTACTGTTTTCTCGGATAGTCAATCTAGTATCCAACTTTGTAAAAACCCAGTTTTTCATGACAGAACAAAACACATTGATGTAAGATACCATTTCATTAGAGATATTGTTGGAAAAGAAACCATTTGTCTTGAAAAAATTAACTCTGATAATAACCCGGCAGACATGGGCACTAAAAGTCTTCCAATAGAAAAATTCAAAAATTGTCTCAGCATTCTGCATCTTATGTGATCTATATTATTATGCTTTGTCTTCCTCTTGCAGGTAACATCTTTTGGGCCCCGGTGATTTGGCTATGATGAAAGCTTTGTATCCGACCCCTTGGATTTGGTCCAAGGTGGAAAATGTGAAATTAGTGTGGCCCAAATCCACTTGAGGCCCAACCCACTTCAACCTCACGGATGGCTTGACCCACCAGCCCAGCCCACACTTGACCTACCGCTCCTCACACCCGACCCGGTTGGATCTCTCTTAACCCTAACGGCTCTTCTCCCCCCCTTTTCATTTACGCCTCATCCCTTTCCCATGCCCCGCTTCGATTCTCTCTCTCTCTCTCGTTGTCTGGTTCTCCACCGCCTCCTTCTCGTCTTCCTCTCTCAACCAT